>JAQLOL010000005.1:7565936-7586606 GCA_029783665.1 Naso thynnoides | reverse complement strand
AGGCAAAGGGGGGGGGGGGGCGCAGCTCAAGGCGGGGGCACATCTGTTAAGACACCCATGTCAAAGTGAAGGAGGAGGAGGCTATGAATATCAAGCCTGAGGTGTATGTGCATGATGTTGCCTGCGTGTGTGCGTGTATGTGTGTGTAGGAGAGAGGAGCCAGCACAGACAGACAGACAGACAGACAGACAGGAGCAAAGTGGGAGTAG
Organism: Naso thynnoides; assembly: GCA_029783665.1. Lineage (NCBI taxonomy): Eukaryota > Metazoa > Chordata > Actinopteri > Acanthuriformes > Acanthuridae > Naso > Naso thynnoides. The sequence goes on along the minus strand of JAQLOL010000005.1, from coordinate 7,586,397 downwards.
GAAAAGAGAGGGGGACTGGGAAATGAAAGGTCTGGCAGCTTTTGCCGCAGCTGCTGAAAGTAGGAGTTAAACTCGTCATTCTCATGCAAACAGAGAGCACTTGCATATGGACGCGTCAGAAAGCTCATCTCTGAGTGCAAATTGTCCAGAAGTTCAGGGACAGGGGCGAAAAAGAAAAGAGCAGAGAGAAGAGAAAGAGGGTCTGTTAGATGAGAAGAACTCATGTGACACAACAAAAAACTTGACTTTCCCTCTCGCTAGACCAATCCCCTGAGTCCGACCCTCTGTGACAGGCGATTTAAAAGCATTTCTTCCAAATAAAATAAATTCACAGTAAACTGCCAGGCGTGTTTGCTCTTATCAGCCCCACCCGCTTCCTCTCATAGTTGGGAGTTATCCACAACGCACAGTCGCCAAGCCACAAGGCAACTGAGCATCCGTCCACATTACGCTGGCTGCATCTGAAAGCACCGTTAAGTGTGAGGAATCTGTACCCCCAGCAGCATTCTCTAAATGCCTAATCAAGAGAGAAATGGTTAAATCTTTGTTTTCTTCTCTTCCCTTTGAAAATCCACCAAGCAGTGTGTCACAGCCACAAGCAGCGAGACGGACTCAGCCTGGCAACTCGGCAGCTTCTCAGCTGCTTTCAGCTCCGCGCACCGCTCCTTCTGATCACCTGTACCGTTTTTTTTGTTGTTGTGGAGACAAACTCATGATTTCATTGTTATTATTTACATACTCTCTTTTTTGTTCTTTGCAGACGGCCGAAAAGGCAGAAAACAGGGAGTTGTGGACAGAATGATGACAAATGCCATGCTGTGTTAGAAGCTGCTTTGACATTTTTAATCAGTGATGGTGTTTTGGGTTAAAAGAATTCACTGCCACACAGCCTTGAACCAGCTTCGGGGTCATTGTTCTTCCAAAGCTCTGTTTTCCCAGATCACACTGAAATGCAAGGCCAGTCTTTTCAGATTCACACGCTCTGACATTTTTACAAAGCTTGATTTTGAAAAAGGAAAAGCCATTTTATTTAGAACTCGGGACCAAAAAGTTTAGTAGACAACAGTGGAGAAGTCTTGCGAGGGCTGATAGCGGTGACAGGGTTTCAGAGTTACGATGCCACAATACTTGGTAATTAAAAAACTGAGACTAAAAAACAGTCAGAAACCTCACATACAATTTTCATAATCACCGCATACAAGTTAAATAACATTCAAAGTAAAACTGTTTGATCGTGCTGACAGTTGGAGCAGCATCATGTGGCTGAGGACATGTCAAGATTTAGGTGCTTTCTGGTCCAACAAACTTCTTTTCGAGCAAGCTCAGCAAGCAGGGACTCAGACTGAGTGCATTCCCTAAATGCTGACCGCAGGATGAGAAGTAAACAACGGGCATGAACAGAGAGAAGCCAACGCGACCAATTTTCATATTTCATGTGGTCACAGTGGCAGCTGGCATGCCACGAACTGCAATCGCTGGACCAGCATACCAGCACTCTGCAGTGAAAACAGCACTGTGTTCGGGTCGGCTAACATGTCCTAGTGTCTGTAGAAACGTGCCAACATGTTTTTCCCCTGGAGATACACCACCTTCTCTAGCCTTAGCATGTGCATGCCATGCTTCCCCCACTCAGCCACATTGCACCATATGCACTGTTCACTTCTCCTGCCCAGATTTTTACAGGTAGGTGTTCGTGTTATTGGTTTAAATATGGAGCAAGAGAGATATTTGACGTGCCCCTTTCAGAGATTTTTACAGATTTTCAGATGCACCCTGGGCCAAATCCGATTCTTGTCATTGTCTCCACGCAGTCTGAGAAGCTGCTCTGTCGTAAGCCGTTGTTTAATATAAACTACCAAGAAATAATTCAGTAAGATGTTTTATAAATGTTGGAAAGGCAAACTCCTATAATACTGGGGTTTTGAGCAGTTGACGTCACACACGCTGAAAGGTCAGAAGGGTGGAAAGACACGCAGGATCACAGCACACAGCACTGGGTCTCCCTCCCGCTCTGACTCAGAGGGTGTAGAAGGCACACAAGTCTCTCCATCGCACGCTGGAAAACTGGATTAGGATGAAAACTGCTCTGAGGAATGGCAGGGCAAACAAAGTTTCTGTCGCTCTACACAAAGCCGCTCAGTTGTAGGTACAGGAAAAAAAACAGCCACTGTATGCTGGAGGTCTGAGGGAGACACAAAAACAGGGCTAGAGGAAAGTGGGCGCAGGGATTTTTATGGATGCACTTTTACGACCGTGTGTGAACTTAGCGGTTTGGAAAGCCTGCCTGAAAACAGCATGTGCCATAAGAAACGCTCGCGTTGGATAACGGTGAGCAAAGCAAGTATTCAGATCTGTGACCTCATCCTGTCATTTGTGTCTTGTCAGAGATTCATTCATGTGTGTGTCCTGTTTAAACCAAAACAAACACGGAGACACATGCGTGCACCTCGATGGAGCAACACTCCGGGAGGTCACGGTGATTTAGCCATCTGCTGTTGCAATCAGACACTGAAGCGGCGGCCTGACACACACACACACACACACACACACACACACACACACACACACACACACACACACAAGGATTCATATGGCAAGTTCAAATGTGCACACAAACATGCGCACCTTCGACACACATTTATCCAAATATACACGTGCTGTCTTCAAAACACACACACGCAGTGCAGACACACATTTTGACAGGGCCGACTGCCAACACACAAGCGAGCACGTCGTTGCACACACACACACACACACACACACACACACACAGGGTCAGATTACAGGAAGCTCTTTGCACGCAGCTCAGTCCGCAGCAGCCGGTACTAATCAGCACAATCCACCTGCAGATCGTTATGGATCGCTTACTGCAACACACACACACACGCACGCACGCACGCACGCACTGAAACTTCCCTGAACGCTCACGCACTGACCCGGACATGTGCGCCATAGATCTAAAACTCAGTCGAACACGTTACGTGGGATACCTACTGAGCATTTTCCACGTTACTTTGAAGAACACGCATTGGTCTACTGCAATAACACATTTATGGGGACTCCTGATAATCAACGATGACTTCAAAGTAAGCGTGACCGATCAATTTCTGTCAATCAATTTTGTAATCTGAAATCGATCTTCAAAACTGTAAGCGAATGCCTGGAAACGCTCTGCTCTCCGTGCAGGCTACTGCTGAATAAGTGCATCACCGTTTTCATGTCACGCAGAATCAGTCTCACCGCGCGCGGGGGGGGGGGGGGCACGCACATTCGTGCGCCCCCACCGGTGTCGTAAGGGCTAACCGGTCCCCCACAGGCGAGCCACGCAGCATAGCGCGGCCTCACCGGAGATAATTACAGCCTGGCGCGGCAGGACGAGCGTGGCTGCGAGCCAAACACTGCTGCTCGCGCGGGAGAGCGAGAGATTATTGGAGCAGTGAGAGACGTGGACCTATAGATTAAGCCCCAGCCAATAGGCTGCTAAATCCATCGATGCAATCAATCAGTTTGGCCGTGACATAAAACAGTGGGATCAATCACAGTGGTCTTATTCCGACCTTGGGGGATCATAACCGGCGATCCGCCTTTCAGAGACACGCGAGCATAAACCTTGAGCAGCCGCGTCTTTTTCTTTTTTTTTTCCCCGAGAAAAAAAAGATTAAAACCTTCAAACGAACCTTATCTGAGAGGAAGGAGAAGCGGTGGCGGCTCTCAGCGCAGCACAAGAAAGATCCCCCATCTTCTCTCCCTCTCTCTCTCTCCCTCCCTCCCCTCCTCCTCCTCCCTCTCCTCCTCCCCCTCCCCCTCCCCTCCTTCTCTCTCGTCTGTCGGCCTCTGTCGAGTTCCGCTCATAACCTCGCCACCCACCCTCCCAGTTCCCCGCCTCTCCCTGCTTTCCGCTGCTGGCGGGGAGCGCACACACACACACACACACACACACACAGAGGGAGACACACACACATTCACACACCCACCTCTTTATAGCTCTCTCGCTCTTACACGCACCCACACGCGTGCACTGCCTTGCGCGCGCACACACACACGCAGATGACACACAGGCAGGCAGGCAGCGTCAATAAAAAGCCCAGCGCTGTGAGAGGCCGCCGGCACTCCACTCCCCCCTCCTGCCACTGCGATTAGCGGAGGCTGGCTGGCTGGGGAGAGGCGCCCCTCTGTTATCTGGGGCGGTGGCAGCCTGTGTGTGTTGAGAGAGAGAGAGAGAGAGAGAGAGAGAGAGAGGGTAGAGGGAGAGATTAATTTAACTCTTTCAGGGCCGATCGCAGCGCTTGAAGCTCCGCTCGCTCCTGCGCTCCGTTCAGGCAGCAGCAGCACAGCCGAGCTGCGAGGATGAAGAGGGAGAAAACGGCACCAAACGCGCGCGATTCTATAGAAACTGAGCGTATGTAAGCACGTCATCCCCGTAATCATATCCTCAGTAATATTCCAGGGTTTTTATGATGATTGAAAACGCGATTTTAAGGCTGATTTCGATGTTTTTCAGACTATTTTTTTTTTAATTTGGACAGTTTATTAGGAAAAGGGGATTTGAGTAGAATGCTTTGACAAAACATTCAGACTAGTGTTGAAGCATTCATCAGTTAGTCACTTAAGAGAGCTAAACATCTAAAAGGGCCCTAGCCTTTTCTGTTTTAAATTATCGACAAACCAATTGATTAATTTACTGGTTTTAGCTTTTCATGTGTGAAGATTCAGTATCTTTGAGCGCTCAGTATGTCTTTGGTACTAATGGTGGGCAAAACCAATTGAAATCTGAATATGTCAGCTTGGGTTCTGGGTAAGTGTGACTGGCATTTTTGGTCAAATCATTTTAACTTAGAAATGACTCAGATTAATTACAAGTGAGAGTAGTTGTTGATTACAGCTCTGATTTAGACTAAGATATAAGGACACACAACTCAAGGAGGACATAATTTCACAGTTTAAACAGAATTTGAAACTTTGGCATTTTCAGTTACTCAGAATATTGTTCTGAGTTTGGGTTCACAAGAAGTTGAAAATTTCTATGGTAGGTGTGTGGGGTTTCTGCTGGGGGAATTTGAGCTCATGAGTTCAACATTTCTAAAATCCTTGCTGTGGCCTAGAATGCAGGGCAATGAATGCATCTGCTGAACAAAAAGGAAAAAAGATCCTGTAATACACCGGAACATGCCCTCAAGAATGTCACCAGTACATTTAAGGTGCTCAAAAACGGTTTACCTTTTGTCATTTTAACCACAACGTTTCATGTACGTCTCGGTTGGCATTGAAGAATACTTTAGCTCACAAACCTATAAAGGTCTTTTGAAACCACATCATCATCACTTTAATTTATCTGCTAGTAACAAGTTTCTCTGAAAAGCTCAATTGTTTTTTTTCACATACAGTTACCTCTGTGTGGCGCTTTCAGTACCTTGAAATGCTGCTCCAGCTCCAGCACTGAGGAGCAGGAGCTCTGCTGTGAGCAAATGATCACACGTTCAAGGTCAGCGTGAAGAAGAGGGTGAACAGTCCCTAAAAGCAATGTGTTTGCATAACCCTTTCATTTAGTCCCATTGAAAAACTGATAGGTGTTCATGTCTGAATATGACTGTTACTGAAATATGTCAGAGTAACTATGTGTGCACAAGGCTTAAAAGAGGACTGAGCACATTGCTGTTACCCTTTGTTGGGTTGGGAGGCCCCTTTTTGTCTGCAAACTTTAGTTTGACACATGGGGCCTCACTACAATGACAAAAACTGAATGACACATGATGTTAAACACGGAGCTTTGGGCCTAACGTCCTTGTCAGTAGTCTTTTTGGAAAATAACAACCTACATGTAGTTGTATCTGTTTTAAGCACAGTTCCTGGCACATAAATCCAATAAAATGAAACCCTAAAAGTCTCTGTCACTGATAATTAGTGACAGTGTTTCTCTTTGTCAACAAACCCAATGAAAAGACTCAAACCAACAGTAAGTGTTTCACAACAAGTAATACATTCTGATGTCTGATAGGCTACATCTAAAGCCCATTTCTCTGTCACAGCATTGTTGTTGCTAATTAAAAACACATCAGTGAGCCACACAGTTGCACTGAGTGACATGTTGAACCATTACAGTGATCATGACCATGTTTATTTTGAATCGATCCCACATGGGCTTACACACCTGCTGCCACAGGGCACCAAATGTGTAATAATCCACAACTGGAAACAGGCTCCAACCAACGTACCGTTTAGGCTTCTCCTGTTGAAGTAACACTTCCAAAACTACAATAAACGGAACCATACGTTTATTTGGGAGCTGGTTTAGAAAATTAATGCCTTCAGTATGAACAAACTGGCTGAGGGCTTAATGCTTGCGGTGCTGGGAATTTGGAAAATCCTTAAAGACAGACCAACACATTGTTGGTTTTAGTCTCTCCTGAGGTTTGTTGACGGAATGAAAAACGGATCAACACCGAGCGGCTGTAGCTCATAATCTGAACCTGAAATTAAACAGTAAGGACTGCGGGGTTTTTTTCACTTCTGTCTGCTGGAATGACACTCCTGTATGTCTGTGTATGGTCAAAAAGCAGGAAGTTATGAAGCTTCAGTTCACTCCCAATGGCATGGAGAAAAACTAGCTCAGTGGGGCCCACTGGGGGGCCCTGAGACGTCTTCTAAAAAACAAATACAAGCAAAAAAATTATAATAGCATATTTAACTCATTATTGTACAAATCCTGGTTATATTCGTTCTTAAAATACTTAAAAATGACATAATAGCTATTAGGCTGTTGTTCTTTATTGTTCTGATGGCCCTGAAGGCCTGATAGTGCGTTTACGCCACTGTGCATAGCGTTATAATGGCACCTCCAGGGTCGATGGGGTCCCCAGTCTCTGGCGTTGTTATTTTGGGGGTCACTGGCTGAAAAGTTTGAGAACCCCTGATCTAGCTAACACCTTAAACATTTTAATATAAAGTGCTACAAAACCGTTTTGAGGCAATTATTTATATCCTTCTAAGACATGCAGGCTGCAATCTGCCTTGTCCAGGCTTATATTTGCTGTAAGCGGCGGCTGAGCCAGTTTATGAGGGTTTCCACCCTCCGGCACATCCTCGCCCGTAGCCTACAGCGTGCTGAACACAGCCGGGGCTCCCGGTGGAAGGTACACAGCGCAGCGACAAGCAGCCGTCAGTGTCGCCTCGCTCTCGCTCTGAGGTGACAGCGCTCCCGCTTGTTTTCAGCGTCTGTGCTGCTGTCGCCTCTCTTCCTCTCGCTTCCTCCCCTCTCTCTGCTTCTGTGCGTCACAGCTAGGTCATGGCCGGACTCCAACAGTGGCTCCGGTTTCTCGAGCCGCGTACACGCGCACTGGCGCGCGCGCGCGCGCTCACACACAGGCACCAGGAGCACACAAACACAGATCTGACAAATGATAGGGTGGCGAGGCGAGGCGAGCTAATAGTAGGCAGTACGCCTGCCGACATGCCCGTGGGCCACCGATGTTAAATTGTATCCAATTACGGCGCACGCGACGATATGAGGGAATAATAATTCTTCTTGCGTGACAGGGAGATTCGCTTATTTCCCGGGGTCTTTATATGGAGGGGGTGCGGGACTCTGAGCGTTCAGGCGTCTGCGGGAGAGCAGCGTAGGTGTGTGGAGGTCTGGTTTTCTGGAGAACATGCGCGCATATTTCATTAATCAAAATCCAGTTAAACAGATTTAGAGACAAGGCAGGGGCCAGCAGGGTCCGACCAATAATTAATATATGTTATATAAGCAGCTCAGGTGCATATTCACTCGTTCTCTCACTCACTCACTCACGCACACTTTGCAGGAGACAGAGGGACATGAGGGAGTGCATCTATAGGAACATTAAATAAACACGCCCAGTCTCAGCTTTGTTATGAAATGTCTCTCCTGCTCATTTATTTGATGGAGTGCTCAGTCAAGTACAACCAGCATCAGTGCCAAAAAAAAGGGGTAGGGGCTCAGTGCAAGTATGTGTTTGTGTGTACTTGTATGATGGGGCTCCGTGAGCTGCAAACTAGAGTTGCACGTTGGTGTCGCTGACCCCTGGTAGAAAAGTTCACCAACTCAAGGGTAAAAAGGGTCAAGTGTCATTTCATTAGTTCAACTTGTCAGAGAGGCAGCTGACAGCACGGCAGCGTGCACCGACAGTGATGAAAGCACCTCGATATGAGGAAAAACAAAATGGGCTGAGGTTGAATATAAAGAGGCTCTATTATCCTGCCTATCACACATCAGCTATGTCCCCTCAGCGCCACTGACAGTGGCCATGAGATGATGAACCATCAAAGGCTGTTGCTATGCTTTGGATGCCCCCTGTGTGTGTGTGTGTGTGTGTGTGTGTGTGTGTGTGTGTGTGTGGCATCTCTTCCCACTCATTTTGACAGGCACCTTAGAGACAGTATTTGTGTGTGTGTGTGTGTGTGTGCTTGACTAATCTAATTCTGCTGGACTGTCTTGTGAGAGCAGGTTCGGACCAAGGGAAGCGCTTTCTTCAAATTCCAGTCCAAGGCACGTACAAAAATAGAGTGTACACTTTAAATATATTCAGTACATTGATCTGTTATAAATACAGTAAAACAAATGCATTTTATAAAAATACAAAACAACCTTTCAAAAGGAATACTTCGACTGTGAAAGCAACAACGGCAATGCCATACGCAAAGAGAAAACAGAAAAAACAATACAGTCTGAGAGAGGAGAGACCTCCTGTAAGCAACACTCATGCTTCAGGACTCATTTCTCAGTCTCAATCTTCACTGTTTTTTAAAGACCCCATCTGTACTTTGACTGAACCCCACCTTCCCCTGTCAGGTAGTAAACTATTTAGTACTGAAATCAGTCTCAGCATGGATGTCACTTCATCCTCTGCAGAAAAGTGAAAAGGTAATTGCTGCTGAGAATGCTAAACTAACACCTCGTTATGATTGCCTTTCAGCAGGTCTCTTTGTGTTTTTTTTTTTCTTTCATTTTCCCGGTATGCCAAAAACGCTGCAGAATGCAGGAATCGAGTCGGTGGTGCAGCGAGGGAAATCGTTTTAAGACCTTTGGGATGCGGCAAATGTCTTCAACATTAGGAGGGTCTTTAGATCCTCTTTTTTCTTGCTCTTTTCTGGTGGTGGTATTGCAGGGAGCTGCACCTCTGCTCAGTATGTGCATGTGTGTGTGTGTGTGTGTGTGTGTCTTTAGGATATTAAATAGTAAAGGATGGGGATTAATAATGGAACCTGACAGCTCATCTCCGGCTTCTATCTGCCTGACTGTCCCCCCAATCTTCCCTTCCATTCCCTCCTCGCGTTCCTCCTTCTCAGTTTCTAATCTGCTGCATTTCTCCCTGGCTGTGACCCTCCTTCATTCTCCTTTCCTCCAGCTCTTTTGTCTTTCTCTGTCTCTCCCTCTCTCTGGCTCTCTCAGGGCCCTCGGTCTTTCAGGGTCATGTCAGGAGAGTAGAAGAGCACGTTGGTGTCATCGTCGTCGTCATCGCTGAGGTCAGCAAGGTCAGCCTGCGTGTAGCGCACCGCCCCAGGGTGGTACTCTCCGATCCGAGTCCTGTCACACAGCCGGGACTGCAGAGCCAGCTATAAAACAGACACAGGCACACAGAGTTTGAAATTAAGCCGGCTAAATTTGAAAATCTTTCTTCCGTCCATCAATTCCCACTAAGCTGATGTTTTACACACTCAGAAACGGTCTCCTGAGTTCTTAAATATAAAAAACGCTGGTTTAACTACCTGTTAAGATTTAAACACCAGAGGCGAGACAGGCTGCCGTTCATTGTGAGCTGAACCTCCAATTAACATCTTGGATCTGCCCACTGTGATTTAAGATTCAGAGACTGCAGTACCTACCTGGAGATACAGAGAAGCTTTCGACTTTAAGCCAATTTCCTCTCACATGTGGGAGCGACAACCTGGATACAACTAATCACCAGTGCTTGTTTTGAATCCCTCAGGCAAACGAAGCAAATGTTGTTGTTTTTTCTGTTTTTTCATTTTCTACTCCACTCAATTGCATACAAGTAGCATACTTCGAACAGAATGGAGGAAGAGCTAATCATCATGTTGAATTCATGCCCACTCAATATGACCTACCTTCAAGGAAACATTGCAAACATGACCTATACTGTCGTGGTGTTATTAGGAGTGTGGTGTTGTGTACAAGTTTAATACTAAACACGCTTGCTAACCTCTGGCTTGTAAAAAGCAGGAGAGATCCTGCTACTTCCAGTCCATTAAAGGGCCAGTATGCTCCGATGTAACTGACTCAGTTGGTCACATAGCTTTGGGAAGCCCCTCCCCCTGCACCTTTCTGACGTCGAATTAGTAGAGCCTTAAGGCTAATTCATACTTTCCACGTCCATGTGTCCGCAGGGGTCTGTTCTTGTATGCGTAACGTATGAATAAAGCACTGCTTTGACGTTAACTAGTCTTACTGAAGGTTCACTCATTCACAGCGAAATTTCAAACTGAAAGATTTCTTACTTCGTTCAACAGCAACAAAAAAGAATTTAATACGTCCCACTCAGGAATGAATGTGCTCTCCTTCGTGTCTGCAGAGCCTTTTTTTTTTCTTCTGTTGTCTCTGCCTGGATGACACAGATTTAGTTGCTCTGCAACATTAATAACGCCAGTCTAGCTAAAAAAGATAAAAGACATGCAGCCGCTTCTTCTGTTATCTTTTGTTTATTCTGCTGCAATCTGCGCACTGCATATCACGTATGGCCAGACTGGCACGGACCTTTCTTTTAGTATGAATGAAACTGCTTTCCCAGTCCGCACGAGCGCACGAGTCTGTGGATATCCGCGGATGCGCAATGCAGAAAGTATGTTCGGGCCTTTATCTGACCATTTCAATGCACTGAAGCCAACAACTGGATATTCACAACCACTTCACCATGTGCTTGGCAAGCTGTGTGAAGGTTAAGAAAAAGTCAGGGTAAAAACTGTTTTTTTCCTAGCTCTCTTTTTTCATTGTTGCCGCAACTATTTAATGCTCCTTTTCCTGTGAACAACTGGATATGACACTACAAATATCTTTCGGGAAAGACAAACAGTCTGAAAATGTGTAGTTATCCCCAAACTTAAACAATTTGACCTCTACTGCCTCTCTTTGCAGCTGGCTTATCATTCATGTTGCGGTTTGGAAAAACCACAAACACCATTTTCTCTCTGGTGTGGTCTAACAATTCATTGTACTTTTTTTTTGCATTACCTGACCCTGAGACTTGTGTCAGGCAAGAGAGAGCTTGCTACTTGCTCTCTACCAAGTGAAGTAAACTAATGCCTTAAGTGTGAACCAGGCATAGTAAAAAGAATGATGTAACCCTGGTAAAGGACTCTCAAGCAGCAAAATAAAGAGGACAAATCTGTCACCTCTCACTTTCCCTGATTACACATTTTAAATGTCAAATTAGTCAATCACACATTGAAGGTAGCGTGATCAAACCAGATTCATAATGATTTTTGTCAGATTGCCCTTTTGACCGTAAAATTTTGATATGATTGACATGTCAATGCAACAATGAAGGGACTGCAGGTCACTTGGTTAAGGCAACATTTGTAAGCTGTGACTGAATCACTGTTTCATGCTTATTAAGTGTTTTGACAACAGAGACAGGAAAAATATGTTATTGAGAACAACCAAAAGGTAAGTTTAGACTGTTTTAGATCACCAAAGGGCAACAGGGCAACACAGGAAACCGCACTGTGCTAACTGTTTCTTTAATCTATTCATGATGGCTGTGATGCACGGTTCTGATGTGCAGGTGGAAGTAAACACAACAAAGAATAGGTCCTTATGAGAATAACCTTAAACTTCTTTCTTACACAAAAAGCATTTTAAGAATTAGCTGGCTTAGTGTGGACGCAGTGTAAGACTGCAAAGCTTCCTAGACATAAGGGGATTGGGAGCAGCTTTTTCCTGCATGAACACTCGCGTACACACAAAAGAAGACGAAGTGAGAGGTGAGCTCATTGCAGAGCCACAGGCGCTTCAGCTGTATGGCTAGAATGCAGATCAATATCAGGGAAGAAACGAGTGGAAGAGGGGAAGAGGGAGAGAGAGGGAGAGTACACAGGTGGGAGGGAGATGCTACACAAAGGAGAGCAACAGAAATAATGTAAGAGAGATAAATTCCAGAGATGCTGTAACATGGTGCAGGTAACAGAGGAGGCAAGGGAAGACGCACATACAGAACAGAGACAGAGATAGGCAGAAGAGGGAGGAGGAGGAGGAGAGTCAAAGCTGCGAAAGAGAGGAAGAGTGAGAAAAAACTATGCAGGACTAGATAAAGCAAGCAGTAACAGGCAGAGAGAGAGCATAAAGTAGCAAAACTAGCCTGGTTACCATCCTGATCACCTGAGCTCAACAATGCTGCCTCACCTTACAGACAGGCCTAAGTCTGGACTTCCAGCAGCTGCAACAATTTCAAAGTTTCTCAGAGAAAAAAGACGTTTTTGACGTTCTTCCGAATGGATTTGGTAAAAGCTGAATTTATCAACTTGCTCCACTGGTGATGAAGAAGATGTTCCCTGGCTCAAGTCTGATCTTCATACTTGTTTCGCCACTCATCACGCTAATGGCGGATCAGATATGAGAGGCTTCAAAGCTAGAGATCACAGCCACGCAGATCAGTGTTCACAGCGCTTCAGACCTACAACAAGGACGTTGCCAGCTGGTATTCAGCAGTCACTCAAGGTGAGCACTCCCTCCCCACTCCTGACCACTGCCATCGTTTTCAGCGGCCGAAAGTCCAGACTTCCAGACGTGGAGCAGACAGAAATGTTGAGCTAATATAATTAGGATCGTTTTAACCAAGCTACAAAAAAACAGGTTACTGCCAGAAATCTGGCCATGCTGGCAATTAAACAACTTTTTTTTTTTAAACAGTTTAGTAAACTGGTTAGAAAATCTTTTAATCCATGCAGCAGGTCAGGAATAAAAAACATCAGAATTCCTTTGCACACAGGAACATGAAGAGTTGGGAATCTTTGGTTTAATGTTGATTTTTGGCGTCATTATGATTCATTCTCAATCCAATAAACACAAAAAGGGCACTATTTTTGGGTTTCAACTCCAATGCCAAACCATTCAGTCATGTTTGTAGTCTGTTGAACAGCAGCACGAAACATTAACTGGCAGTTAAGCTAACTTAAAGGTCACTGTCTGACAGAGCAGAAAAAGCAAAGAAAAGTGTGTGGAAGTATGAGGCGCTTTTATTTGAAGACTAAAATAGTTTGAAAATGTGTCACAGTCTTCTGCCTGAATGTTTATAATGAAATGTTTTACTGCCCACTGCCGTTGGCTTCAGTCAACAAGTCTGCTAGCTATGTAGGAATATGACATTCCAGTTCTTTAGTCCTAATTGGTTGACAGTTTCACCGGCAGCAGGAAACAGTTGTTTGGCACAACACCAGACCTTTTTAAAACAGTGAACATATTAATAGATGTTGGCAGTGATTAGGATGCCTTAATCTACACACACTAGACCATAGGTTTTTAAAATTTGTTTAAACTGAGATTAAGCTAATTTAAAGTGGTTAAATGTTTTTTGTCTCTGAATGATGGAGTCGGTGTATTCACAAAATACTTCACCTCTATCTTGCAAAGCCAGTTAATAAAGCTCGAAAATGACAGATTTAAGGGGATCTATTTGTAGAATACAGCAAAAATCGATTATAATAAGTAAGTTACCATTATTGTATAATCACCTGACAACAGAATTGTTGATTTTTTTTAACATTAAAAAGAATTCTTTTATATCTACAGAAGGTGCAGATCCTCTTCAACGGAGTCTGCCTTGTTGCTCCGTCCTGTTTTTACAGTAGCTCAGAATAAACAAACCAAACGCTGTCCTTCACATTTTTGCGAGTTTTGCAGCCGAACAAAGTTCTCCGTAATGCTTGGAAGAGAGCAGTGAGCGGGGGAATATTTAGTTGGGTGCAATCTGCAACCTCAATTCTAAAAACTGTACTTCCAGTCAAGTGCTCACCATCATTCAAAATGTACTCAACTCATAGCACATCCTTTTTTTGTTACGCTGATTTCGTGCAGACAAATGCATTTACCAAGACTGAAGAGGGGGAACTGTTGTTTCACCTCTGATCCAGCAGTTGAGTATGAACAGTGTGGAACTGATGTCTTTGTGAAGTAGATAAGTCAGCATAACAGGACAGGGATGTGACGTTCTGAAGATGTGTTTTGTGCGCAAACCACAACCCATCCAAAAAAAAGCAGCAGTTAGCAGCTAAAGAAAAGAAGGACAGCAGCCGAAAATGTCTGCAAACTGAGGAGACAACATGATCCAGGAGCTCCTTACACTCAGAGCAGAGGATGAGATCAACCGCCACATAACAGGGGCAGTAAACGATGGTTATTTGCCATGTTTATCCATGGTTAATGTTTAGAAAGCACTGCCCCTATGGTATGTAAATGTCACACTAGATGGCAATGCTGTTCCTTCATGTCCTGCCCATCCCACCTAAATAAAAAAAAGTAGCTTGGACTGAGCCACACAAACTATTACAGCAAATCAGCATTGGTACCGTTCGTGCTCTTGAGCAGGACATGTTGACATCAGAAGCTTTTCAACAGTGGGAAGACGTTTGAGAGTTTAAAGGGAAAATCCACCACTTCTCATATGGATGTCCAATCAATGTTGATGGTAACTGTAGACAACTGAAGCAAAAATTCCTCAGTCTGTGCTATACTGACAAAGAGAGCTGATTTTTCTGATTTTGTTCTGTTCACACAGCCATTCTCGCAGTGCCTACATGTATCAGGACGCATTGCATCACAAAAAAACAGTACTTGCCAGGTCTCCAAGGTTGCTATCTGTCGCATTGGAACATTTTTTTTATTTAATATTGAGTAGTTTTCAATAAAAAGGGGTTTTTGGTCCAGCAGAGCCAGGAAATCCTCTCAAAACAAACATGGCGCATCTCCCCTTTCCTTTTTCACCTGGAGTGAAAAAGGAAAGGCGAGAGGTAAACAGTTCGTAGTCATTTCTGGAACAGGTGACATCACTGGTTCCAGGAAGAACGGGAGATTCTGAAACTGCGTCCTAGGGACTTAAAAAAAAATAAAATAAAATAATGATAATAATAATAATAATATATATATTTGAAATCAGTTTGGGCGGTGTAGCTTCTGAGGCCTCATTCAAACCAAATCAGACTTTGTGCCAACGCAGTCCACTTCAATTCGGTGTCGGTAGTCCGTTTAAGCTGCAGCAGTATGGACTACAGGAGGGTTCTTTAAAAAAAGGCAGTGGTTCTTTGGCAAAAAGTTGAAGCAGAGTCTACTTTTGGGGATACCCAATATCAAACTGCGATGGTCAATCAGACCAAGCAGAGCTGAACAATCCTACCGCGAGGGAGTAAAGGATATTAATTTGCATTTGCAAGTCAGTTGACACTCCCAAGTCGCTGCCGCACAAACCTGCTGTGATCGCTGTAATGCCTAATTTGGTCTGAAATGGCCCTAAAGGAGCGGTAGAAGGGAAGAGTGTATTTGTTTCGCTGTTGAGTTCAAATTTCAACGATCTTTCTCCAGAATGACTCACCCCACCTTTAATGGAAAGCACGGTGAGGGGGGACCAACAACTCTCAATGTACACTTGGCAGATGAGACAGACTTTCAAAGTCTGAGCCAATCCCTTTAAATGCATGTAAATGCACTGCAGGCAACCAGCAAGAGAGCCATTGAGGAAGCTACAGGGTGCAGAGTTAAGAGGAGTGTGGGGGTGTCTGGTACGAAATCTAGATTTGTTGCATTGAGGGAGGAGCGTTTTGACGCCATTACACCCCCCCTCCTAGTTCTCTCCCCTACCCCTGTCAATCTCACACCTGATGTGTGGGGGCTGCTGGGAGTCGCATGCCAGGATGAATAACAACCGGCTGTTAGTCACGATAGAGCATGAACACACACGCCGCCTGTCTCTCTCTCTGTTGTCTCCCGCCTCACCTCCTCTCTCTTTCTCTCTGACACGCACGAACAGCATTTTCTCTGTGATTTACGAACACATTGAGATTCCATTTCGCTGCTCTGTTTCTCTGTCTCTCTCAACCGACTCACCACAGTGAAACATTGACATTTGGGTTGAAGGTCATACCACACATTCCACTCTTCCACATAGCGCATGTGACCTCTTATCAGCGTGGCTGGTGATAGCGAGTAGGTGACAATATGCGTACGTGCGTGTGTGCGTGAACTAAGACCACAGGGACTTTTTTTCTTTGTGGTTCAATATCAGCCCTGACTCATATCGCACATACTGTCACTGTTTGCAGATTGAGACAAATCTGTGGAGAACTGTATTGATTGTGGTGTTTATTGAAATGCAACCAATTAGGTTTGCAGTTCACATGTAAAATCATCATTCCTCTGCTAATTTGGCTTCATTACATTTCCCTAAAAGCTCAATTTGTGAAAGCAATGAAAAACAAAGTCAATGATTTGTCATTTTACTCTATAAATAAGAGGATTTTGGTATCAGACTCAACAATTATTACCTGTGCAGATCATGCCTGAGCACCCTTTACAGATGGTACCAGTTAATTTGGAAAGTTAAGTAGCCTGAATTCTGTTTTTATGTCTTACTAGAAATAAAGCTAAAAACATCTTGGTTTTGTGAGATGAGCACATTAGTTAAATCAAACATGTAAGACGTATTCAGGTTGCTTGAACTCAGCAATTTTACATTGTGATTATGAAATACGTGCAGCTAAAATAATGAAGAGTTACATCTGAGTAATTTTTAATTTAAATTGGGCTAATTATTTTCTTGATCTACAAATAGTTTTTAAAAAAAGCCCATCACAATTATCAAGGAATTTAGTTTACAGGTTAAAATAGTTTGACAGACAGCCCCAAACAAAAAGATATTTCCGTTCATAAGCATAATACAGCTAAGAAATCCGACAACATTCATATCAATGTATTTTTGACAAATTAGTATGAGTTGTTAAGAGGGCTTCTCTATTGAATCCCTCTTAGCTGTAGGTCTACTATTGTGGATACAGTTTGTGAAAACTTCTCTATGATTTTCTTTAAGACAATAATTATGCATCATGTAGACACGTCTACAACATATGATGCGATTGTCAGAACCTTCAGCTGAAATTCCAAACACTGGCAGTCACATCTTAGAATTTTTTACATCAGCATCTGCAATACTGTTAACTAGACTGTCTTTGGCACAAAAAACAATTGTCTCTTGCTGAAAGCTTCACAAGGTTGTTGTCAATGAATTGACTACTTTATTAGCCACTGTGATTGGTGGCTTTCAAGATTGGTTTTCTGCTCTGTGATACATATTTCTTTACTATATGACTGTTATCCAGCTGCTGATATCAGCCAACTTATTCATCTGGAGTAAAACAATGCGGTTTTACCATTCATTGTTATTTGTGGTCAGAGACTGTAGATGTACATACAACAATTTCTTGATGATTATTGAGGTGGTTGATTTAGATAAATTCATAAACCAGCCATAACCAGTTGTCATCAAACTCTGTCCAAATGACTTTTGCTCAAACTACAGGTTGTTTTTCACACATTTGTTGGCATGTATTTTTCTTGGCAGCTTCTTGAATAACTGATTGTGCAAATGGGCACAAAATATCGTCTCATAGGACCCTGAATAGATTTAAATACTAGCAGACTTTACGATATTAGCAAATAGTGTACTGTTAAACAGAGAATCTATAAAATATAGTATTGTAATTAACTTGTGATTTACACACTAATCCAAGCATGGCCTGAGTGATCTGTCATTTGCGTGTCTGAATAGCGCTATAAATGTATTTGTGTGCAGCTGCTGTACCTGCATGCCAGTTGGGCTAAGAAGACTCCACCACTCCCTATCCAGGCCGAAGACAAAGGCATTGGCCAAGCCGTGGAGTGGTGCTGACAGGACGTGCAACAAAGTGAGAGAAAAAGATGGATCCTTTGGGTAAAGGGCATTATGGACCCTGTTGAAGGAAGAGACAGAAATGTTCAGTTCATCCATAAAAAAGTTGTAAATAAAGAGACAACCTGCAAGAGCACTTCAGGCTGAGTATCTGAAGAGGAAGTCAGAAAGAGTAGAAAGAGCAAAAAGGAAAAAGGAAAAGACAGAGAACGGGAGGCTGATGGACAGAGACACTGAAAGAAGGAGAAAGAGAAGGAGAGGACAAGTGAGTGACAGGGTGAGGGACAGGGTGAGAACGAGAGGTAATGAGAGCAAGCGGCAGAGGCAGAAAAAAGGAGGGAGAGAGAGAGGAAAAGGGGAGGGTGAAAGAGCGAGTGAGCTTTATATCAGCGTTTAAGAGCCCATTAGGCAGCGTGAGACGGCTGGGCTGACACATTCTTGGCTGCTGCTTCGACAGCACGCAGCACTTTACAAGGACAGGGAGAAGTGTAGCGCTCAACTCCCCTTCCTCTCCTTCTCTCCACTCTCTCTTCTCAGTTTCCTTCATCTTCTGACCACTATTTCACCATCCCCTCTTCTCCTTCTTTTTTATTCTGCGCATGTTTCCTACACACTGGCTTGCCCCGTTATCCAATATCTCTCCCATTTCTTTGCATTCGGTTTCATCTGTCTGGATATCTCATTTTCATCTCAACTCCTCAGGGTGATCCTCGATCCTTTTCTTTTCAATTCCCCTCCCTGCGCCTATCTCTCTAGGAGCCTGGAGCATGACTGGGAGGAGAACCTGATATTGTGTGGTGCTCCTGCAAACTAATGGCTGCCCCTGAGAATGATGCTGCTCAGCCATTAACCCTGGATTAACCCTGTATTAGCACTGCTCGTTCGGTTAGCCCGCCACTAATGTCTTTTATTGATCTATTAGCGAGACAATCAAACCGCGCACAGCTCACAGCATTTTCCACATGTGCAGTGTTCCTGGCTTGATGCGTAGAGTGAACTATGTGGCCATGGTGGTTGACCTCAGGGTCAGAAGAGTCATCCTCAAGCTACTCGTGCCCTGCAGGGAAGGAAGATACAAAACCAACCATTTGAGTAAAACAACCAATGTGTGGTTTCAAGCTGTTACGTGGCACCACAGCCAGTCATCTCCTCATGACTGACACCTTCAGAGGATGAGAAATGTCTTCAGTTATTTAAAATAATAATGTTTTTGAAGTCACTGGTAAATGTGCCATTGTTGTCTTTTGAACTATTCCCCCCATTAATTACTTCACAGCCGAGTTGCTGACAGTGTAACATCACTGAACCCAACTCTGGACAACCAAGTCTGGACGGCTGCAGTAACATCAGGCAAAATCCCCAAATTAAAGCTCCTACTCCAAGTCTCCAGAAGTTTTAACATTTTGTTACATGATCACATTCTATTCCAGCAATCCACAGCAAGACAAAATGGACCGATAGCATCGTTCTGAAAAAATACGACTGCTTGAAGTGTTTAGAGCAGAGTAGTACTTTAACTACTTTACATGATACACTGTCTAATCACATTAGATAGTGGACAGAGCAACCTGGTTGATCCTGCCAGTAGCATATGCTTGTCTCAAAGATTAAGCCATCCAAGTCTAAGTACACACAGCCAGTACAGAGAAACATCTATAGCTGTTACATCTTACAGTCTAGTTCTAACCTTTAAAAACTTTTGAGTCCAAATATTTAACTAAAACATAATTTTGATTAACATGATTAGCTCATTTTTTTGGGGATAAATCCATCCATCTATCCATTCATCCATCCATCCATCAACTGCTTATCTGGGGTCGGCTTGCAGAGGCAGCAGTTTTAGCAAGGGGCCCCAGACTTCCCTTTTTCTTGCCACATCAGCCAGCTCTGACTGGGGTATCCCGAGGCATATCCGGGCCAGCACAGAGATATAATCTCTCCTCCTGAACTTGGGTCTGCCGAAGGGCCTCTTCCCAGCTGGACAGGCCTGGAACACCTCCTTAGGGAGGTGACCAGAAGGCATCCTTACCAGATGCCTGAACCACCTCAACTGGCTCCTTTCAACGCAAAAGCAGCGGCTCCACTCCCCCACGGATGACTGAACATCGTGCACCACACACCATCCTGAGGAAACCCATTTCAGCCGCTTGCATCCACGATCTCTTTCTTTCAGTCATGACCCATCCGTCATGACCATAGATGAGGGAAGGAACAAAGATTGACTGGTAGATCGAGAGCTTTGCCCTCTGGCTCAGCTCTCTTTTCGTCACAACGTTGCACTAAAGCAAGTGTAAAACAGCTCCTGCTGCATCAGTTCTCCGACTAATCTCTCGCTCCATTGTCCCCTCACTTGTGACCAAGACCCTGAGATACTTGAACTCCTTCATTTGGGGTAAGGACTCATTTGACTATCAACCAGATCCTCCTTTCCAGCATCTTATGGTAAACTTTCCCAGGGAGGCTGAGTAGGGTGATGCCTCTGTACCTGGAAAATATTTTCATCAGTATATAAATATACATTTGGTTCGCTTGTGGCACCAAATTAGTGTGGAACT
>JAQLOL010000005.1:7534800-7552139 GCA_029783665.1 Naso thynnoides | reverse complement strand
GGGAGGCTGTTGTTGTTGTTTTAAAGCATCGCAGAGCGCACATAAACTCTCATAAATATTCATGTCCATGAACCTGGCCTGCTGCTTTATTCATGCTGGGTATGAGTACGAGGGAGAGCGAGAGAGGGAGAGCGAGAGAGAGAGAGAGAGAGGGGAAAAAGAGAGAGAAAAAGATGGAGAGAAAGTGCAAAGTGAGAGGCAGAGAGGAAAAACAGATGGAATCGAGGAGAGCGACCGGGAAAGAGAAATACGAGAAAAAGGAGAGTGAGATGAAAACCACTGCTGACTTATTTACACTCTTGTGCTACACAGAGCAATTAGCCCATAAGAACGCGGTGTGTGTGTGTGTGTGTGTGTGTGAGTGTGTCTCTGCCACATATTCATGCACACACGCGTCACTGCTAAGGGTTACGCCAGTTCAGTGTGCAGTAATTACATCTGCCACTTAGGGGCAGCATCTACATAACCTTAACCCTAACCTGCCCTCCACACCTCACACTGCAGGGTGAGGGAGGTGCAACAGCAGAGCAGAAGAGGGGGAGGAGGGGGGAGCTAACTAAATGCAAAACAACCTGGGGTTGCTGCTTTTAACTGTTGGTGAGTAATACTGTGACACGGATCACCTTTGTGGAGGATGCGTTGGTTTAGAAGGATCCGCAGGCTTTACATTTTAATGACTGGATGTCTCCGGAGCTCTGCTGATGTGTGGGAAGGTAAAGGTTTAGTGTCCTGCTGGAGGACAAAATGCAGCGTGCGCAGCTAGCAGGCCAGATTAAAGGACAAAGCAAGAAGCTTTGAATTGGTCTTCCAGTGCCAGTGTTTTACAAGAAATCCATTATTTAATTTTATGGGGTACTCTGGCAATTTAGCACTGCACTTCCATAAAGAAACGGGACTCACAAGAGACACATTTCAATGTTTTAAATCAAAGCAGCAGGGGCCAAGATGTCTTGTATTTTAGTCGCTATGGGTTATGTGCCAAAAACTCGTTGTATCCTACATTTCCCATAGTAAAGCAAAAAAATGTATTTATTTATTTATTTATGTCAAACTCTTCCTACCCACTCCCTCAGTTGTCAAGCAGGCCCTCTGTTTGTCTTCAAGCCCCAAGATGCCAAGAGAGGTATTTTATTGAGACTTTGAGCCCTTCTCCCCTCTCACACTTGTGTAATATCAGCAAAGAGCCCTTTAAACTATGACAAAATGACATCACATTTGCATAAAGAAGCAGCTAACTAACCCCCAAATCAATGCTCACTTTCTCTGTTCCCCCATTTCCTCACAATCTGACTTCTGCAGCTATAAATATCCTTAATCCCTAAATTCCACCAGATGCGTGTGCGTTGCATCTGCACTCCGTTGTGGCAGCCAAGCTGATTTGTTTGAACTCTAGTCAATGTGTGTGCTTCCACCAGCTGCGGCTGCATTGTGCCCTGACTCCGTCACAGCCCCGGCGATCCGGAGCCCTTCGCAGCAGATACGCAGGACTTCTATTTTTGCCGAATGGCGGAGTACAACGCAGCAGTTCAGCACAGAGCAGATCGTGCAGGATGGGGAGTTGGGTACAGACACGAAATTAAACATCCGGTTGATTTTCAAAATAAAAAAAACTCTGTGTTGACGGCGGATCATATTTCACTGTACTACACTGACAAAACATCATAATGGTTGGAACCAGGCCTGAAGTCAACAGATCAGAGGTTTTCTGAGACTGAGGCTGCATGTGATATATTAATTACCGCGAAATCTTGTAGTCTTGCGATTCAAGCTGTTTGCCATGCTGCACTCTAAAATGTAGCCGGTGGGTGTTGACGGACAGCGGCGCGAAGCAGACACGCGACGCAGCTGTTCTGCAACGCGCACGCATCCAGCAGAATCCCTTTCTGCTTAAGCATGTGTAATATCGACATCCCATTCGCATAAAGAAGCAGCTAAAATCCCCCAAATCAATGCTCTCGTTCTCTGTTCCCCCATTTCCTCTCTACCTGACTTCTGCAGCTATAAATATCCTTTAGAGATTGTTCTGTCTTTTTCCTCCTCTAGGCAAGGGGCAGAAAACACACGCACCACAGCTCGGAAATATAAACACACACATACATGCATTCCCGCATGTACATATACATGCAAAAGCACGCACACAGCAGGAAATATAGGTGTGAAAAGGTCAAATTACTCGCTGCTGTTTGACACCTTCCAAACGTGACCGCAAGAGTTAATCCTGCACACACACTAATCCTCATGCTCTGTGCGTATGTGGATGCATGTATAAGTCGGTATGTGTGTGTGCGCGTGTGTGTGGAAAAATGCAGGGGTGAGATAGGCCATTACCTTTCGTCTCTCCCTCTCTGGGTTGAAGGTTCCCAACCATGACTGCATCTGTGCAGAAAAGACACAAAACAGAAAGAAAAGGTCAGGACGGTTAATTTGGCGGAAAAAACAAACAAACAAACAATATAGCTGTTTGATCATTTAAATCAGGTGGTTTTTCCTAGTAATGAGTGGCCTTGGGTGCAGAGATTGGTGCTGGCTGTGACAAGTGACTATCACACCAATGGAAAATCCCTCCACCTTCTCATCCAGCCCTGCAAAACTGCCTAATTCACAGCAGAGTACATAGCTCAGAGGCAGAGGAGAGCACTTAAATAGTCCCCAGCATCTCACAAACAGAGGAAACGGATCGGCTTAAGCGCACACAATATGACGCCCTGAAAAAGAAGAAACAGCAAAAGGGTGTCGAGAAAGGGGAGAATAGTTTTTGAAGAAGGGAAAAGTGGAGCAAACATGGCAGATCTGAGATCTCAAGAGAGAACGTGGGAATACTTTTCACTCTTCCTCCATCTCCTCTCTCGGGGGAATGCAGGGAAAATGTCAACAGACACGCGCAGGAACACACACACACTCAAATGCACAAGACTGGGATTTGTAATGGTGGGATATGGGCGGGGGGCCATAGGAAGCCAGAGGGTTTATGTAACCCAAGACATCAGAGACAAATCTCTGGAGGACCAGTGTGAGCTTAACACGCACGCACAAAGAGACAGAATGAACGATGCACCCTAACAGCTCTTCTGTTCTGCTATTTATTAACTCAATGTTGCCATGGTTTCTCTGCACTGACGTGACTGTCATTGTAAATCTACGTGTGACCGCGCTGTTTGTGCAGTGCAACACAAAAATGGATACCCATTTGCTTAGACAGAACTTCTCTTTGTTGTCCAGCAGAGCCTATCCATCAAAATTAACAAACACTGATAATTAGTGGCAAACGCATTAAGATTCTGTCAGGTCTCCAGAGCACTTACACAGCTTTTGTTGCAGTCTTTATTAAGCAGCTCTACCAAAAGTCAAGTAATTCAGGCAGTTATGATGATTCAGGCGAGATGCTTAGGGAAGAATTGAGCACATACAGATTGCATGCATAAAACAAACACACCACCTCTCTCAGATCTCTCTGTCTGGTCTGATAATGACTCACAAGCTTTCACATCCCTCAAGTTAGCATGAGCTCACACAGTCACCCAGAAGGAGTTCATGTTTTTCTAAACAATCCTTGTGCAAATGATTTGGACTTAGTAAACTAAGGAGAAATCGTGTAGGTTTCTTCCTCGATCCTCCCTCTCTCTCTCTCTCCCTGGGCTGTTCCCTGGAAAGCGGAGAAACTTCTCCGTCCAGCTAACATCCCACCTCTCATCACTCAGCCAGCTCGTCTTTATCCCTTTCCCCGTTGCGCCGCCACCTACCCTGCTTTCAAAGCTTTTGAAATTCTTTTAAGTGAGACAGCCTGCAGCTGAAAAGAGATAAGGCTTGAGCTCTTCATAAATATGATAGAG
The DNA here is from genome assembly GCA_029783665.1 of Naso thynnoides. Lineage (NCBI taxonomy): Eukaryota > Metazoa > Chordata > Actinopteri > Acanthuriformes > Acanthuridae > Naso > Naso thynnoides. The sequence goes on along the minus strand of JAQLOL010000005.1, from coordinate 7,548,309 downwards.
AAAGCAAAACGGCAGAGAGAAGGGGGAGAGAGAGAGGCAGAAAGGAGGGGGGGATGGAGAGAGAGAGAGAGAGAGAGACAGACAGACAGACAGACGAAGGTGGAAAGGCAAAGAGCGGGAAAGGAAAAAACGAGAAAGGTGGAAAACAGAGATAGAGAGAGACAGGAGGTTGAGGGAGAGACAGCAGAGTGCTGTGAGCTGAATGAGTGATGAGATGCAGATTGCAAGCCAGCTACATTCATTCACTCTCTTTATCACATTCATGATAAAGAGCTGTGTAGTCTCTTTTTCTTTTCCTTCCCTTCGGCTCCCTTGCTGTCTGTCTCAGATGTCGTCTGTCCGCCACCCAGCTATCTTTAAATCAGTCTCACCGTCCCATTGTTCACTCTTCCACCCAAACAAAGAGAGCCAACATTCACGATGATTCAGTGCCAGCCTGATGCGATTCATCAAATGCAAAAAAGAGAGTGAGGGAGAATCAGGCCACGGCCACATCAGGAACCCACACACAGACTGCTTTAACACGAGCCTGCCAGCACCCTTCCACTGGCACTATGGCCACATTGTGTGGTGTCGTCAGATCAGGGGAATGGCAGCTATGTGAACTTTGTGGAATGCTGCCTCTGAGCCTCTGGGCTCCTACAGTGTCCTTACAATGGAAAAACACACAGAGCAACGAGCCGACACGGAGAGGACATCGGCGAAGTGCGAAATCAATTAATCAACTAATTATCTAGAAGAACTAATGTTTAGAGAATAAAGCGTAAAAAAAAAAGGGAGAAGTATACCCATCACGTCGCCCAAGGGGATGCCTTCCCAGAGCTTGTTCAGCCAACCAACAATCCGAAAACACAATTTACAGTCATGTTAAACAGAGAAAAGCAGGAAATGCTTACACTGGAGCAGCTCCTAAAAAGGGACTGACATTTTTATGGAAAAAAAAATCCCTGAACACACAAACAAGTCACAAGATCGGAATGGTCAACAGCTTTGAAGAGTATTTTAACCATAAGCCTTTGATACGATCCTCAACGGGTTAATTGCTGGGATCTGGTGGTGATGTAGTAAGTTCACTGAAATGTAATCGAACCATTAGAAAAACAAACCGCAGTTTAGGGACATGTATTTGACAAGAAAACAAATTATTACCTTACCTCATACTATAAACAAGTACTTCTTTTTACAAACAAAGTTCCTGGTTGAACTTTAACTTACTTTCAGTTATATCTCCAAATCAAGAAATCTGAAATGTTGGCTTGTTTACTACCCGCTGATTGTCTGATAATTTGCGGGGTTTTTTGTGTTTTTTTGCACCATTGAATGCTGCTGAAAAGAAGTCAAAATGCTCCAAAGTTCAGCAGTTGCAGGGCGCCATGGTGGCACGATATTAATCATGAACCATAAAAATGATGGACAGATGTAAGACCCAAGTTGTAATTAACCAGGTTTGTACTTTAAATGGCAATCAGTGGTTAAAGCAGAATCGTTTCTGCATTATTGCAATTAACAAACGTACTGACTCATTTTGGGGGTCTCCACTGATAACCGTCATTTCATTCTGTAACATAACTTATTAAAAACAATAATTCTGGTTTAATTTTAACCCTTGATTCACTTTTAACAATTAAATTATTTTTATTATTATTTTTTTTTGTTTTGACTATCTTTTTTTAAATTATTTCTCCAAAGTACAGAAATATGAAAACACACAACTGGCAACCCTGTTCAAGCTCCCAGATATGTCAGCTCTCATTAAACATCACTTATCCAAAAGGTCACAATACATTTGAAATCAGCTAAACTGCCAGTGTCTTTGGCTGCTGCTACTGGCTGGACGCTTGTCGAGCAACTCACCCTCTTATTGGCCACGCATATGATTCTGGCATAGCAGCAGATCATCAGGAAGATGAGGCTGAACAGAGGCACGTACCATCTGCAAAGCACAAACACAAGCGGTAGTAAGCAACCTCCAAATGAGCAAAGATATTAAAAAATCATTCCTGTTGTTTTGTCTCTGATGGTTGTTATCCATCAGCCTCCTTGTCGTCCTGTTTCAGGAGGAGTAACAGGAGATACTCTTTGGGCCAGAGGAAAATGTCAAATGAAGAAAACAAACACACGATCTAATTTTTCTACTCCACACACAAAGTCCCGTATTTCTTGACAAAGTTTACACTGTGATAGTTCGTAATAGCATACTAGGAGTCTAACGTTCAGATATTAGGGCTGTCTAAACAGATTAGACCACAGAAGCTCATTTAATACGATTTTCACTGCAGGACTGTAATCTGAGAGGCCCATGAGATAAGATATGCGCAAGACCTGCACAAACGTTCTGACATGATGTTTCACTAGCAGCAAAATAATTGTTATTCAGCCTTTAAATTGTCGTGCTGCTCTGTTTTAAACACAAAAACAATCCTCTTTTTGCTCATGTCCCCCACACACTGACCATAAGTTCACCATCAGTGCACCTTTAAGTATATTCATGTATAGGTCAGACCGTTCAGCCTGTGGACACTGGGCCGCATTATTCAAATAGCTGATGTAGGAGGACACACAGTATGCACATAAACAGCTCAGGGTAGAATAAGCCTGACTCAGCTCCTCTGGACCGTACCACACATAGTTTCAGTGAGTAGAGAGAGAGTGGGAATAGAACAGAATGTCGCCAAAGCCACAACACCGGAAATGCGTGGCATTCCTGAGCGATTACGAGTTGACAATCAAGAGAAGCGCTGGCGGAAAGAAGTAACATGTCAGGTATGACAGAGGATGAAACAGAGCGAGACGGAGGGAAACCGGGGGGGTGGCTTCGTTGGAATTGTAGTCTTGTGTTGCGTAACCCTTTGGGAGGTGATGTAAGCTCTGAGGAGTTTCAACCTGTCCCTCTAATCATAAAACAGGCCTTTGTCTCGCTTTGATAGACAGGTTCCTGGCCACCGCAGCTCTGTTCAGCCTCAGTAACTCTGACCAGACGAGACCGCGCTGTGCGACCGCCAAGTCCTCCAGAGCACCTGGCACATGCAGCCAGGCACTGGCCAAATGCTCCTATGTGATAAACATATTGGATTGAGCAAAGGAAGAACATCAAGAGTAATTATCAGCCTGATCATGATTCAGGGCAGAAACTTCAACTGACAATCAAAACAGAGACTGAATCAGTCTCTGACCCACAAATACAGACACATGATTTCAAAGGAAAATGGATGGGGAATAAATGTCCAACGCTGTGCTGGAAAAGTCCTTGGTGTGTGCTAAAAACTACAACTTTAGCAGCATCTTAAAAGGCAAATACTAGGTCCTTGGCCTAATTTAACTCGGTCCACACTTGTCTTCCAAGCCTGCGGGTCAGAAAAATCTCACTGATCATTATCAAATTAAACTCTTTATTGGCAGGGGAACCAGAGACGGCAGGCGTTTGTTTCACAGCAGGAAATACGGAAAGGCTGCGCAACACATCATGTTCCTTCACATCTTGTAGAGAACATCGATAAACACAAAGAATATCCTCTCTGAGCATGTGTGTGACTGCATGTGTGTGAGTGCATGTGTATGAGCGCGTCCACGCAGGTTCAATAATGGCATGGGACAATGATGAAAGCGTTTCAGGGGAGACCTGCGCGAGCGTCACCTCGGTGTGATTTAATAACCCGCTCTCCGGAATAAACAGCGTCCAATTACACCAGCGCACGTCCCGTTAATGATGGAGAGACGAGGTGGGGGGTGGGTGAGTTGGTGGAGAGGGGAAAGGAGGGGGTGGCCTTTTTAACGATAGCGTAGGGGGGCTGCGAGGAGGAGAGAATGACGGGCGGCAGCAACAAAGTGCTCTAATTAGCATGATAATGATCTGCCATTAGAGTCCGCTGTGCTCTACAGCTGAGCACTACCCGGAGAGAGAGAGAGAGCGAGAGCAAGTGGGAGACGGGAGGGAAAGAATAAAAGAGAGACAGAAAGAGAGAAAGAGAGAGAGAGAGAGAGAGAGAGAGAGAAAGAGAGAATAAAATAGAGGCAGAGAGAGAGAAATTTCGGAGTGGGCAGGGGATGATAAAAAGTGAAGAAAGAATAAAGGTGAGGATAGAAACGTGGATGGATGAGAGCAGATTGTGGGTTAGGTCCAGAAAGAGCAGGAATAAAAAAGAAGCATCGGGTAATTAAAAGACAGGGAGAGGGATAAGGTCATCGCGAGAATGAAAGGAAAAGCAGAAAGAGGCTGCAGCCAATAGATCGACTGGGGAAGGACGGATAGAAAGACGGATAACCACAGAGTGTTTTTTAGAGGACAACAGTGAGCAAGGGTGGAAGCCTGAAACTGGCAGTAAGACAGATCATCACAGACGCGCACAGATTCAATCTCTGGGCTCCAGCCTGGCCTTCCCTCCAGCATCGCTCTGAAGTGAAGAATGAGGCTTGGATGAAAGGAGCCTTAATTGAAGTGCTCGGTAGGAGATGAAAGTACGCCGGGCACCCGCCTGTGCTGCTTAGTTCTCAACTAACGCAGCCGTCAACTTTGACCAAAAAGATCCTGCTGCTGTGTGAAAGATCACGATCTACCTGTTCAACCGCTTAGACAGGAATGCGACACGAATGGCAGAGAGAGAGGAGGAAACACAGAGACCTGAGTGAGTCAGGTGTGTAGGGTGTCTGTCACCACATAGACTAATCTCAAACTTGAAACATGACATACATTGAGAATGTTAAAATAATGTTTAGGATGTATAATGTGTGTTTGATAATTAAAAAATTAGCATGCAATCAAAACAAAGCACGTCTGAGACTAAAGGTGATGTCATTAGTTTTGCAGCTATTTACTCTAGTGTTGAAAAAAAACAAACTTTGACCTGATACTGGTTACGTTCAGGGGTCACAAGAATGACTTTAATTTCTCCTAGGGGGACATGAATGTGTGACCAAACTTCATGACAATCCATAGAATAGTTGCCAAGCCATTTCAATTAAAACCACACAGGTCAGGGCACCCTACTGGCCTTAAGGTGCAAACCACAAAGTCCCCAGTTTTAATCCAGTCGTTTACATCATTCCAGATCTCTCTCCCTCTTTCTCCTCATTTCCTGTAATCTTTCCCAAAAAAAGTGTTTTGAAAAGGAACAAAACTGACAGTTTTAGGACACATCTTCTGGGAACCATGAATGTTTGTGCAACATTTTCATGCCAGTCCATCTTATAGATGCTGAGATATTTTAATAAGTGAAAATATGTCTTAGTGATGCTGCTAAAGGAAAAGTCTGCTCATGAGCGAGCCATTGGGATTCATCCTTTGGACATCATGAATTTCTGCAGTAAATTTCATGGCAATCCATAGAATTATGAAGACATGTTACTAAAAACCAAAAACGTCAAAGTCATGGTGACAATGATTGGAAAATAAGAAGATCACTGAAATCAATATGATGTATCCTCTGGGGAGCACGAATGCGTAAACTAAATTCCCTGACAATCCATGAGACATTTAAATCTGGACCCAAGAGGTGGACAGGACTGACCAACTGACTGATTCCACCATCCCTCCAGTGTGCTGGGGTACTAACAGTAATTCTAAGCTTTCATTTTTGGATGTAATTTTCTCTGTTTTTCAGTGCTACGCCTGACCTGGGACCATGATACACACTGACGGGGACCTCTAAGAGCGGTGACTCAGCCAAGCTCGAGTGCTTCCATTTGCTGACTCAACCGCTGAAATTCTGCACCTCGGTCACAAAGCGCTGTCCTCTGCTTTTCATTCCCCTTCCTCTTTCATCCTTCCCTCACACCCTCCTCCTGCTCTGAGCCTCCCCCGCCTCCTCTGTCCTGTCTGCGCGCTTCGCTGAACTCTGATGAAGACACACTACGGGGCGTGGGCAGAGACGAGGGCAATCTATTTCTCTCACTCTCCTCTTCTATCCGTCCCGCTATGCCGCCCCTCTTTCCTTCTCCCGCTGAGTAATTCCCTATCTCTCTAACTGTACCCCTTATGTCTCCCCTCCCACCTCTTCCACTTTTCACCTTTAATACTAAAACCTCTGCTCTCCTGCGTCTTTTCCTGGCAAGCTGTTGGCGGGGTGCGAGTGTTTGAGCCCATGTGTTTTTTTCCTTGACGGGTGCTGCCTTGGCCTCTAATCTCTCGTCTGGTTTGATGTAATTAGAGCTAATGAAGATTCCCTGATCCTCTGAGCGGCTCGTCCCCCTGGGCCACGACAGCACGGAAAACTAGAAAGAGCCGGGGAGCAGAGAAGCACTGATAAAAGAGACACAGGCTCGTTTAGCACAGCTGAGCAATGTGTTGTTCTGCATGCATGTGTGCGAGTGTTTGTCTGCGTGAGCCTGTTTGTGAGTGTGTGCGTGCGCATGCTTATTTGTTTAGAAAGATTGATTCCCTGCTGATGCTGCGAGCAGCAACGCGATTACCTTGGCTCACAGCGAAGTGGTGTTGTGTGCATGTGTGCACATGTGTGTGTGTGCTTGTGTGATTGAGCGTCTGCGCCGGGGATTGGCAGAGCCCTTGCAGACTTAGGGCCAGTTGCAGAAAGCAGTCGACAGGCATAATCCTTCATAGCCGTCCTAAACACTTAAATACACAGTGTAGCAACTCCCCTAAATCTGACAAGGCAGAGGCAGACACAGGCACATCCATGCGCGCACACACGCACGCACACATACACACACACACACACACACACACACACACACATCTTGGCCTTACACCAACAGGGAAAAAACCCTGCAGGCTCCCCTGACATGCAACCCTTCACATTTCCCCGCAGAGACCTGCCCTCCTCCTCGCTCCTCCTCCCCATCTCCCCCAGTGGGGGAAGCTTTGATGCTGGCGCTGAAAGGGTCTACTTACATCCCAAATCTCCAGGCTACGTGATCGTCTGTGATCCAGCTGGGGGAAGAGAGAGAGAGAGAGAGAGAGAGAGAGAGAGAGAGAGAGAGAGAGAGAGGGAGAGAGAGAGAAAGAGAGAGAGCGATGAGGAGGTTACAAAGGAACGGGAGAGCGGAAGAGAGACTTGTGTAACTGCGGAGGGGAAAAGCTGTGCAGCTGTAGCTATTAATAAGCCGAGAGTGGAAAGAGAGAGCCGAGCCCGGAGATTAAGGCTCTGTCCCAATTCTCATTCCACCGCCTCCTCTCCTCGGCCTCTTCACCTTCTCCTCAACCCTTTAACTACCCTCCAAACAAACAATGCCTCTTCTATTCACCACAAGAACTGGAGAGCGTGAGGGGGTGTTTTACTTTTCAGAGATGTGCTGATAATTGCCAATTTTGATCACATAAAATCTTATGAGGGAAGGAGCCTGTCTGCCTCTGGAATGAGGCCAGTGCTGTGGCCCTCCTTGAAAGGAAAGACATTTGACGGAAAATATGCTGTCACTGGCTGACACACACACACAAAAAAATACATAAAATGATGCAGCAGCTGAATGTTTGGCTGTACTCACCACCAGGCTCCTGCAGGGCCATAGTAACCCTTTAGCAGCGGCAAAGAGGCCATGACCAGAGGAACCCCCCATGCTATCAGATGGTACAACCTGATAAAAGGCAGACATTTATTTCATTATGTGCACCAAGACCAGGGAGCTTTGCCCCTGATTAAAAAAAAACCTATAACTGAATCAATTCCTTTCTTCAGTTCATCTCTTTGTTGGCACTCGTATCAGGGTCATTTTTCAGGTGCAGACAAATGCCTATACCGCCGAGACTGCCAAATACTCATGGTAATAAAAACCATAATTACCTTCACTGCTGTGGGGGAGATGATTTGCAGAGATGGCTGCATCAAAACCACAAACAGGATGCACATATTCACTTAGCGGGTACCGGTGACAAGAAAATTTAAGGACAAAGCTTAAATTGTGTTTAAGAAAATATGATATTATATTATATATATTTAACTGTACTGCAAAAGCAGCCAATTTCAAAAAAATGCAGGAGAGGCTTACACAGGCTATGACTGAAAAATGATAGGATCAGTGACAGTTTTCTCAGATGTTCACTGTGTGTGTGTGTGTGTGTGTGTGTGTGTGTGTGCGCGCGCGCGTGTGAGAGGTAGATGAGGTGTATGCTCCAGTGTCTTGGGCTTCAGTGTGCGCGTCAATACTTTATAGAGCGTACAGCGTCGCCTGGTCAATTGAGTGGAAGTCCTGCCCTGACTTGTTCCAAGTGCGGTCAATAGAGCGCTTGGCGACATGGCTGACACACACTCAATTCCTCATGAGGTCTGCAATACACACGCACTCACACAAACTTTCTTTTACAGGGGCTCATTGTACCCCACCCCCCTTGTGACGGACAGCAGTGTGTGAGTGTGGGAGGTGGTAGAGAAGAAGAAACGGCTGGTTGCCTGAATAGAAAAGAATAGCAGGTTGGAAAGAGATACAGGAAACGTATAGATCCAGAGAGAGAGACCGTGTCAAACACAATAGAGTGTAAGAAAAAGGGAAAACAAGGAAGAAGGGGAGAAAAAGGAAATGGTAAAAGCACAAAAAAGAGAAAGCAACTGAGCAACTGAGCGAGTAAAAGGGCAAGAGAGAGGAAGAAAGAGAAAGAGACCCATGAGGAAAAAACGAGAGGGAGAGAGAGAGAAAGAGCCTGTCTGTGTGGAGGTAGGAGGAGAGATACAAATGGTGAAATCAGTGCTGCCAGTCCATGGCGTGACGACTGGTGCAAGAGGCGCTTGTCAGGAAATCAATGTCGAGAGCTCACAGACCCACAGACCCACAGACACACACACACACACGCTGCAGCACATAACCCACACACTCACAGCGCATTGAGAGGGAAGATGACGAGGTCCGGAGCTGCGCGCAACATGGGCTTAATGAGGCGCAGCAGGACTGCTATGCGCTCTGCATTTCACACACCTGCAAGCACACACACATACACGTGCAGACACGCACATGCCTCGTATAGAAATCTCTCCCAAGGCTCAATCTCATTTCTCAGCGTCTCACACCACTCGCCCAAATCCGTCCTTCAAACGCACAGACTCTATACATACATGCACGCACAAACACACTTCCCTTCCTCTCTTGCATCCACTTCAATCACTCTTAGATCATCCAGCCTCCGTTCTCCATCTCCTCTGGCGATTTGTTCATTTATAAACTATCACATGTGCCGTCGCTGTGTGCGTGTGTGGGTGAGCGAGACGGTGGGAAGTTGGGTTAAGGGGCTGAGGGGTAATTGTGCATAGCCTGGTAAACCAGACCCATATGCATGCAAAGCCACATACCCGCCTGCCTAAACACATACGGCTTATCCACGCACAGTCGATACATGACAATCCCCTGAAGCCCTGCCTTCAATTAACTTTAACCCGTTAAGCATTGAGTCGTTGTTGTTTTTTTCTTTCCCATCATGTGTGACCTGCATCACACAAAAATATGAACACATTCTCCACTCACCTGGTCCCTCTGGACCTATGAGAGGGATCCAGCTGACAAGGCTCTGAGGCAAGCTGATTTTGGCCTCATAGCCTGCCCCCTTCCGCGCGCCCATAAAGCCGTCTCCTTCTGAGTTATACCGCCATTATATCGTCCGGCTTATTGCTAATCAATGCAGGGAAACTCCCATGGGGAGCTTCACCGGCCCAACCCCTCACTGACACAAGAGTAAGGGGTGTGTGTGCACCTAAGCACATCTACAAGATGCAACCATGAACAATAGACTTGCAAAGTAGAGCCACTACTAACTTGTTAAAGCGTTCTTTTCCGCCCACAGAGTGCATACATTTTTTTAGAATATGTGTTTGTGTCAGGAAGCTCCGCGCTAGGCATTGGAAATGAGAAAATATCTCACGCACACACAAACAAGCAAATTCGCACTCGCGCTGTGAAGAGCGCTCATGGGAGTTTGAGCGACAGAAGCATAGAGCCACAAAGCGTGAAGATGGGTGTGCATGCACACACACGAGCGCACACACACTTAACGGCTGACACTCACTCCCTTTTCAATTAGAGCCTCGGCTGGCTGGAACAGAAAAGGAAGAGGAGGAGGGGAGGAGGAGGAGGAGGAGGAGGAGGAGGGAGGGAGGGGGGGCTGGGGGCGCTGTCAATGCGCTGCAGGAAGACACATGCATACACACTCATGGAAAGACACACGCGGGGGTAACTGGCAGGAAACATCAGATGAAACACTCAAAGGGAGATACAAAGGTGGAAACAGAGACAGACATCAAGCTGAACTTGATGGATTTCCATAGAGGTTCACTAATTACTCAATTAATCCATTAGCGGGTTTAAAATCTGCAACTACTTTGGTAACTAATCAAAATTTAAATTCTCTGGTTCCAGCTTCTTAAATGTAAGGATTTCATATTTTTCTCAGTTTTGAAAAATGTTAAAATTAATAACTCTGGATTTTGGTTGGAAAAAAACCCCCAAACATTTGATATGAAAAAAAATTGAAAAACCTTTACCAGTTAGCATCCAAACACCAATAAAATAAGCATAAGACGCAGCCCGAAGTCCCCTACTCACATCTCATAGCGGTTGGTGCTTGCTTCTCTGACCAGATTGAGGTACAGGTTCAATGTGATGAGGCAAACCCAGGCCAAGGCACTCCAGTCTGCAGTGACACACAGACACACACACAGAAAAACAACAAGGTCAAATTACAACAAAGCTCCCCTGCCACACAAGCACACACCTGCACCTGTGCCTGAGCACACACAGACGTATGAGAGAGAGATTTTGTGTGTGTGTGTGTGTGCGTGTGTGCGCCTGTGTGTTCCACTTTTTGATAAATGAAGGCATATTCTGCAGTAATATGAGGGAAACCTGTGGCTTAGGGTGATGGATGAGAGGGGCGAGCGCAGAGAGAGATAATGATGAACTGTGGCGAAGCGGAGGGAGATAAGGCAGGAGTGAGGAGAGAGAGAGAGGAAGAAAAGAGGGGCAGGAGGAGAGCTGGGTGCAGTGGGGGGTGGGGGGGTGGGGGTGGGGGTGTAAAATGGAGTGAACTAGAGCGAGTGTCAAGGAACTGAAAAGAAAAGAAGAAATGAAGAGAGGAAAAGGAAGGCAAAGTCAGCAGAGGGAAAAAAGAAACGGATTTTACCCAGACAAGAGAGTCTAAAAAGCTTACTTCCCTTTTTTGCCCTCATGTTCAGCCATTTTCCTTTGTGCGTGTGTGCGTGTGTGTGCGTGTGTGTGCGTGTTGTGAGCGTTTGAGTGTGTATTTGTGTTTGTGTGTATGTTCTGTTGACAAGACAGGCAGGGCTGGTCGTCACAATGATGGATTCTCTGAGCCACATACTCAGCTTACTCAGTTTCACACAACAACCCCCCCCCACACACACACAGATATACAAAACACACACTCCTCTTACACTCAACGAACCTTTAGGAACACAGTGCAGTGACTACGAAAGAGGGAGCCTGGCTGTCTATGCCATTATCACATTAAATCACTGTCATTGGGATGGCAAAGGCATTTCACACAGCCAGACAGCAGCCGAAGCCTTGCTCTATCTTGACAACGCGCGGCGCAGCTTGACGCTGCCCCTGCTACCATCTTCCTCCCTTTCAAACGCATTTCATAAAATTTTATTGGCTGGAGTTAAAAGCAGAGCTGCGCTATGCGGCTCCCGCTAGACTTGACGCTTCGCCACAGAACAAAGTGCCCGTTCAGCCGGTGTTTATGTAAGGCCGTTTGTCCTCAGCGTGAGCATCCTCATGATAAACCGAGGTGACAGGCGCCCGCCCCTGCAGCTCTAACTCACTGCCCATTACGCTGTATCCATCTGAGTGTTTGTTCGTGTGCCAGTGTGTCTGCCTGTGAGAGCAATAGCCTGGTGAAACTCATAGTAGCAGCCAGTGCTAACTAAGAACCCTCATCTAATCCAACTAATCAAGACATAAGGAGCCGTAACGGCAGCAAGCGCCGGCAATGCAACTAAAACCCCAATTTTAATGTTTAAAACAATCCTGCCTAATCAGTGTGAATCACAAAGAAATCTTCCCATCTACCCAAAAATTTACAACTAGTAGATTTGAATGTTAATGCACATTAGGTGCTGGATTGCAGTACTGTCATTGGAGGAAAATCATCTGCTCATACAGGGAGCGACAATGAAGCACTGAGGCGTCAGGTTTGAGGGCCAACAAGTGCAAAACATAGTGCTTGACTCCCAGCTATTGCACCATCGTCGCGGGTGTGGTATTCTTGGTATGGGTGTGTGAATACTTCTTACTGATGCAAGTTTAACCACTGCATTACCACCCTTGACAGCTGGCATATGTCTAAATGGTAAGTAAATATCCACTGCTTTTCTTTTTTTTTTCTTAGACCTTCAGTATAAGATGTAGAGGCTGCGCTGATTAAGCGTAAGCAATAAAAGACAGGAGGAGAAGCCATTACACATATAAAACAGTCTCCACGTTAAAATTATAGCGATACCATGAGAGAGAATAACCATAAACTCACTGTTAAATGCAACAGAAAGAATATAACAATAGATATAATAAACTGTGAGATTGATGAGAAAAATAAGACATTTTTCAAACAGCTCAACTCATCATCAACCCGCTCACCAGCAGTTCCGAAGAATGAAGTCTAGTAAGAGCATAAGTTAAAGGATAAGTTCTGTGTTTTTGACAATAATTTCACTGATCGGTCCACTGTTGAGCCTTCAAACATATTCCTTCGAGCTCTCGCTGCGCTACAATGGATGTACTTTAGGCAATCTTAAATATGTTGAAAAACAACAGTAAATGCATTTTTCCAAGACGGGGAAGTTAATGGCATGTTCCGAGTCTCGGCATGCTCTGCTGTGAACTGCATTGCTTGCCATGGCTTGGACATAAGCCCCATCACTGTGAGTAGACGTGGAATATTGAGAGCTATAGCGGGAGCTCCCTGGAGCAGGCACGAAGCATCAGTACAGACAGATGAGTGGCAGCTACTTTTCCACAAGCTGTTAACACTCGGATTGATATGATTTCCTTTAACCGTTTAGGAATTCTGGGCAATTTTTTACATGAACTCCCCATTTTCAGGGCTCAGAAGTCACTGGACAAACTAACTCAACTGTAAACTGGAGCGTCCATCCTCAGCAGTGAGAAGCGGGAAGCTCCTGCTGTAGCTCTCACTGTCCCATGTCTACTCGGTCTACTCACGGTGAACATGTTTCAGTCCGAGCTGTGGCAAGTGATACAATTCACAGGAGAGCATACTGAGACTTGGAATACACCATGAGCTTCCCCATCTCAGAAATATACACTTATTCTTGTTTTTCCAACACATTTACAATACATTGTAGCGCAGCAAGAGCTCGCAGGAAAACTGTAGAAAGCTCAATACTGGACTGATGAGTGAAATTATTGTCTGTGTGTTCCAGATCCCTAAAAAACATCCCACAAATAGGGCCTACAGTCAAAAATACTCATCCTTTAACATTGCCAAAACTTATCCTTTAACATTTATTTATTTAAAGGACCGCACCAGTCTGTTTTTGCCTTCTCACCATTAGCAGAGGTCACCCCATCTTCCCCAAATGCTATTGTTTAAACTCG
>JAQLOL010000005.1:7500488-7514972 GCA_029783665.1 Naso thynnoides | reverse complement strand
AAAATTAAGACAACACTTGATGAAATCATCATGGAGCGCAAGAAAACAATCTACAGCAGTCTCACAGAGACAATCGAGAAAAACATGCAAGACTGCTATGACAGTAAGATAAAAGATCTTAACATACACATTTTAAGAATATTTGTAACAGTATTGATGATTTGTGAAGTTGATCATAATTTTCCATTTTATTGTAGGAGCAAAAGCAATCCAAGGAAAGGGGTCTCTAGAAAAACAGAGGACCACTCTAGAAGAGCATGTGTGTAAATCAAAGAACACCATGTTTGATGAGGCCAAAGAGGTTATGTTGGAAAAGCTAACAGACTTGAAGGTTTGTCACATTTAATAAAACATTACACAATAATGATATTGGAAAACATGCTGTGCGATACATCTTTATCCTTACCCACAATTCTAGTTTTTTTTTTTATATTTAAGTGAAAAGGGCATCATGTTGAAAGGTATTTTTGCTGCTAAAAACCTTGTAGTCAGTTTCAAACACTTACTGCTATCATCGTAAAACAGAAACATACTAAAAATTAGCTGCTGCTAACTGTTTTAGTCAGTCTAGTATGCAGCTCACGGAACACTCATCTAAAAGGTTAATTCATGCGGGATTTAGATATTTTTGAACACAGAATTTGGTTGTGAAGTTGATAATAGATTTTCATGTTAAATTAGGGAGAAATCCTGGCAATACTTCAGAAAACAATGCTGGAATCAATCGAGCTGTCACTCAGGACAGATGACGACCCAATTCCAGGTAAAGAGAACGTACCAAAATTTAAACATTATAATTCCAATTATTTTATTGAAAATTAGATGTGTAGAATTCTAGTAAAGTATACTTACTGTTAATATTGTTAATGTTTCCCCCTCCGTCCTTCACCTTTACCTTTAATGTTAAATGCTTTTAGATTTTGCAAAGGAACTTGAGAAGGTGAAGAAATACCTCAGTGAACTGATAAGAGATGGAGATGAAGATCATTTGGTAATCTTTTAAAATATCTACATATTGCCTTAATTGGAGGGGCTTTAAATAATGTTAACGATGTATTTAATTCAATTAGCACTGATTCGACAGGCCCAGCAGTTGCACTGAGTCCATGAACACAGGTATGTCTTAGTGAAAGTGATGATACAAATCAAGCATTTAAGTATTCAAGAAATGATGAGATCACAGTCGTACCATCACTGTCAGTGTACCTAACTAGTTGTATGTTCTTCCTGTGAACATTTCAGGTTTGCTCAGTGGAGAGAAATAGAACAAGGCCTGATTATCCACTGAAGTTCCCTCCTGGCTCGCTGATTGAAGACATGAGGCCTTTGGATTTGGTCTCCACCATTTTTTCAAGATTCTTTCCCTTTTCTCTTCAAAACTTTTCTCTAATCTACAAAGTTTCGACTTTTTTTTGGTTTGATAATTTCGCCTTTGATGATGTAGAATCAGAGGCAGAGAGAAAATATGTATTTGCTGATTGGATGAGTGTTCTTTGATTTTAATGGGTGTCCAGAATAAATGTAGAACCTTGATAACATGCTGTGGGTTGGATGTGACAGTGACATTTGGCTTTTCAAAGAATTATCTTGTTACGGCCTCAACCTGTGCACACATCCCTCCCTTTTGTGGTTTGCTGTTTGTCTGTGTCACCTTATCACCTATGTTGCAGGAGAGGAATGTGGGTGTGATTGAGATTCTCCCATAAGCGGATCCCCGGCATCTGGTTGGTGTGGGGTTCCGCCAATCAGAGTATGACAGCGTGGCGAGGAACATATAAAAGCTCTGCATGCCTTGCAGACAGTGGCAGACGCCTTAGTACTGTGCGTGGCACTAGTCCTCCCATTCGATTGAAAACTGTGTGAACTTGTATGTGTGTGACCCTTATGAGGCCTAGATTTTTGTATGCATTTTTCCAGATTGGGCCAGGGTAAGGTTTAAATACTGACTCTGTTCAATTGTACTCACTTTTAGGTTTTATGTACACTGTGTTAGTTTCACTAGGTTTAGGGGTGCTGATCACTTGTATTTTTGTTTTGTCATGCAGAGTAGTCAGTTAGGTTTTGGTTTTGGATATGTTGAAGATTGCGATTACATTTCTTTTTTTATTTGACGGCACCTGACAGCCCTTTCTGTTAGTTTTACCTCAACACAGTAATTATTTACCACTATCATCAAATAAATACACTGCAATCCTTTTCCATTGGGTTGTTTGTGTGTTGCTTCCCTTTTCCCTCTACGAGCTGGGTTGTAACAGATCTCAAATTACTAATTTTTACCATTCATGTTCATGGACCAAACTGTTGCTTCTTGCAAAGTAGCAGTTTCTGTGGTTGTTCATGTGTGTGAAATAGAGAGAATTAGATAAACCAGTGACCTCCTGCTGTAAAAGTCCATCTGTATTTCCTAAACAATTGTTATGCTTGTTTTGGTTTTATTTAGAATGAAATTTAAATGCAATAATGTATTTGATATACTATCCAATTCACATTAATAAAGTCTACTTTCAAATAAGGTCAAATATAGTTTTGCTTTTTTTATTATTTATGTTGCCATGAAAGACTGAATTGCTGCTTTAATGATCTCCAATATATTTGCTTGTTTAAGTCATCTGATTTTAAACTTCTTTCCTAAAACAAAGTTATGACACAAGTCACAGCTGTCATTGCTGAACATAGGCTTTGACTCAAAAGCAGACTCATGCAGTTACAGATGTTTCACAGTCTATTTAATGCAAAAAACGCTGGTACCCAAAAAGACAGATCAGACAGAGATACAAAAAAGCGGCTGGCCAAGGCAAAGTCAGGCAGGCAATGAATGATCAAAAAACTCACGAAGGAAAAAGGCTGAAATACTGTCACAAGGAAACAAGGCGAATGAGCACATAGAAAAGGGAGCACAAAGACTAAATACACTGGAAGAGGAGAGATAATGAAACATAGGTGTAACACATTAGGGCGGGGGAGCACAGTCAAGGCTATTCAACGGAAGGCTGGGACACGGGCTCTGACGCCATTGAAATGATGTAATATTGCGCATGCGCGGTGTAACGGGAGCTGTGTTGTTGGAGGGTTACGGCAGAGGCACTACATAAAAAGCTCAGGATCTGCTCAGGTGATCAAGGAGTGCGCTTGGTACTCTCTGGCTGAACTTTTTGGGTAGTTGAAAGCAGTAGTGTAGCGCAGGTATACGGAGTATACCCACTTACTCTTCAGTCGGCATTAAGCATACCCACTTCTAAATCACCTCTGATCCTATCTGTGGCACATCAGCTGTTCCAAGAGACTGTGACAAGAGACTAACATTAATTTCAAAATGATCCTCCTTACTTCATAAAGTCGAGCAGCAGAAGTTAAGTGACAATGCACAAATAGGCTGAATATTGTCCCATTTTTTTGATGAACCAGATATGCAAGAGTAATCTTACATGTCACTGTTTATAACATGTCACTCTTTCAAAATGGCACTTATCCTTCGCCGGACGGGTGACTCTAGAAAAAATTGGGGGCATAAATAAAGAGTATATCCACTTCCTCAGGCACCACTACACCACTGTGAGATGTGATGTTAAGGGAACGGAAAACAAACTGACAAAGATCTTGAAGCTTAAAATATAATTCATTCTAATTAATGTATAAACAGCCCAAATCATGATTATTTCTATTGATAAACAACTAATTAATCAATGAAACAGAGCCTTCCATTGTAACTTGACTGACGTTTCAGCCCGTGTAATAAAGTCTTTGTTCAACTTCAGAAACATGTATTGTGTAATCTGTTAACTCCACATTTCAGATGTTCAGAGCTGTGGCCATGTTCATGTAATAAACACTCATGAAACAAATTGTTATTCAGTATATTTATTGATAATAAGACCACTGATGGTGACTTAGTCAACAGTAGACAGCAGGGTGCAGTTCTTTTTGAGTGTCTGGTGACCCCATGTGTAAGCAGGATGGTATTACAACTTAGTATTTACAGGACAATATCAGAAGAGGACGGAAAAATAAGTTTTAGTGTTTGAAAACATACATTCACTAAATTAATTTACAGCTTTATAAGTAATAGGATTTGAAAAGCCACAACTAAAGACAGACCAAAAGTTGAGTACAACAGGAGCCACAAAATACACACACACACACACACACACACACACACACACACACATTCTCTCTCTCTCTCAAACACACACCTTGTCATCCAAGGAAAATACAAACTCAAGGGTAGGGAGACAAATAAAATTAGAGACAACACACTCACATATACTGAAAGATAGATAGAAAATCACTTGGTGAAACTGTAAACTTAATGCCAACCAAACCATAATAAATATACAGCTAAGTTCAAACAGCTACATGTTGCACAAAACATTTGCCACAATTATTTTTTCAGTGCGATTTTCCTATAAACTATCAAACAATTACAGATTAACAGCAGAGTGCAGAATCAAAACCATGACACGACATTTATACTGGGTAGCATATTAGAATGAGAAACGTTACATCATATAAATTACATTTCCAATATATATCTACAGATGATGGTGAGGATGATGGCATGTTGATGCACTACACAGAATACTGTAAATACCAACTGAACACTGTTGTAGTCCTGCATATCTCTAATGTCCCCTCACTGTAACACACAGCTTGCATTATATCCCTCCAGAGGAAAACAATTTATGATCCTCATGATTTGATAGGACCCTCACAGATAGAAAATCAGTGCTTCGCTGACCTCTTGTGGTTAAATATTTCAAGTCTGTAGAGTCTGGTTTTTGTTGCACCTGTAAGCACAGCCAACAGCCATGTTAGGCACACCTCTACCTTACTGAAACAAGGTCAAATATTTAACATATGGTGGCTCTGAAGTGCCTGTCACAATCACAAAACAAATACACAACTGCAAAAGGATAAAACAACTGCAAAAAGAAAAACACTACCGCAAGGTAAAACAAAACTGCAAGAGAGAAAAAAAAACTGTGACAAAAACAAAACAAAACCCCACAAAAACAAATAGATGAAACACAACAACAAAAATGTTGAATTCATGACCAGGTAAGAGTACAATTTAGCTTTCAGTAATTAAACTAATTTTGCCTTTTTGCAGTTGTTTTTCTTTGTGCGGCTGTGTTTCTTCTTTTTATGGTCATGTTTTTTGTTTTTGCAGTTATGTTTTGTCTTTGTGCAGTTATGTTTTCTATTTGTGCTTGTGTTTTTGTTTTGCGGCCGTGTTTTCCTATTTGAAATTGTGTTTTGTGATTTGTTGTTGTTTACTTTTTGCTGATGTGTTTTCATTTTGTGATTGTGACTGGCACTTCAGGGCCACCGTATTAAACAGAGGAGGTTGGCAAAAGCAACTTTTTCACTTGGTTAAGTTTGTCTTTAAAGGAGCAATATGCAAAATTGATCCTTTTTAGATTTCAGGAATAAAAAAAATTGCTGATGTAGATGTAAAGAACTAGTGGCGTGATTTCATCTGGAGAAGAGTGTGACGTCACCCGTCCTCTCTGTGTGTTGTTCTCCAGCCTCTTGTTTTCGAGCCGGGATGGCCACACGTTCATGTTAGTTCATGTGAATCTCTGCGTCCTCCCTCCCCTCGGAACCATTGGCCCGCCCCCCCTTTACAAAATGCCACAGCAAGTGAGATGCAGCCGAGCTTATTTTTATATTTAACCCAGGCCCGGCTAACGTTACAGACAGTAGGAAGGCTACTGGACTGCCAAGTGAAATGAGAGGTGTGGCTGACACGCAGGTTTGTTTTCATGTAAAGCTGATGAAGAATTGCGACCACTAGTGGTGAATCAATTTTGCATGTTGCTCCTTTAAAGCTAAATTCTGATATTTAGAAATTAAGTTATTTGTCCAGTTTGGCCAAGTGTGTGCTGCTGTGAAAGTTGGCAGGCTTTAAGCATCTCTCTTGATCTCTCATCTTCTTTCTTCACCTAACTTCAACCTTCACTTTTTTTTCATAGCCTCTCACCATCTTCAAGATGAGACTGTTTTTCACCTCACTTTTAAGTCGGTTGTCCCAACAGCTAGAGGCACTGTAGCCTGAAATGTGCGGGTCACGCCAGCATTTCAACCTGCTAAATTTAGCGGCAAAATCAATTCATTTTAACGAAATCTCTGTAAGAAATGGATTAACTAGCGAAGACGACGCAAATCAGAAATTTTTGAGTGAAATTCACTTTTTTGCAGATGAACGTCCATTGTTGACCAATAGCAAGTCATCTTGACAGTGCTGACCATGGATGTGCGAACAAAACTAACCTTTAAGGATACAAAGTGCCAACACTGGGGAAGCTAACGTCACAAAATAGCTTTGTCTTATCATTCACCTTATTTAAGCTCCTCTGTGGGAGTTTAAACTGCTCTAAACCATGGGGACGGCTTGCAGAGAGTTGTGAGACAGGAGTCTATGGTACAAGTTTGTCTTTTGAATAAACTTTGTTAACTTACTATCCTGTAATCAACCCAGGCAACAAACTTGCTTGGTTAGCACTTCCTGGTGTGACCTGGCCTACCGTCTACATTGTCACAGATTTGTTTCACAACCATCTGGCCTTATTTGTTCGCTTTGCTTGATGACTTGATTGAGTTATATTTAGTATCATTATAAGTTTAAGTAAGGCTATATATTAGGGCAAAGTGGAGAGTATTTGGGGAATTTTACAGTAAGGCTCCTGGTTTCTATTCCTTTTTGTTGTGTATTTATTCCAGAACTAACCTTAACTGAATAACTGATACTGAATTACAATTTTAAAGTGTAACATATTTTATAATCTGCAACTGAGATAAAAAATACTGTGCCCTATCTACAGCTGCAAATACTCTCTCAGAACTCTCCCTTTTTTCTCATCTGCCAATTTCCCTATTTTTCATATAAACTAAAAATATTATCCTCAGAAAATATCATCAGTTCACAAAATGTCACAACCATAGGAATATACAATGGTGAGCAATAGCAAAGTCATATGCAAAACTAAACCTATCTATTAAAGAATTACTTTCAAGCTTTAGTAATGTCATTCTGTACAAAGGTGTGCAGTGGTCCTCTGATGACGGTCGGTGAAGCATGCTGCAACCAACTGAGAAGCCAAGTTGCACCCAGTCGCCTATCTGAGACCAACACTGCTGTCAACTCCGATAACTCTGGTTTAACCGCTTGTTGTAAGTTGTAGGCTGTATTGATCCAAGATACGTGCTAATGAGCAACTTCTACATCAAGCAGCGGTGGGATGTGTGGTACAGAACATTTTGATGCAACAGCAGTGAGTCAAGGAATGGTGCTTTACAATAAGATACATTAAGATATTACATTAAGATCACAGGCAGAGAGACGGAGGGAGGTAAATTCCAATACAGACATGTGATAAGTGTTTCGGGAATTTACTCGTCTTGTGTCAAGGCTCTTTCTTGCTTCTTCTCTTCATCTCCCTAAAAAGACAAAACACAGAGGAAAAGAGTTAATTCTGTTTTAATTAGATCTAATGTCATTGACTGGAAGGTGAGCTGGGGCAGCAAGAAAACTGAAAACACAACTTTGACATTTATCACCTTGAAAGAGTTGTTTTGTGAATGTGTTTGTAGTGTTTTTTTTTTTTTTTTAATTTATGGAAACCAATACTTACAAACAATTGCCCATCTGCATATCCAGTAAACAACAATTAAAATTTACTGTATATTTGTTTGGAGTCTTGTTTCTGGCTGCCTGGCAAATGGAAGTCTGAAGGTGGTCGACACCAGAGGTTAATCAGGCAGACAATAATTGCAGGGGCATTATCCAATTCAAGGCTATTTAGAACAGATTTCTGCCCAAATTATCCCGTAGTGTGAGACGTGTACAGCGTACTTTTAATCTTGCTGCCTGAATATGAGCCTCCCTGATTTTGAGTTGTGAACATGTTTGATATTTCTACCATTTGTTTTACACTGCAGAACAGCCCACACAACAGGCTGACATCAACAGACTGGCTCCATGTTTATTCTATACTGAAGTCACATTTGATAATACCTGTTTCTGTGAGCATTACTCTGAAATTGGAATACCAGGTGTGTGGTCCTCTGTCCACACTTAATCTTCTGGTTTGTGCGATTTTAGGATAAAAATTTAAAATCTGGGAAAACTGTCATTATGTCTGTGGTCTCCCACATTTTGAAAATCTTTTCTTAAAATGAGAAATTCCACTAAGCACCAGGCATGATCCTGTCATTACTTTTTGCTTTATTTTGGTCTCGGTCCTGAGCAAATTATCAGGCTCTTTGGCAACTATATGCTCCACTATGTTCACCAAATACTTATTTACTTTGTCTATCAGATGTTTGAACGGGTGGAATAAAATGGGTTCCACTGAGTTTTCCCACTGAGGAGAACAGTAAGGCTGAAACAAAACAAAACTGTGAGCTACGAAACAAACACTGCGCTGAAAGGGGCTTTAACACTGTATAGGTAAGAGGAAATGTGGAGTTGGTGATAAATCTGTAAGTGGGTTTGTCATTGCAAGTGACACTTTTTACATTACACTACTCATTTTATTAATGGTCATCATCATATCAGCTTTAGCTCTCAATGCATGTGGTTGCTTGTGAGTTTTAATCTTTAAATGTCTCTCACCTGCCACGTCACATCAGCTAGACCATCTCATACTGGTTGGCTGTGATGATCCTGGACAGACAGCAGGCCAGCAACATGCCAATCAGCTGAAAGGCAGATAGCAAAAGGTTTTGCTTTATTACTTGTTTGGGTTAAAAAATATTTGGATTAACATTCACAATCAAGATGTTATTTCCTGTGAAAACAACTCATCTCTCATTAGTTGTCATAGTTATGATAATAATAGTGTTGTCCTCCCTCCCTCTAGCATTGTTACATGAGTTTGTTCAGAAGAAAAAAGATAAGAGACTGCATTTTTTTTTAAATGGACAAATGTCAAGTTGGATTTCAATAAAGGAAATGAAATAAATGTGTCTCTTTTTGGTCATTTGAAAATGCAGCCTTTTGTCTCATTTTTAATGACCCTATTCCACTGCAGACATTTTATTTTGTGGTAGTAAAAAACACAGGTGTTGCTGATAACATTAACATTGTCTCTGTTCTCTTCAAATGTCCCAGGAAGTTACAACAGTGAGCCAAACATGCCCTATACCAGGACACTGAATCAAAAGCAATGAAACACTATTATTAATACTTGTGTTACTGATGCTCAAACACTGCACATGCCTGTTTTTGCACACCATCATGTGCGAGACATGAGCTTTTTTTCCAAGTCTTACCTGTGAGAAAGCAATCCCAAATGTCACTCCTGCAATAATGGCCATGTTGGTTTCCATGAATGAAGTGACCAGCTCATAGCAGCCCTGAAACACAGGGGGCAGGTTAGTTTGCAGAGGGTACAGGGACATGTTATATGTGCAAACTAAGGGCAAGATGGATATCTGGGAAAGTATCTGAGGCAGTTGTTAGTGTGCGGAAAAGGGAGGTGGTTTGAAAAGGTGAGTGAGGACCTGTGAGATGTAAATGCAGTCATATTCATAAAATATAGAAAATACTAGGGCTCGACCAATACATCGGCTGGCCGATAATATTGGCCAATATTAGGCCGATGCAGATATATCGGTATCGGCGTACGGTTCACTAATATGCACCGATATTAAAACTGTTTTAGGGCTGGAAGAAATGCTTGGACTAGTGATTTAAAACTGTGTAATTATGTAGTGCGGCGAAGTTTGAAATAAAATTTGTTAAGATATAAGATATCCTGCCTCCATTACATGTTTTTATCACAAGTACTTGATAACCACATTCAACCAATATTATATAGGTACAATATCAGGTGATATATATTGGATATCGGAATTTTATTACAACCAATTATTGGTATCGGCATCGGCCCCAAGATGGCCATACTGGTTGGGCCCTTTAAAGTACCTTGTAGCAGAAAAGCACAAGATGAAAAACACAAACTGACATACTGACCTGGTGGTAGACTTTGCTTGGGGCTACAGTTGCATTACGGAGGTCTTCTGAGTTGCAGTCAGAGGAGTTAAAGCAGCAGCTGGCAGGAATGCCGTTGGATGGGTAATACACACTGCCAAACCAATTGGTGTAGTTATAGATTCCACAGCAACGCAGCTAGAAAAGCACAGAGAAGGGAGAGCATTGATAACAGACGATTATACCGTAAGGCTGGTATGTCTTTTATATTACTGAAAATATAATACAGAAGACCAAAACACACACGGTGCCAGTCTTTTTCATAACAAGTTTCAACTTCCAAGTGCTCTTACTGAAGGCATAAATCTTTAAAAACCAGCTAAAAGAACATAAAGCTTCATTAATTTCAAAAACGTTAAATAATTTCCTGGAACATCTGGGCACAGTAGCTTTTAGGAAACGCTGATCAAAAAAGAGTAAAGAGAGCATTTAGTGGAAGCTTTTTTCAGCTAAAGTTTAAGTCATTTTTAAAGCTCTAGTGAGTATTCATGGTGTGTTTGTAGAAATAGCTCAAAATATACTTCCTAGCCCTTTAGGAATATGTCACCCACATTGATGGGAACACATTTCAAGTAAAAGATTCCAGACTGTCCACATCTGGCTCTGCTTTTTATGCCAAAATCTTAAACAGACGACATCACATGATGAAGTGCTTGCTTTGCTTCCTGTAAAACCATGAGACCTCTACTTTCAAAAACTCCTCTTACCTCCACTAGCATAACTTATGAGGTAGGCTGCACACTGTAGGTAAGAATGTAGCGAACTAGCTCCTGTTAGCTTTTTACATTTGTCACATGTAACGCTAATCTTTTATTTTATGATAATGACTTTAACTGAACTTGCAGCTATAATGGTCTCTTGGGCTCTTAAATAAAAAATGATAAAACAGCCATTATTAATTATAAATTTATATTTAAATGTCACATAATTTGTACTTTGAGTAATTTACTAAGTGGCTACTTTTTCCTTTTACTCCAGTAGATTTATAGTCATTTCCCTTTACTTAGGTCAGGTTTTATGGGAATAATTGTACTTTTTACAGTGAAGTATTGATTTTCAATACTTAACTCACCACTTGTCACCCAGAACAACTGAGTAGCTTAATGATGTATTATTAAATATATCCAACAGATACAACCCCAGACAGTTCGGACTGTCAGTCACACCTCCTCTATGTTAGAGGTCAACACCGGAGTCTTGAATATCTTGAAGAAGATATAAAAGTATCTGCTGCGGTACCACCGGGCTACACAGTAGCTTCTTACCCCAGGCTGTGGAAAGTATAAATTCATCACTCTGCACTCAATTACACCCTCCTATGCAGCAGCAACAATGAGCTAAATCAGAATTTTGTTTTTGCACTGCAAAAATGACAATAAATTTTCTTGATTCTTCATAGCTTTTGGATAAAAATAGTATTATATGACAAACAAATAAGTTATGTCAGGCTTTGGCAACACTTGTTACGCACACAAATATATTCTTGTTTTTGGTCTCACAGTAAGAAAAAGAATAGGAGAATAAGAAAAGGCACTAGTTTTATCTTTATAAAAAGCAAGTGCTGAGCATTTTGGGTTTGGTTTTGGTTTGCTACAAATGCATTAATTAACTGTTCGAAGACTTTGTGTCATGGGGACTTACCTTGTGCTGCAAGTTGTCGACAGCACGGCTCGCCTCGTCCTCAGCATTGTAGTTCTGGACTGCCTCAGTGTATGTCCTGTGAAAGGTTCCCTTTATCTGAAAAATGCAAACATATCCACATGATTACACACAATTACAGTGTGTAAGAGTGCTTTGCACAGCTTTAGTGCTTGACTGAAAAATTTGTTTAACAGTGTGTTGCATGCTGACCTCATGGCGAAAAACAAATCCAGAGATCCCAGCCACTAACTCAGCGAGGAAGACAAGTGACAGAAACATGGCATACTATGAGAGAGAAGAGGAAGATAGTTTGCATAAAAACACTGCAGTGGATGAGTATAATTTGCCTATGTTGTGCACACACACGCACACACACTCTAACACATTCTTTTTACCACCATTAACTGAACAAAGTGCCCTGCAGCTTCTATTGGCTTTCTTATCCCTTTCCACAGGATAAAGGTCAGCCATTATTCCCTTTATCGTGTTACCTGAGGCTAATTAATCAGCATCCACAACACTCTTCTCTCCCACTGCAACACAACACCACACCCTTCCTCCTACAACTTCTCACCAGCTTCAGCATCCATGGGCTTCCTCTGCAGGTGGCGAAGCATCCGAACAGGCCAAAAACGATGATGACAGTTCCAGTGCCAATGAGGACGTACGGGGCGTTGGTGGAGTTGTCGGCTATCAGAGAGATGTACGGGCCCAGCATCAACTTCCCCCATACTCCCACTGCCAGCAGGATGGCTCCTGTTATCTGGGGGGAGGGGGTTGGAGAGGTGGATGTAGAAGAGAGAGCACAGGGAACAAAATGAAAGCACTGAACAGGCCTTTATCTCTGCACTTCTGCGATATCACAATAGCTGTGTTTTAGCAGCGTGGCGAGGGGGAGGAGGAGAAAGAGGATCAAGGTGGAACAAGAAAGGAGAGCAATTAGAGTAAGGAGGAGGAGACGAGAGACAGAAGACATAAATTTATCTGGAGTGCGGGATAGTGATCACCTGCTCTATGAATATGCCTGCACTCACACACACACACACACACACGCACAAAGAAAAAAAGAGAGGAAAAGAAAGGGGACATGTCAAAGAAGCTCTTTGATCCGAGGCGAGACGCTTCCTCCTGTTGCGCCCCTCTTAGCATTTCAAATGAAGGCTGCGGATGAAAGAGCATGTTGTACGAGGCAGCTGAAGCGGCGTGTGTCTCAGCTGGGTATGTCTTGCTGGCGTTGGAAAGAGAGCAGGGTGCGGAACGGCTGCTGATGATCTGACTCTAGCGAGGGCCAACTCATCATACTACCCTCCTTCCCTCCAAGAGGAGGCCGCTCTCCATCCTGCTGCCAGGCCCTCGGGTTAGAGAGGGAGCGGGCTGTACAGATTGTCTCTGCATACCCTGAAACCTTTAAGGCTGCTGATAAGAAGCTCCCAGCAAAAAAAATAGCCTTTATGACTGATATAGAGAAGACTACATCAGTTGTGCTCCTTACAAAAAGGTTCCAACTCAGCAATTCAACTATGTCCTAATGTCTAATGTCATGTAAAAACGCAACAATACAGAGGCAAGAGTTGTTTTTCTGTATACAGTAAGGCTGCCTGATTCTCTCTTTGAGTAAAGCTTAAACTACTGATAGTCTCTGCAGGTTAATGACTGTGCAAACAACATTTGCACTTTGCCCTGTTGGCAGGGTGTGCACATAATGACTGGGTGAAGGTTCCTCTGACTCTGGCCTACCTGTCCTGTTGACTGCTATATAGGTCTTAATTTAGCTTAAGCACAGTAAAAAGAGTCCTTTTAGACTTCAAGAGGAATGTCCACTACAGCTACTGCATTAGATGGCTGAATTTGATAGTGTCGCATGCAAACTTCCACACACGGATTTTCATATCAGCACTATGACACACAAGGACAGTGAGTTAAAAGCATAGGTGAGAGGATAAGAAGAGTTTTAACAGCAGAGAAAACACACACACACTGAAACAAATTGAATGCAGCTCCTGCAGAGAAAACAAGCTGAAACTCTAGTTTGAGATTTTAGATACACTGTTCACAGTTTTGTCTCGTAGAAGACAAAGAAACTGCTGAATATTTACAGTTCAGAAACTGTAACCAGTATACTTTTTGTCATCTGTTGTAGGCTTTCCACATTACTGCTACATGTATTTATCTCTATATTTATGACTAAAACATGTAGCAGTGGTTTCTGTTACGTAAACAAAACATATAAAAATGGGTATTATTGACAATATGTGGGCAGTCAGATGCACAATGATAGATCTTCTGTGACACAACATGATAAAGCAGAACCACAAAGAGAAGTAAGATCCACTAGATTTTTAAAAAAATCACCTCAAGAGCTGCCTGTTGAATGTTCTGTTTTGTTTTTTAAATCTCTTTATCTGGATCCTCATCCTGTTTTTTCCTGTATGACTGTAGCTGCTTATGCACAGAAGGATGGGACTTTCTACAATTTTCTATAAGACTGCCAGTATTCTGGTTTCGTAAAGATGCAGTTCCTCAAGGTAATGATTCTCTGTAACCTAAATTCGGATTTACTACGTAAATAACCACATATTTGAAGTATATATATAAATGCTCAGGTAACCATAGATAGTGTACTAAATAGCAGGCAGAGCCACCCTGATGTTGTTCACTGGTTTGTGGAGGGACGTTTTAAAGCCTCAAGTTTGGCACTTCTGTGTTGGCTTCATTTTTTTCAGCCCTGGAGGCTCAAGATTCAAAAACTTTATTGTCCATTAATGCGAGCAATGGTTTAATTCTGTCACTGTTGCATGGCTCATGCAGTACAATACAAACAGTACATGTGAAAACATAAAATGAGCTAA
>JAQLOL010000005.1:7467604-7487820 GCA_029783665.1 Naso thynnoides | reverse complement strand
AACTATCTACCCATACATAAAAAAATAAAGGATGACATGGCAAGATGGAATTTAATTCCTTTCTTCAGCCTTAGCTCAAGAATTGACACTATAAAAATAAATATATATTGCCAAGATTTTTATATTTATTTCAAACCCTGCCAATAGTGATCAACCAAAACCAATTTAACGAGTGGGACAAAATGCTATTTAGGTATATATGGCAAGGTAAAAGACCAAGGGTTCGCCTCAAAACTTTAAAGCTGGCTAAGGAAAAGGGAGGATGGGGCTTGCCTTATTTTAGATATTATTACTTTGCAGCACAGCTGAGAGCAGTGATATGCTGGTGTAACCTGTCATACACTGCCCAGTGGAAAAAGCTTGAGGAAAAATTGCCCTCCATTCCCATACGGGCAATTTTAGCTGATAACAATTTACAAACCCACATAAGTAACATTGATAACCCATGGGTGAAATGGACCCTTAAAACATGGAAAACTATTATAAAGGAACATAAACTCGAGACCGATATTACAGCTCTTAAATGGTGTGCTTATGATTCAGAGTTTAAACCGAATAAATTGGATTCTAGAATCAAGGACTGGATAGCTAAGGGTATAACAGCCTTATGTAGTGTAATGAAAGATGAAAAATTGCTCAGTTTTGAAACGCTTAAAAGGACACTTTTATTAGAAAAACAAGACTTCTATCGATACCTGCAGTTACAACATTTTGTTGATACGAAGATAAAAATGTAACAAAGACAAGCACATGTTTGATTGAATTCTTTATAAAAGCCTAGAATTCGGAAACTATTGATAGAACTGTTTCACGCATGTATTAAGGTCTATTGGATTTGAAATCACATTCAACTTCATATATTAAAATAAAATGGGAGAAGGAAGGAGGGAGGGATAAATATATCTGAGGAAGAATGGACGGCAATTTGGAGGTATCAATGGATGTGTACCAGCTCGCAAAAGTGGAGGGAGTTTGGCTGGAAGAGCCTAATTAGGTACTTTATAACACCCTCCCAGAAGTCTCACTATGATAATAACTCCCCTGTCTGCTGGAGGAACTGCGGAAATCAAAGTGCAAACCACTACCATGTCTTCTGGGACTGTCCTGTCATGAGGGACTATTGGAGAGAAATAAACAATGCCCTTCAGAATATCTTCAAATGTGAAATACCCCTTGAGAGTAAAACTATGTTTTTTGGACACATACCTCAGGAATGGCCGAATAGAGATAAACATTTAATGAGTGTCTTGCTGGTGGCCTGTAAAAAGAGCATTACCAGGAAATGGTTGTCATAGGAGAGCCCAACCTTAAATATATGGATGGACATTACAATGGACATTTATAAAATGAAGAAGATAACAGCTTTTGTTAACCACAAATTGGAGAAATTCACTTCATACTGGGAAAACTGGGTCAAATATGTCACGCCCCATAGGCCTGATTTTATTTTCACAAACCAGTGACTGTGATGTATGAGAAAGATCACTCCCTACTGGCACATAGTTAAGTATTTATTTTAGTTGTTGTTGTTGTTGTTGTTGTTATGGTTGTTCATTTTTCTTTTCATTGTTTGGATATAAACTAAAACATTATTTCGGCATTTAGGGCAGACAACAGATGCAAGAGGTATGCTCACATGATAAATAGGTTGTGAATGTCTGTTTCTCAATGTCAATAAAAAATAAATTACAAAAAACAAACAAACAAACAAAAAAAGTGAGGAGACCAGAGCGTTCAGAGCCATTAGAAACATCCCACAGGGATAACCGCAACATACCCTTACCTCATCATTTCAAACTTTGACATCATTTAAAACGGCAGTCCCACTTTGTAACACCATTTATAGGTTGAAAGAGAAAGAAAAGCATAATATGACCCCTTTAATGTCCAGGATCTACATCAGGAACATGAGTTGTGTCCATGACTACAACCTAGTGACCAAACAGCAGTCTTTGCAGGGGAAAAGCCCGCAGTCTCCCAGACTGAATAGGGTGCTTCACAAGGGGACTACTCTGAAGGGGATGAAGATATAAATCTGGTCTGTCTTTTTTAGAGGCGTAGTCTTGGAACTTTTTGATTGCACCTCCAATGTGATGTGCTCATGCTACTCTGTTCTCCTTAAAAAGATTGAAGGGTGAGTAGATGTTTTACACACTATACTGCCGAACATACCTGCAGACGTTGGTGATGTCTGCTCCAGAGTAGCCCTCAATCTTCTCAGCGATGAGGTCCAGGTCCACATCAGCAGCCACCTCCACCTCCCTCAGGTTGATCTTTAAAAGCTCTACACGACCCACAGCTACACTCACAAACATTCCAAAAAAAACCAGCATTAATGACATACGAGGACAGGACTGTTGTGTGCAGCCTCTAGTTTGCTGTGGGTGGTGAGGTCACCTGTTGGCAGGGGGATGTAGATCCGCTTCTCCAGCCGCCGTCGCAATGCCTCATCGATGTCCCAGGGGAAGTTAGTGGCAGCAAGGACCATTACCATCTTAGAGGGGTCATCATTTTCCAGAGCACCCCCGACACCTGGTCACCAACACACACAAAATTAAACTAGAAACTGAGCACAAGTACCATTAATCCAACCCATGATCTTAAAATCTATCCAGGATTCTTTCTTTTAGTCTCATAGTGGGCTATGAGCAGCTCTACAGATTTGACTGAAACTTCTTTTTTTTTTTTAACATTAAAGGTGCCCAAGGCCACTGAAAAGCACTACTTCATTTGGTCCTGCCTCTACTAGTTAGGATTTGATTGCAATTTTTTTTAAATTAACTCCAAAAAACAGCTCTATTAGAAATTCACGTCCCAGCTTCACCTTCCCACTCCGTCATTCCACTCACCATCCATCTGAATCAGAAGTTCAGATTTGACCCGTCGGCTGGCTTCATGTTCGTCAGATGTTCCTCTTCTACCACAGATGGAGTCAATCTCGTCTATGAAGATGGTTGTTGGTGCATAAAACCGGGCCTATGAAAAACAAAGAGTTGCTTTTTTTGCTGCCACGTGACAAAACGCAGGTCTTTAGTTCGTAGTAGTGTTGTAAGCTTCTGCCAGACAGACCAAAAACATGTACTCAAACTTACCATTTCAAACAGCAGACGAACAAGTTTTTCTGACTCGCCCCTGTATTTGGAGGTCAGGGTGGAGGAGGAAACGTTGAAGAAAGTCGTTCCACATTCTGTGGCCACAGCTTTGGCTAACATGGTCTTTCCAGTCCCTGGAGGGCCGACCATTAATACCCCCTATGAACAAAATTTTACATGCGGTTAAAACTTAAGACAAAAGCACATTTAGACAAACAGTGTTTTGGTATTTTCTCAACCGGCGTCTTATTATGAGCCAGTGGCTTTCATAAACAGGGCTGGTACCAATACACACAATGTTAGCAAACAAGCTGAGAAGTACCGATTAACATCTACTTTTCCAACTTATCCGCTGTGGTTGGTTCATCTCCCTCTCCAGTAGAGGATGTGTTTCACTTCCATTTCAATGTCTGATCTTCACTGTGCAGAACAATATATGTGAAAAGTTTATTTTCAGCAAATTCTTTATAAGTTCTGAATAACTTCAGATACTCAAGGAACTATAACAGCTTAATAATCATACTAAACTGACATTTTGTTTTCTCTTCATGCATTCTTTTTGATTGATTCACTATTCATTCATTCTGTTTCAATAACTAAACAATATTGGGAGATGTGGGGATAAGAGGTCTGAAATCAAGCCAAACAGGTGAAGATGATTGTTTAATGAACGCAATTAAAAATAATAAAACAGCTCATTGACAGAAAGAGAAAATTCACCAGTAGGAAAAGCAAACCACTATTTCTCTGAGTCCTGACAGTGCTGGACACAATATTGATTTTACTGCCGATCCTCTGCATTAAACTCATCGTATGTCAGCTTTCAAATACATTAAATATGAATTATGGTGCGAGTGGGCCATCAAAGTGGAACAGCAATTACTGCTTATTTTTAGGAATGAATCGCTGCAAACTCTGTACATCATTCAGATCCATTAGAGATAAACAAGTCAGGACGCATTCAGATCCACAGGACTGATAAACAGGAAAGTGCAGACAGTAATGTATCCGCTCCATGTCTGACTAACAACAGATCTGATGAGGATTTCTTGCTGTATTCTCTTATTTAATTTGAAAATGATCTTTTTGACAAAGTACCTTGCACTTATAAAAAACAAGGTCTCTTTTTTTCATATTTGTTACCCTCAGGTGCATGTGTGCCTGATTCATGAAGTTGAATTCTAGATGTTGTCACTTCAGATGTATCACTGTTAACATGAGGCACCTCTGAAGTATTCTACCTGATTGTGCTGAGAGGAAAGGGATCATATTTGTTGTTTGAGCTCTGATTCATGGAACCTTGACAGAGAGCTAATGCCAAAACAACATTGATTTTCAGCGGCTCAGTCGGTGGTTTTAATGTAAAAGTCAGATCTGCACTTAATGAGAGGGATGAAACGACAGTGTGGGACCACAAGACAACCGCTGCAGACACAAAATAATGTGGTTGTCAGTATCAACATCGCTGGATGAGCACAGGATGAAATCTGATACATAAATACATGAGAGGCTGTAATTATTTGGATTTACCACGCATGTAAATGTATGACCTAAGCCCCCAAACAACCAAATAAAGATTCTGTTTGTTTTGTCATGACTTCTTTTACCACCTTCATGTAATCAGTAACATTAATGTCATTTCAGTGTCGATGTTTTAAACAAAACTGCCATCCCTGATGCAAATCTTCTCTGTTAACCATCACTGCCGCTCTGATGTCTGACATTTCTGCATCTGGTTTGTGTTTGTTGCTATGGAGATTATGTATATCACAAAAAAAACAGTGACACAGCCCATAGCATTTTCATGTAATTGTCATACGGGCTTATGCAGGAGGAAGCAGACAAATTTAAAAAAAAAAATAATAAAGCACTGATGCGAGCAGGATTGCCGGAGCAGGTGGGCTGGGATGGCTCACCTGCAGTAAGTTGGCAGAAACAAAAAAAATCGTGCAAGGGAAGATTAACAAAACACAACAGCACATCTCTATACTTAATGTCACTAGTGAAATACCTTTAGATGCACATGCAAATAAACAATCCAAACATTTCAAGTGTTGTTTTTTCTGAAACTGATCAATCAATTCTTCATTCTGCTGTCTTTTTAGTAATCTGAGAGGGGCTCTTAGTCAACAGTTCAGTTTTGTATATGTCTGAAAAATGAAAGGCACTGTGCTGCAGCATGAAGCGTTGAGGTATTGACCCTCACATGGTGGGCCTGAGGGGAAGAGGCCTCACATGATAAAGTTCAACAGAGGCTGGTACAGAGGAAAAATCCCTAATTGGTCATTCAGCAGAGTCACGTAGACGACGAGAGGCAGCATGACTGCGCAGGCACAAAGGAAGATGTCAGGGATGCAAACAAACGTAAGCATTCACATTAAAATTGTGTTTATATTTTGAGCAAAAGAACAGACGACTGTTGTACCAGGCTCAAACTTAACTTTTTGTACTCTAACTCTGTAAAAACAAGTTGCATAAAAAACAAGCTGGTTACAATGTAAAGGTACAACACAGATCTAAAAATTAGGACCCAATCAACGTGCGATTTTTGGGGCTGATATCAAGGAGAAGGAACAATACATACACATAATAGCTGCTGAGTGTGGTAAGTCAGGATATCTCACATTTTGACAAAGTTTATTCCAAACATCTGCACACTTCAGCTATTAGTAACTGAATACTTAGAGTCCCTCTGCTGGACAAACTACATAATTACACAATTTTAAATCACTTGTCCAAGTATTTTTTTAACCTTATAAAGCAATATTAATATCAGCCCATATCAAGAACATATACAGCAATACAAATCTATATTTCTGATAGGCAAAAGCAATATATTGTTATGGCCCTGCTTGCATTATTGACTGTTGTCGCAGAGTGCTTAACAACTGAAAGTGATTCATTTATAATTTTATTCTCACTATTCACAGCTGGAGTGCATTGCCTTTGAAAGTTTACATTCAATAACACTATAATGACATTGACCTGCGCACTTCTTATTGTGCAGTCCAGTTACTGTCAAGATGAGAGCACAAATGCGATTTTATGCTGGCAGCAAGAATGGTGTTTTCATTATTTATTACCATATTTTTGTGTAATACATAAACATGGTCTCTTTTAAACAGACCGTACTGTAACAGTATGAAATGTAACATCACAGTTATAGTGACGAAAATGATCACAGTTATCAGTATTACCCCAGTATTGTAAAAAAGGTGCTGAAAATTTTCAAAAAGCACTGATAGCAGTGTTCTGTATTAAGAATATGCAAATACAAACGGAGCCTGCATAGAATTCACAAGGGTATTTAACTAGCTTTGTACTTCTTTTTCATTTTAATGGATTAACGTAATGCATTCTAAGCACTGGAGAGGGCCCACTTTAGCGCCTTTGACGTTTTTTTGCTCCTCTCCATCACATCTTTTATTGCCTGCGTATATTATCTGCATTATTTTTTTTACAGGCATGTGAAAACCAATAAAACTAAACTTTTTAATCTAGCTCCAAGGCTGCAGGAAATAAAATGTGCCGGTGGGCTCCACTACACTATGATGTGTGATGTTTATGTTTTTATGAGTGGGTTACACTGAAAGCTAAAAATTTACATTATTGACCTGCTTATTGGCCAGTTGAATAGACAAATCATGTCATTTTACACAATTACAAAGTTCCCACACCAGGCATTGAGCTAAAAGTTATCCGTTACTTACCCTGCACTGGCTATAAAGTTGAGTGGTGATCATGAAGATGGCTGAGCTGATCTGACGTGCTGCCACCTTTAGCGGCAACCTTCTTTCTGCACTTTCTGCAGACAGGGTACCCATCTTTAACTAACTTCCCCCTAGTGCGTTTATAAAACCCAAAGTACACCCACACTTCTGATTTCATCCTCTTGGACCGCTGAAAAACATCCTGTGCAGCGCTATCACTGCCTTCCGCCGTGTTTTCACTGTTGCATATTACAAAGCCCACGCTGCTGCTGTGTGTGTGCACGTGTGTCGGGGACACACCATGAGCTTCACACCACGATAATCAACTGCGATTTTAATTCTAATTTAAAATTCATATGGTATCACTTACTGTCGGGAATTTCACCATGGTTAATCGTGAAACCGCTAACCGTGACATCTCTAATTCTCATCTCAGTGCATAAACATCAAAGTAGAAAAAAGGTGACTGAAGAATTGATCGCTAAATTATTAATGAGGGTGGCAGATTAAACACCTGTTGTATCAAACAATATCCTGTATCTGCTAGTCCACACATGATCATATTTTGTACTTTCTCCATATTTTCCTCCATTGATCTATGTCATTTCTTAGTCATTTTTAAAAGCACAATAAAGAAATAAATAGAGCTCACAGTATAATGAGTCTGTGTGTGTGTGTGTGTGTGTGTGTTTACCTTCCATGGGCGACGAATGCCCTTAAAGAAGTCAGGCATCCACATGGGCAAAACCACTGCTTCCCTCAGCAGCTTCTTAGCATCTTCCAGGTCAGCAATGTCGTCCCTGCAGTTCAGCCAGAGAACTTAGTCAGCAATCCTCAGACATAAAAAATTCCCCCAGCAGCACAACACTTAAAGGAGTGTGTGGGAATACCAATGTGCTACCATACCAGTGTATGTTAGGGTTACGGGACACGATATCTCTCTCCAGTGAGTCCACCAGGTCGCTGTCATATCCCGTGCTGTCAAACCTCTTCTGCTCGACCTCTGCTGGTGTGTCTCCAGACCCCTTCTTCCCCTGATGAAGGGGAAAAAAAACCCAAAAACGAAAACAACAAAATAATATTATCAAAACAGAAAATGTGTTTTTGTGAGGACCAACTTTTGGATTTTTTTTTTTTCACCTATCCATCTCTTTGTGCGCTAAACACCCAATCATATACAGTAGTCTGACCTTATCTTCTTTCGACTTTGTGCCTCGAGAGTCTCTGGATGCTGGTCGGTCTGGTTTAGGGTTGGCCTGACCACGGCCACCTGGTGCTGCTGCTCGATGCTGCAGGCCAGGGGAGTCCTTCCTCGGCTGCTTTGCCACATTGTTGGGGCGCTTAACTGCAACAGGATTCCTACGGAAAGACATCCAAAGCTGAATAATGCTGAATTCACGTGGATTCAGGCAGACGGTGGACGGCAAACCAGATGTTATTTAAGCGAACGAGAGCAGGACAGTAAAATCTGACGAGGCCGGCAGACGGCATTGGGGTCCAAAGTTAAAATATTTTAACTTTTTGCCATCCCCTGCAACAGAATTTACATCCATATGTTATGTTAATCCTCAAATGCCTCAGGCAAGGAGAAAACATGACCGATCTCGACAATGAGAAGGTGATTAATTTGATGCAATAACACACAGAGTCTTATTTACCACAGCCTGCAAACCTACTGAGATGTCAACTGAAAAGCTGACACATGGAAGGCAATCAGCACAAAGCTGATGTCGTCCAATTTAACTTTTATGTCAAGTTTGTGACAGAAAAACAGGAAAAATGGATTTTACAGATACATCTATATAAGTAGAAAAAGTTGAATAAAATAGTAGTCACAAAATAATTTTATTAAATATATTTTATCACGTTCTTTGTAAACAATATGACATCACCACAGCAACACATCGTCATCAGTGTTTCATTCTGCCATACTTCCATTCTGTCAGACTGTTTGTTTTTTTCCGTGCTGTTCACAAGGTGTCTCCCACTGTCTGCCATCTGCCTGATTCCAAAACTACTCACATGGGTAACAATAAGACAATGAGAATTTTCTATGGGGGATATACTGGTAATTAAATAGTGTGCAAATGTTCCAAAAGGGTGGCATTGACTTTAAACCGGCTCTGCTAGTTCTCTGTGGAGTTTCATGTCCCCTTAAAAGACCAAAAAGTAAAAAACAAAACAAAACAAACAAAAAAAAAAAAACAACAACAACAACATAATGAGCCACATTGTTCAGGTAGAGATGAAAGTGATAATGCAAACATGTCTCTTTGTAATTCAAAGTGCTTCCGTTATAGAGGTTGTTTATATCACACACTCTCTTGATACTGTTAGTAATCAGTTCTGCCAGATATTAAAGCAGTTCCCTGTATCACAACTGGCCTTTAAGCCTGTAAATGAAGAAGACAAAATAAAACAGCCACATACTACAGTCTTAATCCCAGACCATTTAATCAATATAAGAAAAAAAAAAACAACGTTGATTTTTCATCTTTCAGTGTGGAATACCATTATACAGAATCAGTTCTTGGTGACGGAAAAAAATAATCCTCAATCAAAGGGGTTCAAATCTATGTGACTATAAATTTTTAGAGTTTCTAGTTAGTAGTTTAGTTTATTTTTTTTTATAGTTTCCGACCTTTCATTTAGCCTGACATATATAAATATTATACAAAACACTGAAATCAGTGTGGATTTGACATTGAGCATTTATTGACTGTCATTGGTGATGTTTTAATTTATAGTGGCAGATTATAAAAGAAGCACACTAAGGCCTTGGTTCAAAGATGTAACACACATGCACGCGCGCACACACACTCGCATGCGCACGCACACACACACACACACACACACACACCTGTGTTCTGCAGGAATGGGTGGAGGCCAAACAGCAGGATCCTCAAACTTCTCTTCAGACTGAGGGGCAAGGATGTCAACCGGCTTCTCTGACTTAAAGCTCTCTAGTGTTCCCATGATGCTTTTTACCTGCTCATACTCCTCAGTCAGTTCCT
Source organism: Naso thynnoides (assembly GCA_029783665.1). NCBI lineage: Eukaryota > Metazoa > Chordata > Actinopteri > Acanthuriformes > Acanthuridae > Naso > Naso thynnoides. The sequence continues at coordinate 7,478,004 of JAQLOL010000005.1, read as the reverse complement.
GCCTGACCTGGTCACAAACAGAGGGAGGAGAGCACTCGGAAAAAAAGTCCAGCAAAAGAAAGAACAACAGTAAATACAAAAAAGTACTTGTCATCAAAACTACCTTAAAACTAGAACTACCGCCTGATGGCTATATGTCAATGTGCAACATGCAGTTGGTGGACAGTCAGTACAGTGTGGTCTGAAAGAAAGGGTGGCTAGTGTTTGTGGTAGTGTTGGCTGTTTTGTGGTGGAAATGCCTTGTTTGTACCAAATACAGGACTGAAGAGCTGTAGTATAGGCCAAAGGAAGTTGTGGGAAAAGGTATAGCCACTAATGAAATACATGAGGCAAGAATGCAATAATCTTATTATTTATCAGCTATTCTCCAAAGTTATAGTATTCAGTACAACACTGTTTTCTCAGCAGTGACCTTGTTCTTTGACCTGAAAATCTAAACAGGTAATCCTTGAGTCTGAGTTGACCTTTGTACCAAATTTAAAGAAATTCCCTTAAGGCGTCCTTGAGATATCGCATTCACAAGAAATCCACACATACGGTCAGACGGACAAGCCGAAAACATGATGCCTCCGGCATAAAAAAAAATCAATGAGAAATCAGAGAATCATCTTGTTAGATTGACGATTCTTTCGCTCCAAAGTCCAACAGCTGATACCTACAGGTGTCGACTATGTGGAGGTAAAACCTTTTAACTCATTAAGATAAAGGTACTGGGAATTCAGCAAACTGACCTGAGCTTTAGCAAAGATTAATTATTGATAATTTCACATTAGGGCATGATTCCACATTTTTTATAAACTCTAAATTTATTTATTTTTTCTGACTTGGATCACCGAGTCAACAGACCACAACAAGTAAAGAAGAGAAATCAACGCCAAAATGCTCTAAGCTTTAACTCTTTATGGTGCACAATTTGATACCAGTTAGAAAAAAAAACTTCTGGTGTTTTTGTGATGAAATAGACCAGATAAATGAAATCTAAAGAAATTTTCAAACAATATTTTTTAGAGGTACTTTTTGGGGTGCGTTGTCTTGAAGCGTCACTGCTCCATAATGGTAAGGAAGGAAGACAGAGAGATACTGTTTCAAATTTGAATGTATTTTTAGAATGATATTAAAAAATATTTGAGAGCCTCAACAGGTTACAATGCATGCCATTTGAAATAAAAAAACATTGAAAAACTCTTTCCATAAGATTAATAGTCTGATTGTTGCCTGCAGGCGACACTGTACCACTGTGGAACAAGCCACTGAAATGATTGTGTCAGAGTCTAAAAATATTTCATCAAACTTCACATGAACAATTTAACAAACTAAACTATTAGAACCTTTTGCAAAAGGGTTAGGGTTAACATTTGTTGCCATCATACGAAGTTGCTGCCATCTTTGGCTCACTTATCATTAAGGGTAAACCCTTATTTTCTATAATGCTGAATGTACAATGAAAAAACATTAAGAAACAAATTAGTAAGTGGTCAGCAATCATTGATTTATACCTAAATACACAACACTCAAATGTCATGGTGAATCCATATTGGTACGACGTTGGCTCAAGGCAACATTTACATTTTAACATTTTTCCATTCCTTACTTATTAAAAAAAATACTTTGACAAAGTAAAACACTACTGGTTCCTTAGGCTCCTGCCTCTTTTTTAAGTACTGCATTGTATTTATTACTATTAATCATTATAAAAAGGTCAAAAATGAGCATGTTGCTTAGAGGCAACATCGCACCATTGCAGAAAAACAATCTAACGTTTTACTTTTTACAAAGAAAATCAGTACTGGCATGTTCTCAAATATTGACTCTTTGTCCATATTGACTAAATACTTCAAATATTTGTAGTGCTGAACTGCAGCCACAGAACAGGCTCCCCTGTAACAAAGGTTTAATACCTGGTGCAACAAATGTATGGTTAAAACTCACCTGCTGCCATTTGACTTTGAGTGCAGGGTCTCTGAGGGTCTGACAGTGCTTACTGATCTGCTGAATGACGCCCTGGTAGTACACGATGGAGGAGTCATAGTTGCCCAGCAAAGCGTACTCACGGCCCTTCTTGGCGTTGTCACATATCTCCGCTAAATTCATGCTGAATAACAGCCACATAATGGGGGGGGGATCAAGTAAGTAACGTTAAGCTACGGTAATCTGCCTGAGAATGGAAACAACGAAACATGACCCTTATTGGTTAGCTACAACCACAACCTTATAACTGACATTTGCCCCAGTCCACAATTTTCGTCAGCCAAGTCAGTCTTAAGTAACGTTACTGTGAATTTACTGCGGAAGTCAGTTATCAAATATCGTGTCAATTAGGCCAAACTCACAGAGCACGTTGGCCGTTATGTTAGCTAACGTCAGAGACTGTGATTTTGAATGGGCGTGTTTATAGCTCAGTACACCTGACGGTTAAATCAAGTCACAATTTAAATGAGCTTCTTATCTCGTCTCGCGTTACATCCTGTCATCTTGCCGACGTTAGCTTTGCTAGCTTGCAGCTAGGCCACATACAGAAGACAAAAACATGTAGCAGTAAATAACGCAACGTTGAACGGGACTTAATCCTCCCAGCATGTGTTTAGTGTGGATGTAGACAAAAACAACCGACCGACAACCTCAATTACTGTATTAAACAAGATTTAGAACATGAAAATGATTCTCATACCTGCATGAAAAGCCACTTGTTCGCGTTGTATTTGAATCAGACGCCCAGTACTGAGGAAAGTGTTACCATGGGCGCAGAGAGACGCTGAGTGAAGAATACAGACGGCTCGATGACTCTGCTGCATTCACGGACTCCACAGCATGCTGGCAAATCTAACAACTCTCCTCATTAGAAGAGCAGACATTACTCTCAAAGTCTCGCAATCAAATATGTTTCATTGACGCGGTCCAAAATTTGATTTGATTTAATTAATGGCTGTGTTTCATACATAACCGTAACATTTGGTGGGAGCGACACATAGTTGAACTAGAACATTTGCTCGTTCACACGATTTCACAAACGTCACATCGGGGCTGTGGCTATGTAAAAAGTGGCCACTAGTCGTCGGTAAAATCCACTCAAATATCATAAAGTAGATGCTAGAGCAGGGTTCAGCAACCTCTACTATAAAAAGAGCCGTTTTGCCCCCATTCCTTGTCAGAAAAAACCCTATCTGGAGCCACAAAATGTATTTTTAGCCTTATAATGAAGGTACACTACTAAAAAAAAGTCTAAATTAAATTAGCTTATTTTTTTCACAGCAGGCATTTATGCTTTGTAGGTACATGAACTTTGAACAAACTTATGTGAGTCCTTTTAGTGTTTGTCAAAAAATTAACAAAGATAATATAAGATTATATAAGATAAACTTTTGTCTTATACGTTGGGAAAAAAAATGTCTTGGACATTTGATAGAACACAGGCAGCCCGCTCGCACATGTAAGTAGCCTATTTTGATAGAAATCAAACATTTTCACAGCAGTATAGCATAAAAACAGTAAAAGTTAAAAAAAATGTATATTTTCAATTCAATTTTGACTAAAGTTAATTTAAGTGTAAGTTAATCCTAGGCATATAGCAATCAGCCCTTTGACCTGATTATAAAAGACAGTTATCAGCTCACGCTCAATCAGTTCATTAACAAAATCACAACTGGAGATCACAGATACTATTCCATGTAACTATGCATTTCTACAATCAGAGAATGCTAAAATGACTCTCGGACACTATTTCTCCACCTGTTTCTTGGTGGCTACCTGCCCAGTGTTACACTTGTCCCTGATTCAAATGATGAGCTTGTTATCAAGCTCCGCTGAAGTCCGATAACGAGCCATTCATTTGAATTAGGTGTGTTGGAGCAGAGACACATGTAAAATACCCAAGTTGAAAAACACACTCTAGCCTCACAACCAGAATAATATTGAAATATATAACCAAAATTCATTTCTATGTTCTGTATGTTTGTCTATATTTTTTACCAAAGCCACAGAGAACCACAAGCTCATCGCAATGTCCCTTAAAAGTTGATCTGGAGATTTAGTCATATAATATGACGTCCATTAGCAAATGGAGTTTACCAAATGTAGCTGAATTGTGGGGTTTAAAATTCCATGTTTTTTTGGAACAAAGCTCCAGTTAAACAATATATTATGTTATTTTTCATTGTGGGTACAGATTTCTTCTAAACCATAAAACAAAAGAAAAATGAGAAATCTCAAATCTACTGATAAAACAACTTTTATTGATTTGCAGCTTGACACAAATTTCCATACACTTGTAAAGTGTTTGCATTGTCATATACATGCAACAAACCTTACAAAATCAATACCTTAAGGTATAACAATTTTTAAATACCACTGTGCATGTATCCAGTCATGCATTTCAAGTGAAGTATGTGGTTTTGCATTTTGTCCCAAAGGGACGACTACATTTTGTCCGTCTCTCTTCAATGAACTGTGTGGCTGAGCGAGCTGACACAAAGCTTATTATGCTCATTTTTGTATTTGAGAAATGAGCAACAGGTCTGAAACTTATGCTGCATTTATTTATTTATTTATAAGAACTGAAGTACTAATTTAAGACATATCTTCGAGGAAACAATTGTACGGTTTTGTTCACAGTTTAAATTTACCTTAGTGGTCCCTTTATTAATACTTAAATCTTCTTTTTTCCCCTTTATTCACTGCATAAATACTGCAGATATGTTGTAGTGCTACTAGATGGCTGATTGCATGTAATTTGTCTTGGTACTAAAGTGCACTCTGCAATACTTTATGTTACAACTCATAGTTATTTAATGAGCACTCTGAGCTACAAACGTTTGGCATACCTCCATTCATGCATTTCACTGAAATGTTGGTTGTGAAATTATGGACTGTAGACCCAAACTGTCACTAGCTGTTACATCAGGCAGGAACAATGATAAAACCATCTGACAGTTCTTCCTTTTCTGATCCATGATCATTTCAGAATCCAGCCTCAGTGTCAGGAAGAAACTCTTCTTTCCTCAGCGCCACATTCCTATTCCTGAAGGTTGTGACGATCATTCTGAGTGCAATCATTCAAGATGGCGGCGACCTCAGCACTGACAAGTTGTTGCTTCCTGCTCTCTCTGGTTCCACAGCTGCCTGACGCTGCTCTCGTTCAGCTGCTTCAGTCTCATGGGTTTGTGGCTCTTCAGTCTATAAGCCAAAGTCAGGAAGATAGCGTCAACATGTTCCTTCTCACTGGGTTCTTTGGCTGAAGTCTCAAACAGTGGGAAGTTGTAGCTGTCCGCAAGACACTGTGCAGCCGAGGTGGGGACCTCCCGGCGGTCCCTCAGGTCACACTTGTTGCCCACTATAATGCGCGGCACCTTGGCCCCTACAGAGTGCCGGCCGCACTCCTTAATCCACTCGGGGATGCTCTCGAAGGAGGAGAGGCTGGTCACGTCGTACACAAAGATGACAGCATGGACGCTGCGGTAGTAGTGCTCCACCATGCTCTTCCTGAAGCGCTCCTGACCTGCCGTGTCCCAGATCTGCAGCTGGCACAGCACAAACAGATATTGATATTATTTATTATTATTATTATTATTATTATTATTATTATTAAAAAAACCTTTATTTAACCAGATTAAAACCTTGTTGAGACAGTACATCTCTTTTACAAAAGGGATCTGGCCAAGAGGGCAGAAAGTTACACAACGCAGTCCTGCAATACAACACAAAATACACAGCAAAAAATAAACAGAACTAACGACACAGAGACGCCAGCACAGGGCAAAGATTATCATTGTGCACAGAAAACAACACAGCTATGCGTCAAACCAGGTAAAAAATACTGGTGGGAAACATTTCGGTTAATTTCCGTTCGAACTTGGATAAAGAGATGAAAGAGGTCATTTTAAGGCGAGACTGCAGCTCATTCCAAGAACATGGGCCAAAATAATTTGGACTTCTTTTTCCAAATTCAATCTGTGCAAATGGCACTTCGAGGCAAAGCCAAGCGTTGGCTCTGAGGTTGTGAGAGCTAGTAGTAAAAATAAACTTTGAACAAATGAACGAAGGTAGACGACCCAGGAGAGCCTTACATCAAAAACATACCAGTGCTGCATCCTGTGGGTAGTAAGAAAAGACCAACCTACTGAGTTATACAGAATGCAACGATGTGTCCTGTAGGCTGACTTGGAAATATATCTCAGAGCAGCATGATAAAGGGAATCAGTCTAATTATAATTACAGAATAATGCTACTGTATTGATTTATGGGGTCAAATACCAGAGAGGAACTGCTCTTTTATGTGCATGGAAAAAATCTTGTCTTTTGTGTGTGGACAAAAGACCGAAATGCATATAAAGCTACATTTTGGAAAATAATGTGTACAAAATTGTGGACAAAGCCTTAGTCTGACTCACCGGATGAACACTGTGGGTCCAAGCCTGCCATAGGTCGACTATTTAAGATGACGTTCTCGTCCCCTTGAATCTGTTTTGCTAAGGCGCTATCGCTGGATCCTGGTGTCTGTAGCACTGCCCAAGATGATTTTGACTTATTTAAGGAAACATAAACAAGCCAGAGTGTTTCTCCCCTATTGTGGAATGGTAATGGGTTCAGACAGACCTTCCTCCAGAGCTGAGCCAGCACTGTGGAAGTAAGATGACTGTGCAAGACTACTGATGTACAGTTTCGTTTTTGAAAAACAGCCCGAGTGATAACATATAGAGCTTGAAAATGCTATAGATATTATTTTTTCTGTTTGATTGATGTCAATGTGAATTAACTGTATCATTTCCCTCAATAATTATCCAACTGATCTTCTGTCTTGATAGCATTTATGATTTTTCTCTTATTTTACTACTACTCTGATTTTACGCCACTATTTGTTATATATTCTTCCATAATTTTGTGATTCTAACTATTATTATTTTACCTTTATTTGTAAACTTGTAATGGTTTTGGCAATATTGTTACTCTACAGTCAAGCCTGTGAGGCTTGTTACAATGAAAAATTGAGAGCGAGAGAGATCACAGTGTATTAGTACAAAAACAGCTGGTTCAAACAAATGAATTATTGATTAGGTGCTTTCTTCTCCAGATTCTAGTATTGGGCAAGCTGGCTGACCATCACATTGTCATGCTGGCAGTCAGAGCCCAAGTCAATTGTGCTTTTCCTGCTATGGCAAGTTAAAATTTAAAACCTGTGTCTATATAAAATGGACTTACTCAATTCTTGCGGCATACTCTTTGTTCTAGGGTTATATTGTCTACAAGTCATGATCTGTTTTATTGAGTGATGGTGGACATTTTAATGAGACAGGCCTATGTTTTGTAAAGGTGCCATCACCTCTCACGGCCTCTGAGTGTCTGAAAACAGGCTCCAGGTCGCTCTCTCCTGTTTGCATCCATGAACCGCAGCTTAGAGCAGATGGCTGTGTTAATCTTGCAGGACAGTGAGACGTGTGTAAGTGTGTGTGTGTGTTCAAGTCCTCTTACCTTGATACTCTCCCCATCGAGCTCCAGCGTCCTCTCTCTGAAATCGACCCCGATGGTTGCCTCGGGGTTTTTCAGGAAAGTTCCCCCGCAGAATCTGTACGTCAAACACGTTTTTCCCACATTTGAATCTCCTATGACTATTATCTTAAAAATGCGAGCCTTTGAGGTCTCATAGTCGTGGTGCGCAGAGAGCTCTAAGGAGTCATTTTGACTGAAAACGGTGTCAAATTCGTCCCCAGGTCTGTTTTCTATTGCCATCGCTCATCTTCTCGCGGTCTGGATGTGAGCGGCACTGAAACATCGCGAGAACATGAGAGACCAATGGATCATGGATTTTCTGTTTTGTTTTTTAAAATCACATCAGCTACATTTCTTCATAAAGATTTTTATCTAGAATATAATATAGATTTTTTTTCTGTATACGTTTAATTTCCCCACAATTTTATTGCTTATCATTTTTTTTTACTAAATTATTTGACCAAATAAATTTTTAAAAAAAACATCAGTTTCCTCAAAACAGTAGGCTATAAAATATTTTTTTGAAGGAAGAAAATTAGTCGTCTTTTTCGTGAGGCTATAATCTACGAAGATTTTTTTGATTGAACCTTAATTTTCAATTGTAGCCTTTTTATCTTTCATTTCATTAATATTACATTCTGATGGGATTATTCAGAATTTTTAGATTATCCATTATCCAAAATAGACATACGCAACAGCCTAATGTACATGCAAATATATAACAGTGATAATGTAAAGAAATCTGACTACATTCTTACCACCATATGTATATTTAATTTTTCTTTTTAATGTCGTGCTACTGTTAATTAATTTAGTCTGAATGACTGAATGGATCCTTCTTTTCCTTTTGGTCATATTGTCTTGTCATGGTAGTGTTCTGTCTGTACTAAAAAAATATTACAATAAAAATCAAATACAAACAAAAACAAATAAAAACTATATTGAAACTGTCTAATTCAGTTCGTGGAAAAATAATATTTAAATTATTATGCAATGCCAATAAAGGCTCAAATTATTTTTCTTCAATTATTCAATGCTTTACAAATATTTAGAAAATAAATATATATTTTTAAAGGTGTTCAATTGGAACTTCATACTACATTCTGCTCATATAGTAAATGAGCTTTTTAAAACACCTGTTTGAAAACAACACATACTTATAGACTTTAATCTCATCTCACAGTCCCTCATCTCACTTCTCCCCCTGTAACCTTCCATTTCAATGAGCACTATAATGGTGAAAATGTTATAAGCATATCTGGTGCTAAGTGCACTAAGTTGTCTAAGTTTAAATAACAAACACACACACACACACAGCTGCAGACACAAATGGTCCTCTGCATCAGACATAGTTTTTTATTTGACACTTTATAACCCAACCATGATGTCACCACAACTAAATCCACCCTTCACTTCACACTCAGACACAACATAATGATGTAATACTTCTACCCATCATGCAGAACCACACTTAATTTCCAGTTTATTAGCCAGAGCAGATGTGTTCACACAACTTTCTAAGGTCAGTTTGAAGGCTGCGGTTTTGAGTATTATGTTATGTTTCGAATGTACATTTGTGTCTTTTAACAAAGCTCATAAACTTGTAATGGAGTGTATGGGCGGCCGGGAAGGACAATGTTTTACAACCAGTCTTATTGCATGCAGACGAAATGTCTTTTAACTAAAACAATTCCTCCAAACCAAACAATACTTAAAACACACTGAATTCTTGCTTCCAACATAAAAGTTAAGTTACAAAAAAAGATTAAGAGCACACATATAACTCACTCAATAAAATAATTTCAAATAAATTTCATAAAATGTATCATTTGTCACCAAAACCACCTAGTTTTACTACATCTCAAGGAGTCAGTCATGGCATACAGGCTGAAGCCCGAACCTGAGTGAGGAACAGTGCATTGGCTTCTACATTTCATACCGTAGTTTTCACACAGCAGCTGCTAATAACATCTGGATTTGCATCAACAACATAAAACAAGAGCAAATTTTAAAGCCTTGTAAATGAACATGAGGCGCTTGAGCTGCCTGATGCCCCAAAACTCAGTCATGATTTCACACCAATCATTTTCTTATTCAATGCCACACAAGCATTAACGGGGCCTTCCATCATTTTTCCCATGTCAAAGTCAAATAACTTGCGAGCAGCGCTACCCAGTCTGTGCAAACAGTTTTCACTCTTTTGTTTTTCTTAAGCACTGGAGCATTTTCAAACGGGAGCAATTTCTGCTGCTTTGCAAACAACGTGTGGGAGAAATAAGGGCGTTCACCGAGCAGGAAGAGTCTGACCAAAAAAAAAAAAAAAAAAGTCATTTGGTAACATTACTGCAGCAGTTTTGCACAGAAGATGTGTTTACTTAATGAAAATCGTTTTTCTCAGCCCTGACAGAAGTCTCTTAATCTTGTACTTTAAATGTCATTTTGCTTGCTACATGAATCTTGATAGCCTTAGCTGGTAGCGTCACAGCAATTAAATTAACAGACCTTTTTCCTGGTAGACATTTTGATTTGTCATGGCAGGAAGAGCACAGATGGAAGTTATGACAATGACGCGGTCTCAGTTCCGGTAATTAATTATCTTATCAGTAACACCTGTGTTTGGCACAGTTTAAAGTCTCTGCTCTAAAAGCAAATCCATTCCACATTTTTCTCTCTAAGCCTGTGCATCCACCCTGCAAAGTAAGAATGCACAATTACTCAAAATTGAATCTAAATTGCATTCAATTCTAAATGTCCCACTAAAATGTTTAAATCACAGGGCGGCGCTATATTTGTTAAAGGAGAAATGCATGTCAAAATGCCATTTTCATTCATATATTGTGGTGCTGCAGAGTTGTCCTGACCTAACATCAAATTCTACTGACTTACAGAAAACACATTTGCTTGTTTTTTTAATAAAAATG
>JAQLOL010000005.1:7424423-7444221 GCA_029783665.1 Naso thynnoides | reverse complement strand
ATCCACCAACGTATGGCTGCAGGTAGAAGCAGACAGAAAATACATTTTGAGGTGGACTGAAAGACAGCAGATTCATCTGGTTTTTGGGTCTGAGGGGAATACATTTTACACATTGGATAATGAAGTAAATGTAATACATTACCATCTAAAATGTGTGTTGATAATTACATATATTGAAAAATTGTATTGAGGTCGTACCTCAAAATCCCGCATCTCTAAGCCTGTCATCTATGGCAGCACAAGCTAGAAATACTCTGAAATGTTTTATATAGCCTTGTGGGTTTCAATTTACTCAGTTATATTTTCTATCCTATATTTTTTTTCCTAAATGAAAGTGTAAATGTTCTTTCAAAGACCCAGGCTTTGGTAGGCTAGGCCTACCCTAAAAATAGTCTAACTTAGACACATAGGCTATATTGAACTTAAAAGTCTAAAAATACAGGAACTAGCCTAGCTAAGCCTACAGTAACCTGTAAATACTTGTCATATGTAAACAATTTTTTCTAGAATGTAATTCCCACAGGAGTTAGCTAGCTAGATTTCTATAGCCTTGATCAAAATTAAACCTTCTTCTAAGTGTAAGTATTGTGGGCATTAACTAAAATAAAGCAGGTTGCTTCACAAAATTACAGAGCTGAGTTACGAAATATAAAGCCAGTTGCTTCACAAAATTACAGAGTTGAGTTCCTAAATATTTACATCGAGTAACAGGGCAGGGGCAAATATTTACAGGTGGCAAGTATGACTCACCAAGCGGTTGCTAACGCTAGCTTGCTTGGCCAACTAAGCTAACTGACAACGCTGAAGCTCCTTGTTCACAAATGATCGACTTAGATTGAAGGGAAGAAGGTTTATGAAATGTGACGGACATATACCTAAACTGACAAACAAATTATATTTAATAACGACACAAACTAAAATTTTACATTTAATTTCACAAAAATAACACGAAAATTCTCAAAACATTATGCTAATAATTGGCTTGATAAGCGTGATCAATTTCTATAAACAAAGAAATGGGTAGCTGAACACTGAAGAATTGACACATATGGTACACATGTTTTTAGATAGCTAAAGATATATTTATTGCCTTTATTGCACAAAGAAAAAGCCCCCGGCCCTAAATGTTGCAATATCTATCATGGCACACAAGAGTCCCCCTAAAGGCTGCAGTCAGAAGAAAACATCCAAAATGCTTTCTTAAATTTGTGAATGGGGTTAACACAAAGATAGCAATATCATGATGTCAACAACACAGTTAAAACAGTTGCAATAGCATAACTTCTATTCATAATGTAGCTGTCATTTTATTAAAACACTCAGCTAAAGCTCCTCCAGCTAGTAAAACAGTGCAATACAACAAATGTCACCCAAAACATATTGATAAGCAGTAATCCACTTGTTGTATCTTAAACCTGGGCTTGTGTCTCCAGTTAAGGTTTGTGAAAAACTCAAATTCGCCACTTTGCTGTGGGGAGAAAAAAATTACCAGTTTAATTCAATAAACAATATTAACACTTATTCATTGGACTTTTACTTTCATTAAGATCAATAACTGGAAGTAAGCTTTTTTTTTTTTTTTTACCTTTGGTCCTCTCAAAGCAGTTGTCACAGTGCACCATGCCTCTGTAGACCCAAAGGCTGTCCCCAGCTTTCATATTACCAAGGGTGCTGCTGCACACCTGACACTGCAGAACACAAGCAAACACTCATGTGAGGGAAGAGATACATACTAAGCTGTTAACTGCACAGTTCCTGATCACACCTTGTGGCCAGTGTTGCTACTGAAGTACAATACAGTAAGGTACTTATACTTTACTCAGGCTACTTGCATTTTATATGTAATTATACTTCTCAATTCAGGACAAATATTGTACCTTTCGCTTGGCTATATTGATCTGATATTTGTAGTTGAAAACCGAGACAGGTGTTTTCAATCACTCCAGCTTATTAAACCTTTTGTCAGGAATTACATGATTTCCCATAACTCGCAGCAATGATAACTTCACAGAAAATCTTCTAATATGAAAATAAAAACATTAAGCTGAAGTGTAAATACAAAAAGGGTTTGATGGCCGTATTCCTTTAAACTGATTTGTTTTAAAGATTTAGGGGTTCGAAGTTAACCTGTGTTGTACCCACTGCGAAGCAAGGATCCAAATCTACTCACATGCTATATGTGATTATTCCCTCCTGGCTTACTAGAACACTGAGCCATTGTTAATGTTATTTATAACACCTGTGCTTTAACTACTATAACGAGTCAAAAAATCAGCTCTGATTAAATCTAGTGAAAAACTCAACTGCAGCTGGATTTTGGTTTTGAAGAGGCATTGAGATTGTATACACAAAAGCTTAAGTAAAGCAAAATATATCTTTTTCAAACACTGCTTGTTGCTGACTTTAATGGAAACAGCGACTAAACTAATCTGCTCACCTTAAAGCAGTAAGCATGGCAGTTGATCTTCATGTCATCCAGGACCATCTTGGCATCACTTGTGAAGGGCTTACGGCAGACAGTGCACAAGTCTTTCTCCAGCACCGTCCTGTATGGGTCACAAGCTGTACTTAGAGACTATACTATATATTAAAGTCACATGATCATATATTCCAGTTCCATTCTCCACAATTGACGGTATTTTAGTAAAAAGCCCACAGAATTACAATCGTCAGAGTGGTTACCATTGTACATGCTTAATATCTACACTTTAGCTCTGTCCTTAATAGCGTGTTAGCTTGTTGATGATAGCATTTGGCTCAAAGTACTGTTGCACCAAAGCAGAGCATCACAGAGCTGCTATTAAGACTGTAGGGTCTTTGTTTTGTTCTTTATTAACTAACTTGGAGAGAATGTTGTCTGACTTTCCTACCTCTCAGGAGATGCATACACGCTCTTCATGGAGGATGTAGAGTATACTGGATCTGTAAAAACATCATCTGACCTGCAGTGACAATTACAGTGTTAGCCATTTCTACAAATGGCAGTCTTGCTCTCGTTTAATGTTTGCACACCGATATTAAACACAGCCATATTTAATATCATCGACTACCTGCTGCTCCTGTATGATGTCGTGGTGTAGGCTGTTGGACTGGTGATAGAGCTGTACTCGTAACTGTTCAAAGACAAAATGAACTACTCAAAGAAAATTTAAAAAAAAAAGATCATTAGCCTATTTCAGGCCTTATTTTGCTCGGCCTTACCTGGAGTTTGGTGTGTAAGAGTAGGTCTTTCGGTCGCTGGTGTAGTCGTCACTGTGTACAAATACACAACACTTTAGGGAAAACAGCGAGACTGCAGCCACATTTTTAAAAATCTCTTTATGTAGGCACAATGTGCTTGAATGTAAAAAGATGTTGATATAGTGAAATTATTACCTGGGCTTGGTGCTGATGGTGTAGGAGGTGGTGCGGGTGGAGGGAACATCATCAGTATACGAGCTGTAGCTGTGTGTCAAACATTGGAATTATTTGGATATGGTAGCTGCTGAACAATTGTTTTATTTATACATTTGTTGTATTTATTTAAATGTTTATGATGGTATTATGGTATATTTTAGGTATCACAGTGACTGGTTTGGTTATATAAATTAAGTAAATAAAGCTTCTTTCTTTTCCTGTGTATACTTTCATAAGTAATGACATTCCCAACAGCCTCGACTGTGCTTTGCATTTAATGCTAATTAGTAGCACATGCTAACACACAATTAAGACAGTAAGCATGGTAAACAATATACCCTGACTTCAGCATGTTAGCTTTGTCATGCTGAACATGTTAGCATGTTGATTTTAGCATTTAGCTCAAAGCACTGTTTCACCAAAAGATAGCATCACAGCTCTTTTTTGTTAATGTGTAAAAAATAGTAAAAACTGAAAAGGTAAAACACACAAATACAGTGATGTCTGACACAGCCTATGTAAGCGTAACTTTTTTTGCACAGTCATGAGCATGCTTACCTGGTGGTTTTGCTGGTGACGGATGGTGAAGACGGAGTTGGGCTTTCAACGCTAAATGGCACAAAAGACAGTGTCAGAACAAACAAAGATAAATATGGTACATACAGAGAACTACTGCACGATCATTCATTTGCAGCACTTACCCTTTGCTGCTCTCCACTGTGATTATCTCTCTCTTTGTGACACTGGTACTGCTGAGACAAGGACAATGTGATGTTTGACTGACAGATTGTAAATAGTTGCTTCTTTATGTCAAAAATTTTACTGAGACATCTCACCTAACAGGAGAAGACACAGGAGATGTGATGGAGCTGGGCAGGAGGGTGCCATACAGCGCATCCTCAGCCCTGCAAAACACATCAGTGAATATATGAAGAAATTATTGTATGTGCAGCTTTTATTCTTTAAGAGCGTATTATGACAAAAAGGACTGATGAAGGTTCTCCTTACTTAGAGGAGGTCTTCCTCGTGGTTGTAGTTTTAATACCATTTCTGAAAAAAACAAAAATGAAATATTTTTAGACTTCTAGTATGTAATATTACTGTCAGGTTTGAGAAGCTTCCCTGCAGTAACTCACCCATCAGGTCTGCTTTTCTCTGTCACAATCTCAGTACTAGAGACAGCTGTTTTACTGAAAAGAAGAAAATATAACTTGTTACAATTTGTGATTGCTCTGTGTCATCATTTTCTGAGGCTTGATGAATTAAAAAATATCACCTGTCTTTGGGTGAGTAATCATTCTTGATAGAAGAGGGGATGAGAGTGTCATAGAGCTTGTCCTCCACACTGCACAGAAATACAGGTTACAATTGCAGGTAAAATATAGTCTTTATTTTGAACATGTAAAATAGCACCAAGAACAGCATTATAAACAGATAGATAACAAGAAAGATAAAATAGACATAATAAATTTGATCTGCGCCTCAAACATCTCAATTTTTACAATTAACATGCACAAAAAGGAGTAGGAAGAAGAATAAACTTATTGAATCATACCCATTTATTCACTAATAAATTATTATCAATAATCAAGAACTCCTTTAGTGAAATTGCTTGTCTCAAATTGACTCACATACCCACATACATTCATACAAGCAAAATTATGTATTTACACATAACTACAGTCTGATCTGTATAACTCTGTACTAACATCTGATGATTATGAAAGCCCTTCATCACCCCTGTACCTCGTAAAAAATCATTTCTTCATATTTCTTTTTAAGCTATATCATGTTCCTTATTTTTTAATAGGACTATTATGCTTTTTGTTCATCGAAAAGTTACACAGTCTCACATAAATGAAAAAAAAAAAACCAAACAACTACAACAACAACAAAAAAACCCCCTTAGACTTGTGAGATAATATTACTTAAAATGTCTCTGCATTGCTTTCCCAGCTATATAGCTGTAGGGCATGATGTACACTGACAGGGGCACAAGGCATTGGAAGACACACACACACACGTACACACACACACACACACGTACACACACACACCAGCCACACAGGCCTTCTGGGCCACCAATTATTAATTAAACCATTTAAACTATTATTAAAAGTGAATCTGTTTCTCAGTACACAATGGATTCACCTTCACCCTGCATGTGGCACACAGTTGCAAGCCTATCGGTTCCTGATGAAGATGTAAGATTATAGTTTCTTTTGTTAAAACAGGGCCTATTAACTTACTTAAACAGCTGGGCACTGTAGTTTTCGCTTGTTTTTTTTTTTTCTTGTTTTTTTTTTTGCCAATATTAAACAAACAGGGGTAAATGGTGCACACATCGGATTAATGTAGGCCTACATTTGGTGCTTTTCTGTGTATTTGTGGGAGCAGGATGTTTTATGTGGATTGACTGAAAATAAACCACAGTGTCCATGTTCTATGTAATGACAGAGCATGTCACACTTGTCTGTCACAACAATGGAGTTCAATGACATTAAGGAGTTAGATATTTCAGGCTTTAACTACAGAGACAATACTTGTTAGATGAATCAGTTCATTGTTGGTCATTGTGTTTTGAAGGCATTTCTGACAATAAAGAATAAGACAGGACTTATTGTGAAATATTGGATCAAACTCACTCATTGTCAGCGCTGCTTTTCACAGTCACAATCTCAGTAGTGGTGACAGTTCTTTTGCTGTAAAGAAAAAAAAACCTCATTATAGTGTATGATTACTGATTTTACTGGTGTCAGTCAGTAATAATAATTCACTTGATGAATGGCTTAATGAATGAGAATATCACCTGTTTTTGGTTGAGTAATCATCCTTGACAGGTGAGGGGATGAGTGTATCAAAAAGTTTGTCCTCCGCACTGCACAGAAACACAGGTTAAAGTTGTAGTAGATATAAAGATTCAAACTCTACGTCATTTTAGTTACTTGTTTTTGATAATCTGGCAAAATCTTACTCTTTCTTGCTGGTAACAGAAGTCTCAGTCACTTTGGTTGTTTTGGTGGGCGAGTAGGCTGAATATTGTGCCCTGTGTAAAAAACCACAGATACATTTAGATGATCAAATAGTCTCAACATTCTTACCCTGTATCAACATAGTGTGATCATGTGTTTGTGTCCCTTGTAAAAAAAACAAACAGACAAAAAACAGTGTGGACTGTATTTGGGACCCTTTGTCACTTTTCAATTGAAAAAACAAGTACACATATTGTGAAACAGAAAATTATATGCTTTTTTCTATCATGTTGTTTTATATATTATATTATATTATATTATATTATATTATATTATATTATATTATATTATATTATATTATATTATATTATTATGTTACATTGTGACCTGCTTGGAACTAACTGGACTGAATTACTGCATGTGAAGCGATTAGACCTAGCTCTACCCTGACCATCTACAACAGTTAACAGGTGCAAATGTTTTACCAACCAATACTAATTTTGTAATCAAAGTCTAATCTTTAAACTTTTTACTCAAGCAAATGTGCATAAAAACTTCAAAAACATACTCTAAGAATGAAAGGTAAAAAATACTCATTATGGAGATTGTCGCCTGTCAGTGTCCCATTATAATATAACTCATATGGAAATGTAAAATGCTGTATTTAATAATATAGTACTCGCATCATAGGGAGTATTTTCCTTTCACCAATAGTTTTTATACATTACATACATTTTGCCGATGATACTTCTCCACTAAAGTTTGAATGCAGGACTTACTGGAGTTGTTTACATTGTTATACTGTCACTTTTACTCTAGTAAAGGATTTAACTACTCAGTAGTAGAAGTGTATTTTTACCCTTTGCTTGAAGACTTGACCTGCTCAGTGAATGTCTTGGTGGGGGAAGCAATCACAGGTGACCTGTAAGAAAACACAAGTTGTCTCTAAGCTGGGTCAGACTCACTGCGTTATTAGATGATGCAATTAATGTTGTTATATTCCTACTTAAGACTCTTGGTGGTGGTGATGGTGGTGGTCTCAGTGTTTCCATCCTTGGTGACCTTGGTGGTTGTGGTGCTAAAGGAGAAGGAACGTTCAATGTATGAACATTTGACCCATTGCAAAATGCCTTAACCTTATTTTAAGTTTCTCTGTGACAGTCGTCTAGGATGTGGTGGTGCTATAGCAACAAACTATATACAAAATTGCACATTAATTAATAGACTGGAGCTTCACATACGTCTTTGGAGAATCTGACTTCAGAGATGAATAAGTGCTGCAACATAGAGACAAATTAGTTTAGAGATTTCCTAAAAAATCACAACGTATTCAAAAAAAATCACGACGTACTGTTGCACTTTTGTGCACTTATGGAAATGTACCTTTTGGTGGGCGATGATGCTGTCTTGCTGGAGGGGAGGGTGCTGCCAATAGTGGGGAAGCATTATTACGGCAAAACTCTGTTTAAAGTTACTTGAAGTGAAATGAAAGGTCAAAATTGCTATGGTTTTGTACTGTATGTATGCAGAGAGAGAGAGAGAGAGAGAGAGAGAGAGAGAGAGACCGAGAGAGAGAGAGAGAGAGACAAAAAAACCCTATAATACTTATATTTTAAAAAATGTACCGACCTGCTTTTCAACTCATCTTGACCTCCACCAAATCTGTAAAGACAAAAATCACAATCAAATGCTGTTGTCACAATCTGCTTATCCAAGTGTTATTGTACAACTAATAACATTAAATTTAAAGAAATTCATTCATATAATAAAAAGACCAGAATAAGTAAAAGAAATAATACTTTTTGCTTAGAGCATGCACTGATGTGGATGGCCGGAGTGGTTTGGTGGTTTTGCTTTCTTCAGCAGCCCCTGAGCTATGAGATACAGACAATGCAATAAGACGTAAAGGGTTAATTTTATATGCATCAGTTACATTTCACATAATCACCACAGTAAACAGGTTACAAAAGTTTCCCATTATTATGTATTTTATTTGAGGAAAAGGTGGAACATCTCCTCTTACCCTGCAAGTTTTTCACCGGCTCTTTGGTTCAGAATGCTTTTTCCAAAATTTGGGTCTCGGCTGTAGGTGGAAAAAAAAGGCACATATTCATTCATTCATACTAAAGTTTTTGTTAAGATGTGGATAAACTGAGATCTGAGTGTCAAGTCACACCCATGTGTTTATGTCAATCATTTGATTTGTTTGACTTACTCAATGTCTTCGTCATCACTATCATGTTTTTTGATCCAGCTGTTGTCTTTCAGGACGGAGTGCTTTGCTGCAAATACAAGATTAGGCAATTACACATCCTTTAAGCAGGTAAAGAGTTCACTGAGACAGCACGCATGCCTGCTTACTACTTTACAGGCTCTTAATGTATTTCATAACTCTTATTTTTTAAACATAATTTTGTTTATGTTTTTTGAATGCATTACTCTAAAATGGTTTTAATGCTTTTATTTGAACTCTCCCATTATCAGTTTCTTTGCCACCAGTAAAGAACTGTGACATCTACTAACTGGTTTATTGTTGTGCCACCCTACAATTTCCGCACATATTCAAAGAATAAAAAATATGTATATATTTTTCACTTGTGTGCAGTGAAATGTAAGGTGGGCGTACTCTCACAGCTGTGCTAAAACATTTGCCAGCAACACAAAAGAACAACAATAAAAACACATCAAATCCCCTGGATAAAGAAAATCTGCAAACACATAATGTCTAATGTTATTACGTCATGTGTGACAAATGCAAACTCTGAATGTTGAATATGGTGTCTGAAGTATATTTTATTAATTGATAATTGTCAATACTTACACCCTGAATACCTGCTCATTTTCAAAATCACCTGTTAGGAGGAAAGAAGAAACAAGAAACACATTAACCACTAGATGGCACTGTGGGCTGAGACTTCACATATGCACAGGTCTGTCTGCACATACTGAGTTGAAGTTTGACCTATGGTTCGTGCACATGCCGAGTCAGCTCAACTCAACTCAAGACACTTAAGAATCAATGCGTACCCTGCACAGTATGTTTGTATTATGTTTCCTCTTTGTTAGCACTCATATGTATTGTGAGGTTGGCTTTGTAAACATGTTTGTGGCAGCATCAGAAATACATAATCAGCTAAAGTTCTGTTCAAGCCCAGACACACTGATTAAGCCCTAAACTGGTTTGTCTTGATCTGAACTGACAAGACACACCCACCCTCTATGACACACCTTCTCCAAACACACCATTGTCAGCAAAACAGAGGGGCGTACCGTTGACATGCCATTAGCTACTGATAATAAGGATTTTGCCCTTTCAACTACATGTGAGCTCCAGCACAAGGACGCCCACATCAGAAACCCTAAGGCAGATATCTGCAACTGTGAGGGAAGTTGTATGCACCATTTGTCCAATTATCAGCCACACAGTCTGAATTAATGTGCATTTAGCTCAAAAACTGTGTGTCTGTTATAAGGTTTGTCTACATTATTTTGTCTTTTACAAATGCAGTAGTTTTAATGGGTCTGTCAAACAAATGTTTAGAGCTAAATAGCTAAAATAGGAACTTGTTAGGCAGCTTTTTAACACCTGAGATTGTTGATCATTAGAAATAAATAAATTTATAGGAGAGATTGAGTAAAACCTCTTGTTTCTGCCTTTACGTGTTTTTAAGTCGCTGAAAGACGGAAGATGTCAAAAATTCCTCTTGAATATTACACAACAGATCCAATAATCCAAAAGCACTGTCTACAAACATACTGCTTCTGACATTAGTTATTATTGGTAGTTTTACATGGTGCCTCTTCTTTTTAATTGCTATTATATCACGAAACAAATCAGATCAGAAAAGTGACTCCCATTTAGTTCAGTTGAAAAGTCAAACTCAACTCATTATGCAAATCATTAATGTTTGATATGCACCCTCAGTTTTATAGGTGTATAGTTCATGTCATGCAATAAGAGTTAATAACAAGACTGGACGGACTATAAGTCTGCATGTGTGATGTTCATAGTGAATCAGTGTATCAATAAGACATGCATTTCATTCCTCACAGTAAAGTTACTTAACTGAAAGGTAAAATTCTGTAATAAACACACTGCTACATAATTATATAAACCTAACTCACAATATATAAAATAAATAAAATAAAGACATTACATTATATTTAAAGAAAAGTTACTACATAAAATACTAGTGTATGTTTACTGTATTATTAGCATATGGCGTATGCAATATCATAAATGCATTACTAATATTGTAGTGTAGTTGGGAAACTGAAAAAGGCTGCGTAAAGAGATGGGTACGTACCTCCGCGGAAGGCTCTGTGACTCGCTGGACAGATAAGGTAAACTCTCACTAGATCTCACGTCTGTCACCTGTCTGTTAGTCTACTTACTTTGAATCACACCCTTGTCATTCCTTCTGCTTTTAACCTCAAGGGAGGAGATTCCAAGGCCACCCAAGGGTGTGGCTTCAGACAACAATCAAAGAATATTTTCCTCTCTTCCTCTTAGTCTAGATACTTCTCTTTCCGTCATCATCGTTTACTTTATGAATCGCTCTGCTGTCTTTTTGTAGGTTCATAAATAAACGGAGCTGGGTGGAGTGCAGAAGGACCTGCATTTCAACTTAGGTGTCAAAGCAGCGCAAATACAATGTGGGTGTGTGATTTTGTGCTTCTGTAACCTACAATCTCTTTGACCTTAATGAGGATGCTATTAAACATTAACCTGCTATTTCATCCATACTGACTGTGACAAACACGTGGGCAGAACTGTACCCCTCATTACAAAAGAGGCTTTATGCTGTGTAAAGTGTAAAAATAAAAAGAATGCAACCATCTGCAAACGAACTGTGTTTACAGACAATGTTTTACAGAGTGTTCCTGAGTGCCTGAGTCTTCCTGAGCTTTGTAACTTCTACATAATTTTGTAAACACAGCGCTGAACCTCGCTCTTTCTTGTTTGTGAACAACTGAGCCTTTCAAGGATGTCCTTTTCATACCCAACCATGATACTGTCAACTGTTACCAGTCAACCTGTTTACCTGTGGAATGTTTCAATCAGGTGTGCATCTTCTGTACCTCTGTCCCAACTTGTTTGAAACATGTAGCTGGCATAAAAATAAAAAAAAGCATATTTACAAAAATCAGAGAAGTTTATGAGGTAAAATATTAAACAAATAATCTATGTACTATTATCAGCTGAAGATAGGTTAGAAAGGATTAGCATATTATCAAATTTGGTTATGCAGAAGTTTTGGAACGAGCTACTATGTGTAACATTTTTCATCATTCATTGTTCATAATCGCTTATCCTTTGCAGGACTGCAGAGGGATGGAGCCAATTTCAGCTAAGATTGGGCGAGGATGGGGTACACCATGGACAAGTCACCAGTTCTTCCCAGGACTGACATATAGAGACAAACAGCCATTCACATTCACACTTACCGGGCAAATTAGAGTCACCAATTAACCTAACCTCCATGTCTTTGGACTGTGGGGGAAAGCTGGAGCAGCTGGAGAGAACCCACGCAGGTGCAGGAGAACATGCAAATTCCACATAGAAAGGTCTTACCCCAGCTGGGTATCGAACTCAGGACCTTCTTGATGTTAGGTGAAAGGACCTGGATTTGAACCCAGAACCTTCTTATTGTGAACCTTCTTACCACAAAGCCACCATGCAGCCTCTTGGAAAATTTTCATCACCAATTAAACTACAATTCTTCAAAATTCTCATGACTTTGTTTCTAAAAAATGTGATTAAATTCGCTTCAAATACTTGACCCAATCTAAATTAACAGCTCACAACAGAAAATGATTTTTTTTTAAATAAATGTATGCACAGTTCCCTTATGATGAATAGATTCCTAGTGTCACCAGGTGACTGAAGTTCAGAACAGTTTCAGAGAACAGAGAACAGTTTTATGTCTCTCAGTCAACATTTATTATGCAGCCCTAAATTCTTTTCTGTCCTTGTACATGCATGTTTATAGCCAAACATCAACACTGTACATACGGTACAGAGAACTAATCCGACCTCTGTAAAGGAATTGTAATGCAACTGATGCCAAAATGTTACTTGCTGCACTTTTTTTTTTTAATACAATGCCTGGCTCACAGTGGACTTTACACTTTGCACACATAGGCTAATAAAAGAATCAATTTGCAGTCTTGGGTTATAAAGGTAGCTGTCACTTGCTGAGTTCCAAAGATGTCATTACATCCAGGATGTGTACATACACATTCTCTGTTCCATCATAAAAAAGCTTAAACATCAAAGTGAGCATGTATCACACAAGTTGCCACTGATGCTTAAGCAGATCTCCCCACAGCACAAGCATAAAAAGTTGAATGACAACTTTGCTTAAGGATAATACAGTGTATGATCTGCATAATACATTAAGATAAAACCAGCTATAGCACATACATGTTCATTATCCAGTTACAGGAGATGTAGGGGTCCTTGGTAAATCATCAGGAGGGCACACAAATCTTCAGAGACAATCAGACTTGAATGCCATCTTGTCTGTGACTGTGAGCGTCATTATTGGGAGTGTCGTGTTTTGGGTGGCCAAAGGTATGAAAACTACATAGCACGCAGGGGTGTGACCGCATGATGCAGATAGGTGAAGCCCTTCTAGTCACGATGGCAGCGCGAAAGGAATGCAGACTTCCTTGCAGTGATTAAACTATTAGAAGCAACAGGTCAAGGCAAATTTTAATTGAAAATGACATCTGCTTGAACAAACATGGCTGAATAGGCCATTTTGGAGTGCATGTATTTTAGCATTGTTTCCATTAAGACACAATTGGGGAGTCCTAACATGTATTCCTTTAGTCAACTACAATCTCATGTGCTCTTTAAGGACACAGAAATTCAACTGACTGACACTGGGTGGCGATAGAGCTGTAATGATAGAAATGATAATACTGGTTGTGCAACTCAATTTAAATAAATAAACATAACAAGTCAATACGTGTACAGATCCTTTTACTCTCAGCAGCAGAAATCAGTGTAACCTGTTCTATTTTAGTGACTAAATGAGATTGTGATGAGTAAGACAGGCAGGTTTTAGAAATCATGTTTCTTTTGCACAGAAAACCACACACTGGCATTTATTCTGCTCTTATTAATGAACACCACCACCACAATCCTCCTGAGCTGAAACACACTGAGAGGTTTTGTGTCAGCATTACCGGTGACAGTGGCATATTTTCATTTCATTTTAACACTGCTGACTTCAACAATCATTCCTGGGTATGTTGTGTGTGTGTGTGTGTGTGTGTGTGTGTGTATCAATTTGATTTCATCTTGACCAGTTCAGCACACACTTGTGACACTCTTGCCTGACCTATAGCGTCATCTTAGCCTAGATTTCCCATCCCTCCTCCCTACATTTGTACTCACAGGGTGGAGCTGAGGCAACCAGGGGTTAAATGAGCAGCAGCCTACATCATCATCTTACACAATTAAGGACCAGATCTGTCTCTTTTTTTTAACCTGTCATACTGGAAGCCTAATGAGATGCTGATGAATTATTTTTCAGTCAGTTGTCATCATCACCGACATGCCGGCATTTTGATACTGCGCATGATTATCTCTGAACGCTTTCTGGGTTGCTATGAGAGGAGACTGTAGACCGACCTCAATCTTGTCATTGGGCCACTGCGATGCCTCGCAGCCAATAAAGCACCACCGGGACAAGTGGAAATCTCTTTCTCCATTTCACCACCTCTCTCAAAAAAATATACATACAAACCCACATGCACACACATTTATTTCACACATTCATCACATTTTTAAAAAAGATTACATTAAACACGACCTTTACATCGAAGAGACTGGGCAGAATTGAGCAATTACTGGCTATAAACATGTTGATGCGTATTAAGTCAAATATGATCCATATAAGAGTGACGTGATGTGTACATTCCTGCAAAAAATGCACTACCTGCACCTGTTTTCTGTTTTCAGGCTTTGCACTGCAGTGTGTTTTGGCCTTTGCTGCCATTTTAGACAAATGTTACCCTGCACACAGTTTATCCCAGCTGAGTATCTGTGCTCCTCCTGCACCCTTACCCCTGTCGGGAGGTGAAATGCAGTAATTACTTTGATCATAACCTGCATGTTGCACTAAGGAGGCACTTTAGTATTCTGATGCAATTTGAATTTTGGCATAAATAAGCATCTGCAATCTTGCTGAGTCTGGGCTACATCACAAATCAGCCTATTCATAAAAAGAGACATCTTTTAATTCTAGGGAAATAGACTTATGTTAGCCTCTCCAGGGCCTTCTTAGTGAAAAGATCATTGTGCAAACTAATAATTATTTTAAAAGACAACAACAAAATGTTAACACTGAGCAGTAAATTGACTGCAATTGCTGCAGAGAAGAAATTAAATTACTAACTAAAAAAAAAAACCAAAGAGGTCTTAACATAACGCAACACTGTTTTCAATGGTCAATCCGGAGCTTCTGTTTTGTTTGTTTCTTGTAGACAAAAAACAGCTGAATCGCTTCAAACATATCCACTGTGCCAACTGGAGATCAAACTGGGAGGGGCCCTGTTGGACCACTAAGAATTAAATGTCCATATTCTAACAGTGGACAATAAACAAAATAGCTTATGTGATTTTATTTTCAATCGATCATGCTATCTTCCTCTTCTGTGGTTGTCGAATTGTGCCAAAAATGAACTATTCACCAGAATTGTTGTATACAGAGAGATAAATGTACTAATAAATCAGTGATAGCATCGCCCGGTCCGGCATTAGTCGTATGAAAATATCCCGGCATGCTAGCGACGCAAGACTCAGCCAGGGAGGGGAGGGATGATGGAGCTAAGATGGCAGCCCTACTGAGGGTGCTGCCTCTCTGGGGTCAAGAAATAATCAAGGAACGAGTAAAACCGAAACACGACAAGGCGATTCCTGGAAACTAATGGGGACGTTTCTGTTGTTTCACAGGAAGTATTATTATGGCTTGAGACGACATATTTTCTGGAGACAAGCGCTGTGTTGACGCTGTGGCCGAATCGGAAGACCATACGTTGTAGCTGCACCACCAGATTGGCTACAATTTGCGCTTACAATAACTGGGGACCGTGGATGCTAATTGTGGTATTACAGCAACTTGTAATGGATGAATAATGTGACATGTGGCGGATTTAATGACAAGTGGGTTGCATCTGCTGGCTAGATATTATCTAGCTATGGTATCTTTTGTGTGATATATGCATTGTTCTCCAAAACGATGATGTGTGCTGCTGCGGCAGCGGCCGCCGGTGGAGGGATTCTGCCCTCCTCATCGCCGTCGATGGGGCTGGGTGTCAGGGTCATTTCTGGAGCAGGAGCCGATCTCTCTACCATTGGTTCGGGAATGGGTTCTTGTCCAACACCCGGAGCCCAGTCGGATTGTCGGACTCGGTACCAGCTTTTACTCTCAGGGCGAGCTCTGGCCGAAAGATACAGGCGGATTTATACCACCGCTATCAATGATAAGGAGCAAGGAGTAAATCTAGGAAGGTGAGTTGCTAATGTGAAAATTGTAGATATCGCAGATGCTGGTCTGTCATTTGTGAGGCTAACGTTAACTGAGCTAACGACCGTAAGCTAACATTAACCCTTGCTTAGCGGTACGTCAGTTAACATTGGCTAGCATTTCACCTAAGTTAAATGTTATTAACTGTTCCTTAATTAGTCGGGCTTTTGACACGTAATTCATTGTTTGGACTTCGTCAAATTTGCCAGGAACTCTTATCATTTTGATGCACTGTCTCACGGGGGTCAGCTTGCTAGGTAGCATTTTGGCTTTGACTTCCCTAGCTTATCGCAGCCAGCTAAGCTAGCGGTACACCCTCGCGCGAGAGGCTTGCCCTGTGTGTGCTCTGGATGTTGTTCTTTCGGTAAACGTTGACACATTGTCACCGAAACAAATCCCTACCCACTTGGGCCATGTCGTCTCGAAAAAAAAATTCACTATCGGCTTTGTAATGTAAAAAACAAGCTAGTTGGCTCACTGTCAGTACAGTAGTTTGTCAATTTGTTTTGAGCAATAGCCGTTAACGTTACCCGTAACGTTAGCCTGCGAAACGTAAACAAACGCAGGGCTCGTTTTTCTTCAAACATTCTTACATTATACTGGTAGTGCTTGCCTTGTCAACATATTTAATGTCACCCTGTGAATTAATCTCATATGACATTCTGAACTGTGTGTATTTAGGCCCAACAGCGTCACTGTTTCGATGGCCAGCTAACGTTAACTGACGTTAAGAAGCATCAGCCCTTCCCCAGGTTAACGTCACCTTAACATAAACCAGCATTTGGCTTCTTATCTTCAATAATCTTTGAGTTAATAACGACCAGATATTCATATAAAGTCATAATAAACACACCGCACTGCTCATCTGCAAAAAAAAAAAAAACGTTAGACATGCTTGGGTGAGGATGTGCTGGGAGGGTGAAGTACTCATTTGCTTTTCTGGCATGAGCGGGTAATACAGTTACGTCATTCTAGTCAGTAAGTCAGGTTGAACACTGAGTGGCCGGATGATAACAGCATCCTCCCTCACAAACTGAATTGTTTCTATCTGCCTTATATTTAAATTGCTGGCGCAAAGTATAAGCTACCAGTGTTTCCATATAAGCTACTCCTGAATTAATTTTTGAATAAAAATAATCAGGGAAAAAAAATCTGCTTCTGCTTATACAGATTCATCACTTTATTTTGAACTACCATCTTATTCTGCATCAGTCTGTCTCTGTTTTTCAGATAGTGACATATCTTGCCTGTATATATGATGCAGCTTTTGCTCAAAGAGAATCATGCACACTTTATAAAGCTGTTGAAGCCAGTGTCTTTAATCCCTTGTGGATTTGTTATTTATCTATTTTTATTAATGTCAGATGAGTAAATAACCAATCCTGTCACTTTATATTCAAGAAGAATTTGAAACATTTTTGGTATGACGACTGCTTTTAGAAATCAAAATTCGGTTGCACTCTCAAGCAATAAAATTAGGATATACCAAACCAGTACATTAAAAGTAATAATAATTTGGGTTTGTCAAATAATAAGTGTATAGTATCATTATATCATCACCCGAGCAACAGCTGATTGAGAACTGCCTTTCTTTTCTGTATATAGTATCGTATAGTAATGATGACTAATTCATGCACTCCTTATCTGTATGTAGTATAAATTCTTTTTATGATCCCCTGCACTCATCACAGACAGTTGATTTGCAAGTGAAATTTGTCAGAAAAAGCCCATGCAAATCATGGGTTTCAGAGCGAGAGAGAGAGAGAGACAGAGAGAGAGACAGAGAGAGAGAGAGAGAGAGAGAGAGATCAAAAGCATTTCTGAAATTCTGCAAAATTTCTGCTTGTCTTGGGGCTTTGGCAGGATGAGAAACACTGAAACTGGTGACATCTGCTCATGGTAGACCTTTTTGGACAGTTAAGCTGGGTAAACTGCACCTTAGCCTTGATCTAGAGAGCTGCTCTGGTGGAAAAAGTGAAAATAAAACAAAAAGTTTTAATTGCTATTATAAACTAATGCAAGAACAAATTAACCGCTGTCTTAACAGTGTGATCATAGCTTGTATAAGAATGTGTTGATAAGAAGCTTTGCCTCCTATTCTCATTCTATTATCATATTATAATTAAATGTATTTAAGCCCACAATAAAACAAAACGTCTTCAACATTATGCTATGTTTTTAAGTGTACTTGTTGCCTGCAGTATGTATTGCACTAATGAGTGATCACTGTATCATCTCAGGGGGAAGAAGGCCTTGAGTAAGAAGAAACTGAAAAGGCGACAGAAGGTCAAATCAAAAGTCAAATCAAGAACAAAGGTAAGGGATCATTTATTGCTTGTTGCGTAATGTCACACCTGCTCTTGTAATGCTACCACTGCTGTATTGTTAATTGGATATTATTTGTAGATATACTGAGAGGGGTCATAAGGCCAGTTCTTACATTGTAGAATGACTGCTTTTAAACCATTACAATATTTAGAAAACTACCATATACACAAAACTGTACAATTAAATAAATCATTGCAATTTCAAATTGCAAATAGGTGCAATATTTGTTAAAAGGAACATAATGAAGCCTAACACTCAGCACTACTTGCAGCATTTCCAGACGTGTAAAATATACATGAGATGTTTTGCATTTTGTCTTTACATTACTAAGAACAATATAACTGACAGTTTTAATTTGCAACTGTCTTAACAGCCTTAGGTTTGCATGGATAGGTCCTTATAGTTGGTTTGACTCTACTGAATAAATTAAAGTGATGAATGAAATGCATGAAATTAAAAATAAGGTTAGATTGTCTGCAATTCTTAAGGTGGATGGCTGAGACATTTATTCATTAACTGGGCTGGTCAGTCGCCAGGAAGCCCATCCTCACATGAAGCTGGAGAGGTATACAGGCACAATGTGGAACACATGGGAGTGGCTCTGGCTTGTGCATGATGGCCTGTTGCCGAGCGACCTAATGTGTTCCACATCTCCACGGCAACAGTTGCCTGCTTCCATCCCTCTCATCCAAAGAAGAAACCTAGTCTGCATCAGTGGATGTGGTGTTGTTTTTGATTCTGCCGTAGACTTTCAATGGACAACATAGGCTTTCTGGTTGATCTTCAAGGCATGACAACAAATATATTCCAGTTCAATTATTTTAACTCATGTCCTTTCTGTTTTTCTTAAAGAATCAGAGAAAAGTTTGCTGTATAGTTGGTCTGTAATGTTGTTAGTCTGTATTTGCATTTAACCTTTTTATGCTGAATTTTTCAGCACCTTGGCAGGCAAAGGAAAAAGAGATGAATGTGAATGTAGCAAAGAACGACATAGTTTCCACTACTCTTTTTTTTTCACCTCAAAACTATACTAGACAGGAAATTCAGCATACAGTGGGTTAGTCATTTCAGTTCTTTTCAGGTTGACTTGCTCATTGAGTTGATGTGAATGGAGTGGTAGGCAAGGCTGGCTGACAGGAAGGCATCATAACGTGGGCAGTTACACTGGCAGTCATGCTGTATTTGTATGTGTTGTACTCACTTTTGCTCTGTCAAGCCTCTAACACAGGCACAGTCTGACGAGAGTGTGGTTGAAAGCGTTCTTTCCCTTTGTCTGCCTCTGTGCTCATAAACGTGTGAAAGTGGAATTGTAACAAAAGACAGAGCACAAGGGCTTAAAATTCTACCAAGGATGGTGATGTTATGTCTCATCATCACTGAAGAAATTTAATGTTTACAATTATGTGTTTCAGTTACGTTTTTTCATACTGCATGCTGTCCTTAAAAAGTGTGAGATACTCAGTGGTATCTTGTACAATCATCAATTGCAAGATAGTTTTAGAGTATGTTTTTCATATTAACATAATAATGTTTATATTGCCACTGGCAGCGTTGTGCCAT
>JAQLOL010000005.1:7401574-7422412 GCA_029783665.1 Naso thynnoides | reverse complement strand
AATTGTAGTTATAATTTGTCAACGAAAGGACAGGAAAAGAAAATGTATTAAGTAGCTGCTATGTGAAGAGATTCAAGTCTAGGGTTGAAGGGAAGTTCTTAAAAGCCCCCCATACCAAGTTGATATATATATATATATATATATATATATATATATATATATACACACATATAGACCAAATTGAATATAATTATGCACTTTTGTATTTATTTGTGGTGGCCCAGATGCTTTGCCTAGGTAAACTAAAATAGACATAGAAAATAATGTTGAGTATCAGTAGAAGTTGGATGGAAAAATAAATTGGCCCATTAAGTAAAATTATGCTGTACAAAGCATGTCACTTTTATGTAAGGTATGACTGCCAGTAGCCTCACACCTAGGCTTCTTATTTATTAGCATTAGTGTAACGCTGGGTCACAGAGCTAAGCATCCGTTTCTCAGAAACATAAATATGCAGTGATGTTTGGGAAACTCTGAGGGCTGTTAAACTAAACTTAGTGCAGTTCTGAAGGTAGCCTATTTCTGGAATCCTCAAGGACTCTTTTAACCATCTGGATGAAAAGTGTTCTGCCTGCTGCATGATTACAGAAAACTTGAAACTTGTTGTGACTCTGTTTCCTAATCAAAATAAAGTTGTTAGCCAGCAGCTACTTTGGTATGAAACACAGTTGCAGCCTTGGAAACAAGTAAAAATATTTTTGCTGTTGCACATTTGGCGGACCGTTCAGATGGTTGGAAGGGTCTTTGAGGATTCTTGTAGAGGATACCTACATACCAGGCATTGTCAGGCTTTACCATTTGAAGGGATTACTGATGAATATTAGACCTTAACAGTCTCCTGTTGATAAATTGCATGTTTACTCCTCTGCAGTCAGGGGCTAATTAGCAGCCATTTCAAGCTTTCAGATCATCAGTGAAGTGCACATAGCAGCACCAGAGAAACTGAAGTGGTTAGTAGTTAGTGGTGCTTTTACAAAGTGAGAAAAGCCACAGAACATCAGCAGGTCACTGGCATTTGCATGTTTGTGTCTGCATTTGCTTATGTGCATTGTGACACAACACGCATGACAGCGTTGCTCTAACTGACAGGTTTCTCATGATTTGTTGAGTTTTTGATTGGGAACTGTTAGCTCTTGTAAAAATCTGTCAATCACAATTTTTGCTTTCAGTGTGAGGATCATGTTGTAGCTGCTTTATGTCCTGTTTCAAAGATGTAACTGATCACATGTACCAAAACATCTAAAAGTTTAGTTGTATTAGAAGAGCAGTTCAACTTAATCATGACTGTAGTCACAAATAAACTGGAGATGCAGAATTGGAGGGACTTGGGTCAGTAGCAGACAGTGGTCTCTCAAAAGATGCGTTTGAGTTGCATTATGGAATTTGCAAGATCATTTTTGGATCTAGTAGGGAGTAAAAGTCAGAATATCTGGATAAGCCAGTTAAACTTCATAACAATGACTCCTGTTTTTGCAGTGATATCACATTTAATGAAGTGAATATAAGGGAAATAAAAGCACCATCCATTTAGGACTGTTGTTGTAACTGCTGCCTCCAAACAATGGGGATACTCACATAATGCATGCATAAAGATTTTGCACATATCATCTACTATAATTTTAGTAGGGACCCTCCTTGTATTTACTGGCCAAAAACGCTGGGCTTCCTATCTCAATTGCTCAGCTCATCTTGCACTGTTTTGATCTCAACTCCACCCTTTTGTTTTCCTGTCATCTCCCAAGAAGCCCCTTGTCTGTCACTTACTTTATAGGATTGGGTTATTATAGCATCTCGAGGTTTTAAATCGTCTGAAGTGCTCTTTCCAGACAGTGCGCTCCTTTGTGAATGCCTTGCAGACACTTGGTCACAAATGCTACTCATGCCGCAAAGCAGGAGAGCAGTAGACAATACTGTTTAATGAGAGAGCTAATATCCTTTCCACTTATTTGAGTTGAGAATGAGTGACCTTTCTCCCCAAATAGATGACATCACCCTGTTGTTGTGATGCCCAAATGCGCAACACTGCAAGAGAGGCACAATAAATCAATAGGATTCTCTAGAGGTTGCCTCAGGACTGTAGTTAAAAATGCCTTGCCTTGGTGAGAGAGAAAGCTTATCAGTTAGCCTCTCAAGCGTTTCTGTGGACTGTGGTTTCCCTAATCATGGCAATTGTTTGAATAAAATTGCTCAAGTGTTGCTGTAATGATTTCATTGTGATTATTTTCTTTTGATTTGTGTACCTCACTTAAACCACTGAGGGTAGACTCAGTTTTACAAAACTTTGCCAGTATAAAGTAATGCATAGCACCACTAACCAGTTCCCAAACATCCTTAAAGACCTTTACGCATGCTTGAGTGTGTCAAAATAAAACATAAGCTTGATTAAGATTTATTTTTACAAATTTTTTTAGATTGATCAAAATATTAAACATTGTGTGTTTTAATCAGGTTAATCATCAGGTTTTATTATATTTGTGTATTTGTATGATCATGGACCATTTGAATGGTCTGCTATAAATGATGTGATTGGTTGCTTTTGTATGTGTTTTCTTATGTGGACCCAAGGAAGACTAGTTTGTTGCTGTGGCACCAGCTAATGGGAATCCATAATCAAATCAAAGCAAATCAAATAACAGGAAAATACTGTCTTCCAGTTGAAATAGAACACTTTCTGCTCTGGTTATGGATATAAAATGTTGGGTAACCCATTTTGTAGCAGTGTTGGCTATGTTTAGCTCAGCCGATGTTGTAATGGATAAATAATGTTTGAGCCCAGCCTGTACAAAAGTGAGCTTCCAGAGAAGTCAAAGCAAAAAGAGGAGTCATTTCTTGCATAACTGTGTTACTGACCAGACATGAGGACAATGACAGACTTGACTTCATAAAGAAAAACTCTGTTCAAATGAGGTTTTACACTCAAACTTGCGAGTGTATTGTACATATGTAATTTTGTTTAAAGTAAAATCTGTTAACTCTGCTTAAAGGCCCTTAGGTTTATGTTAGGGTGGCTGTGCCTCTCAGATGTGATTTCTCTCATAAAGCCAGATGAGAAATTACCCCATTGATTGTGGGCTGCAAAGACTAGCTTTGGTTAGGCGTGTCATTAATGGATGGTTACAGTAAAATTCCTTCTTATGCAACTACATGAGTCATGAACAGTCTTAACACACTATCCAAAATGAATCAATGAGCTCTCTGTCCATGTTATGTAATGTTTACAGCTCCTGTTATAAATATGGCAGTAATAACAGATAGTGCTCTAAGTGCAGTAAGATGTAACTTTTGGTTTAGACTGACATGACCAGGCTGAAGCCGATTTTTTTTTGTGCGAAAACAGATCAGCTCCATGAAGTTCAGTGTAAAACATGCTAGCTGCTCCCAAAATACAGTCTCTACTTTTGTCCCTTTAGACGTTACAGTCTTAGTCCAGGTCACTTTTTCACATCTTTTTAAATTGTGCCTTGTAAAAGAATCAATAAAAATATATTACCTCTTAAAATTAAAGGTAATTTTTAAAAATTTGCTGAGGGAAAGAAACAACAGGTGTGAATAGCCAATTGTTACATTTTATGATTGAACATACTAAATGCAAGAATTGATAAATTACTATATGGTGTACAAAATGAATGTGTGGCGTCGCACCGCATGAAATAGCACTTATGGATGCCAAGAAAACATTTTGCTGACCCTGCTGACGACGCCATAATCTCTGTTTTACCACAGGCCGAGAGTCTGGATGGAACCCTCTGCGTGCCGGACATCAAGCTGCACAGCAACCCCTCTGCATTCAATGTCTACTGCAATGTGCGACACTGTGTGCTGGACTGGCAGCAGAGAGAGGCCTCCCTAGCGCTGGCTTCCAGGAGCTCAGTGCAGAGTGGCGACTCAGACAGTGAGGAGGAGGAAGAGTACCGCGAGCCAGCCGTGAAGCTGCCAAAGGTATGAGCAGGGGGTGGTATTGACTGCTTACGTGGTGGCAGGGTGTGATATCAAGGCGAGAATCAGCCTGCACTTTCTATCTCAGGGATGCAACAACCCTTTTCCTCTCTGGGCTCATATGTTGGGATCCTTTTTTTAATTATTGTTGCTACATTTGGAGTAACAGAGGTTTGAAATCTCTGTGACAATAAGAGCCTCTGTTCTGTTGCCCCATTTCCTTCTTCTGCTCTGTGAGCCTGCAGGTTTGTCTTCATCGCTGTGTGTCAGCACTGACAGTTCTTTCTTAGAACGTAAACTATTTCTTGCAAGGGTCAAAAAAACAAAAAAAACACTTTCCAAGTGCCAAATGTTGGCAAATAAATCTTGGCTACCTCCCAACATAGCGAGTAAATGTTTGTACCAAAAACATAATGTTATCAAATTAGGGTGAGAGTTTCTGCATGTTGGTGCTATTTACAGGCACATTTTCTGGCCTTTTTTACTAGGGCCGCAGCTAGTGATTATCTTCGTTATTGATTAATTTGCTGATTGTTTTTATGAGTAAACAGGAGCCCAATGTGATGTCTACAAACTGCTTCTTTTCTCAGCAGCCAAAATGCAGAGACTCCTCACTTAGTATCTTAAATGACACAGAAAAGCAACAAAGGCTCACACTAATAGTAGAAGTTTGTTTTTGTGCACATTAAGTCTTATGCTTAGGATATTTATGATCATATACATGTTCTACAGCATTATTATGATGAACGGTGCAGTCCTGAGAGCTGGAGCTCATTGCTGATGTCACTGCAAGTTGAAAATAACAGAGGTGCATAGGCACTGAGACAATCCGTCGAAAAACAAAACAAAATAAATGCTTGTTTTAAAAGACAAGAAACTCACCGAATGTTCAGCGGTGTCCTCAGCGGTGTTCTGAAACTAATACTCGAACTTTAACAACAGCATATTAAGCCAAAACTCCTTTTTGTTTGTTTCCTGAAGCAGCTGAAAGAGCCATTTCAGGGTTATAAGCCGTTGTTTACCTTGTGTTTTAGTGTTGGGATATGAGGGAACACCACTAAACTTTTTTTGGGTTTTTTGTTTTTTAAAACGTTCCAACTCTCAGGACTGTGCCGTTTGTCCAAATAATGCTGTAGATGTTGAACATTATGTTTGTAAATATCCTTGGTATAAGGGTTAATGTGAAAAAAACCAAGGTCCTCCTTTAAGTGGCTAAACCAGCAAATCCTTTTACCTTTCTATTGAAAAAAACGACTCAAAACGACAAACCAATATTCAAAATAGTGGGCAATTAATTTTCTATCAATCAATCGATTAATTATTTGATTAGTCGTTGCAGCTCTGTTAATACACAGTATTCTTGTACAACTAAATCCGGAGTACTTCTGAGATAATTTTCAAGTTGTGCACTACAACGTCTTAATAATTAAATAGTCATACCAAATATTCAAACACTGTACTACCCCTAAGAAATATTCCTGGCAGGTTGATTTTTGTGTCTGAGTCCTTTTGGCCAGTGGTTTGTCTTGCACTTTGGTAAAGTGCAACTAGAATGCACTGCAACCTAAACTTACTGCATGCTCTGTTACCCTATTGCCCTGTCAGTAAACTAGACTATTGCTTGTATACATTGATAGACTAGAGATAAAATCGAGGGAACTATCGGGCCATTCTGAGCAGATAATTAAAAATTTAGGTATCAAAGATTTACTTTAGATTCTTTGCCATAAAACTTTGCAAAATGTTACTGCCACATTGTACTGCATTAGCACATCAGAGGAGTCCTCTTTTAGAGTGTAATCCAAGTTTGGAAACAGGGGCCCCATAATCAACTGTGCAAGTTGTTTAGGATTAAGCTACAGATGACTTGAAATTACCAGCATTAAACCCTATTTTGCTTTTCCTTTCATATAGTCTGTATTGCTACTTAATAAGGCTCACTGCACCAGAGCAAACATTTCTGTTGTGGGACAGCTAAGTACAGTTCGAGGTGTCTGCAATTTTCCTGGCTGTTTAGAGAGTTTTAAGTTGACATCGACTTGTAATGTGTCCCCTCTCTACATATTGGTTGTTAAGAATGTCACAGATGGATAGACTCAGTTTTTAATTGTTGTAATGATAAACTAGGAAGTCTGTATCAATTTAATCCTGTAAATAAAATCTGCTACTATTGATTCAGGGTGATTTAGTTTTAACTTCATCTTAATATCAGTTGCTAACAAGCGGTGTGTTGAGAATATTTGCTGTGTGAGTTTGTTAAAGCTTTTAACCAAGTACTATACTGGTTACATAAATATTACTAGTTGAAAGAGAAAAGTCCAGAATATCTCCTGCATTTGTTAATCTGTATCTGTTCAGTTTTTCATGCCCAGTATTTAACATGTCTTTTTTATCTTTTACAATAGGCATTATCTAATCTTTCGTTTATCTGTTGGACTGCACAGTTTTTATTAGCCTTAAACTGATGCCAAACTTTCATTTTACTGTTACAAAACTAGTTCTTCACCAAAGTAGGAAGGAACATTAAAGCATTACTTGATTCACTAACAAGCCTCACAGAGAGAGAGAATGGCCTCCATTTCTAGGCCAAACTCCTTTGCCTGCCCTTCTCCATGCAGTCCAGTAGGTCTGTCATTATTCAAAACGTTTACAGTGGATGTTGAAGCCGTAGTAATTGTACATACTGTGGCCCCGGAGCAAATTGTTTCTCTGTATGATTAGGCCAAGCTATTAAAAGAAAACATCCGCTCCGAGAGTCCGTAGTTTTTGTTGTGTTTCATTTGGAATGCTTGTTAAAAGACACAGATAAGTAATAACAAGGCAATTAAGTGTAAAATAAAGTAGAAAGAAAATAAAAGAAAGCCCTTATAGTTTTTAAATTTACGTCTAAAATGACAGTATGTCTCTTCCTCATTTTCTGTGTACAGTGAAATCACACCAAGTCTAGCTAGACTTGTGCTGTGGTATGACGACACGGTGTTCATTATCGCTTAGAGATGTGCTTCTTTCTGTGTGTTCACAGATCATTGGCATTGGCCTGTGCGGGGTATTTGAGCTGATTAAAGAGACTCGGTTCTCCCACCCCTCGCTGTGCCTGCGTAGCCTGCAGGCCTTGTTGGACATGCTGCAGGGACAACAGCCTGAGGGCTTTCAGACTGAGCCTCCTGATGTGCTAGGTAAGGCTGAAAATATGCACCAATGATAGTTTATTAGGTGCATGTGTACAGTCTAATGCAATCCAAGCAGTATCCCTGCAAGAAATGTTTTTTGTGAAGCTCAAAATCTTCAGAGGTATTCACCCTGTCCAAGACATGTTTTTGCAACCAGATGATTATGTTTGATACTGTTTTGTATTGAATTGCATCAAGTTGTAATTTCTTTCTGATATTACATACTACACGTTTCTCTTTTCACACATGTCTAACCTGCCCACTACTTGCATGCTTGTCCAGAGTCTCTTTTCCAGTTGTTGTTGGAGACCACGGTCCGGAGCACGGGGCCCAATGACCCGACGGGACAGGCCATCACTGCTCTGTCCTGCGCCTGCCTCTTCAGTCTGGTGGTGGCCTGGGGTGACACGGGAAAAATCCTGCAGGCCGTCTCTGCCATCCTCACCAACAACGGCAGTCATGCCTGCCAGACGATACAGGTAATTAATCAGAAGTAATTTGTCTTCATTTGGCAGTTAAGCCGTTTTCTTCATGTGTTCTTTGCATCTGTGCCATTCATATGAAAAACACATGATGAAATAAAATAAAAACGAACTGGCGTTACCGCCAAAAGTATACCCCCTGGCCAGACTATTAAAGTGAGCTTGCCTGTTTAAAAACCCCCTGGTATATTCAGGGTTAGTCCATTTTACACCTCAGGTAGGGCTGGGCGATATGGCTTAAAAACAAAATCCCTGATTTTTTCATACATTGGATTTTCAATTTTAATCGATTTTTAAACCACAAAGACAAAGGAATTATTTAAAATGCGTCGTTTTTTATTTCAAACATGAATTTCCTGTTGGAAATAAAGTGCAAACCTAGCTGTAACCACCCTAAACCTTTTTTTAATTAAAGGTTTGATCAAACAAAGATGAATCCCCCAGTGTGTGATTAATAAAATACCAGCCTAACTTTCACCAAACCTCAATTATAAAAAATAAGAGCCTAAGGCTAAGAGAGTGCTGTAGGTTACCATATGTACCCTAGTTAAAGGGAAAATAGATTTTCACAATTTTCATTTTTTAACATTCTCAAAACAAATTAATTCAAATTTCGATTTAAAATTGATTTATGGCCCAGCTTTAACCCTGGGTTATAATTTGAGCTAACCCAAGCTATAGCCCTGTTTCTTAACCACAACCATTTTATACCCCGAGGTATATTTTAGGCTTGCCCAGATTATATCCAGATATAGTTTTGTGGGGGGTTAATCTGGCCTGTTACACAGGCAGTCCAAATTTGGCGCTGCTCTTAGATTATTTGTCATGCCAGGATTTCCTGGCGCAAGTTATTACAGATAATTAGATCTTATCTTTGTACTGACCCCCTATTCAGAGTTCTCTCTTACATTTAGCGAACGTTTGAATCTCAGAAGAGGTAATTCAGGGCATCCCATTGCTTGTTTTCATTGAGGCCCAAGCTGGAATGACACTGCCCTCATATATCCAAAGAATTTGAATTTTCATGTTTTATAAACCACCTTCACCAAGAAATTTGTATCCATCTATTATCCAAGTTTCACTTAAGGTTTGTAAAAATGCTTCAGAAGGACAAAGTACCGTCTGGCTCCTTCGCGCATTTGTGCAGAGCGACTCGGGAGGATCTGGACAGCCCAAATTGAGTTTTGGAAAATGTCAGGCTGCTCTGATTCTCCTGTTTGATTTCGTTACCCTTTCTGCATTCTGAGCCAATTACCAGGTCTTCTGTATGCTTGGATCTCTAGATCTCAGGCTGGTCCTCTCTCTTTCTTCTTTCTGTTTTTACGGCAGATGCTAACTACACCAAGGTGTCTGTAGCCAACAGTACTATTTGCACCTGACCATGTTTGGTTTCTAAACATAACTAAGTAGTTTATTGTGAAAACTAAACCAAAGCGTGACTGAAATTGAAAATAATTTGTCATCTAAGTCTAAAAATAGAAGCCATAGGATAATGAAGAGTAGTTTCCTGGTTGAAAGTCCTGTGTTTGATCCACTCATCCACCACAACTTCCTCTATAGACTTTATATTCTTTGTGCTGCGTCACCTGGTGACAGGTGTAAATAGCCGAATAGGTGCTGTTTGACCATTCTCACCTCTCATCTCTAAGAACGTTTGTGTGACAACATATAATTGTTTTACCCTCACCTCATTTGGATAAAATTCCTCCAGTTGAGTAGAACTGCAGAGGGACTTTCAGCCTCACACATGAAGATAAGATAAATCTTTATTGTCTCTGTCAGGAGAAATTTGTTAATCCAACATTAATCCTCCACAGACACAGGCCTGTGTGTTTTTATTTATTTATTTATTTATTTTGCTCATCTTTTAGCCATTGACTTGACTGTGATTCACTACAATGGCTCATGGAAAGTGTAGGCATACGTGCACTAAGTGCTTGTGTGCAAACCATGGCATCAGCAATGCATGTGTTGTATCTGTCATGGAAATTATGTGTGAAAATATATTCAGGAAAAATAAGAAGATTTCAAAACCACACTGTAAATCACAAATATGAAGATTTAACTCAGTCAGCGCCAGCAGTTCCAGTTCAACATCACAAAGTACAACTCATTTTGACAATTTAGAGGTTTGTCGCCCTGCAATCTTTCAACAGCTCTTTATCTTCTAAACTCTCACCAGGTGCCCACCATACTGAACGCGCTACAGAGGAGTGTGCAGGCTGTCCTGGTGGGAAAGATTCAAATCCAGGATTGGTTTGGAAATGGCATCAAACGTGCAGCCCTGATGAACAAATGGTTCCTTAAAGAAGTGGCCATTGATGAGGATGAGCGCTGTCTTCTTCAAACTGATGGTTCCTTCCTGTACTTGCTCTGCAAAGATGGGCTCTACAAAGTGGGCTCCGGATACAGCGGCACTGTCAGGGTATGTAGCATTCGAATCTGCATGTTGTTATCGTCAAGTGACATATCTCCAAATTTGGTGACTTTGGTTAGAATTTTCCAAGTTAACACACCAACGGTGCACAGCTATGAGCACCACTGCTATAATTTCACACAATCATTAGTATCTTCTGCCCTCATATGTTACAGAGGGCTGAAAAATTGTGCAGCCCTGTTGAGTTGTATCTCTGTGTCTGATATATGGAAGAAAGCGGTGCATGTGCTAACAGTAGCTTTTGACGGCAGCAGTTGGGCTTTATCTTACCCAATGAAACATTGTGTTTAAGCCTTTAACTGACTTTTGTGCAGGGCATATTGAGATGAGATTAAGTTAAAAATAAAGGCAGCATGTGTGGTATTTCCCAGTTGACCAATGCAGCTTGCAGCAGCAGTTCAGTGATAGCAGTCGAGAACCACTTTTTTATGCAGCCATAATTCTGCTTTGAAACAGAATACTCCCTTGCTTTAAAGAGACAAATGGCCTTAAATGCCAGAGCTTATAGTCATACTCATGGACTCATTCAAGGGTTTGTCTGTGCTGTAGATATTCTTCTCATGTATTATCAATACCTCACAGGGCCACGTGTACAACTCCACGTCTCGTATCAGAAATCGAAAGGAGAAGAGATCATGGCTGGGCTTTGCTCAGGTAGGTTTCCATCAAGATGTTGCTCACAAGCAGTACAGTGCAATTCAGTGAAGGGGCTTGGAAAAGAATTGACTATGTAACATGTTCATGCCACATTTAAACCTAGAGTTGACCTCTACGTGACTTCAGTGATGTTGCCATTTGTCATTGTTGCTTAGTCAAATGTTGGATGCAGCTGTAAACTTTGTTTTGAAAACGACTTGTGATGTTTTTAAGGAGTGTGACTGAGTAATCTGTACAGTCCTGATTTATAATTAGAATAAAATATTTGTGTCGTATCCTCAGGGCTACTTGTTGTATCGGGACACGAGTAACCACACCATGTCAGCCATCAAGATCAACCCTGAGACTCTAGAGCATGAGGGGACTGTCATCATGCCAGGTGCCAAGAAAACACTTTTTTCCTCTTGTTTAATAAAGATAGAAAATGCCTCATGGGAGTGAGGTCATCAGAACTCCAGCAAACAGAGCTGTGCTTTTAATCACTGTCACTTTGCTTCTCTTTGCAGGTCAACTTTCAGATGGACAGAACATCATCTTCACAGATGGAGAGTACATCAACCAGATTGCAGCCTGCAAAGATGTAAGTTTAACAGTCCTACTCATGCTCCTCGTCACTGTGACAATAACGTGTCATCTCTCTCTGATGTTCTTCAAAAAAGAGGAACATTTTCAATTTGAAGTTTGAAATTGAATCAGTATCAGTGGAGGAAATTGTGACCGTCTGTTTTATCAGGAGCTCTCCTACGTGTATAATGTAGCCTGAAACCTCAACTGTGCTGCCCATGTCTGCTGGAACCTTAGTGGACAGACTTAATTATGTGTGTATTACTTATAGTATTATGAGACTGCAGTGCTGTTCCCTCCAAGTGCTAAAGATTTGAATAGTCTTGAATA
The DNA here is from genome assembly GCA_029783665.1 of Naso thynnoides. NCBI lineage: Eukaryota > Metazoa > Chordata > Actinopteri > Acanthuriformes > Acanthuridae > Naso > Naso thynnoides. The sequence goes on along the minus strand of JAQLOL010000005.1, from coordinate 7,410,836 downwards.
GTCATTGACCTGGTCATTCTTAACTACATCGTAGGGTTAGGTTATGAACTGATACAGTCAGTATCCATCTCAGAGGACTGTTTTCCATTTAGCTTTTGTGCTTATTTCTCCCTGTTGAAAGAACTGCAGACCTTGTTTGTATGTAGTAGGAATGCACTGTTAATCTCAATTTAATCAAAATCATAATGTGCACTATTGCAATTTTTAAACCACAAGGGGTGCAATATTTGTTCAAGGAGAAATGTGTGTGAAAATACAATTCTGTTCCAATATCGTGGTGCTCATAGTTGTCCTACACATGATATTCTACGGACTTAAGAAAACACCCTTTGTTTTGGACAGAACTGTGCAAGAATCACAATATAATCTATAAAAGATATTTTGGGGCTTTTGTGCCTTTATCATAATAGGAAGGCAGAAGAATTGGACAAGAAACGGGGAAGAGAGAAAGGGAATGACATGCAGCAAAGGGCTGCAGGGTGGATTCGAACCCGTTGTTGCTGCAGCAAGGACACAGCCTTTGTATATGGGGCACCCGCTTTATCAAATGAGCTACAAGGCATCCCTTGATAGACTTTTTACTATGTTTTTCAATGAAAATGAGAATAATTATTCAAAAATGATCATCCCCTCTAATATTAGAATAAAAATCAATAGTAATCCATCTTTAATGTCATCAATCATTAATATCCTTCTCCTTATTTGTTTATTGCTTATTTTAGTACATCTGAGTGAACTCTTTAAAAATATGTATTGTTTCTCTTATGAAAACCAGATCTTTTGTTAAAATGAGGGTAGTCGTTCCACTTGAACTGCCCTCTGAAGCATCTGTGGCTTCCCCTGCTGTAGAGGCCTCATCTCCCTTTGAAGGGACCTCAGCTGATCACCAGCTGTGCCACAGAGGGGGGTGAAGCTGTGCCTGTGTTTGTGACTGTGTGAGTGCATTGTGTGTATGTGGGCGTGGCAGTGTGAGCTGTGGCACCAGATGTGGGCATTCTCCAGAGAGCTTAATCTCTCCAGCAGTTATCTTCCTAAGCACTCTGTAATGTGAGTGGGGGAGGGGGAGATGTGAAATCCATATATCAGCCGTTGCAGCTCGACTTCCTCTCAGATAGCGGTTTCTTGGCTAATCAAAGGGACAGGATACTGTGTGTGTTGCGGGGAGGGGGGGCAGAAGTTGCATGCATTTTTAGTGAGAAACAAGCAAATGCAACCACTGCACAGACCAATTAAGGGTTGAGGAAAACCCTGTGAGACACACAGAGAGGGGTTTTCAGATGCTGGAGAGAAGAGGATGATGTGCAAACATTATACAAGGTCAAGGGGCTAGTCAGAGAAGGATACTTTCATGTAGGGAAAAATAGTCAGGATGGGAAGAGTGTAGTAGTAGCCAAAGGATATAGTAGCCTCTTTAATGATTTGAGTCACACATGTGCTCTGCAGGAATCAAAGGACAATAGATGAATCGGTCATCATTACCACACTGTGGAAACCAGACCACCCCCACAGTACCCTTCATCCTCTTATATCCCTGTTGTCTCCCAAATTATTTCCTTTTTGTTCCTGTCTTTAGTCTCTTCCTTCCCTGTAAATTGTCCCTCTCAGCCACATCCCCTGCAGTTTGACTAACTCACATCTCTGGCAATCGAACCATCCACTATGTGCTCCGCATTGAGTGTGAGAGTTGTTGATAGATGTCCCACCCTTCATGGCCTTATGATAAATGAATATGCTCTGAACACTGACAGGGATAATTCATATTATGACTGTGTGGGGAGCAGCATGTGATGCTCACTTATAATGATCAAAAAGTACCTAAACTAAAGATGTACAGATACCAAATTTACCTTCCTGATACTGCTTCTCAATCCAGTATTTTACCCTGTATCAGAGGCATTTCTGAACAACCATAACAAAACATACACTTGTAATTACAGCCAGTTATACATATGCAGTCAAAGTTTTGAAGTCTAAACTATCATGTCTTCAGTGTGTCCCCAACACACACTATTGTAACATTTTGATAAATATGGTTGTTTGCTTTCTTGCCACCTTTAATGTCTGTACTCTAAATATTTAAACTTATCGATAATATTTATTTGTGTCACCCTTGCATGTGTAGGCTAAGTGCGTATACTTGGCATACATGTAAATGATTTTAGTCTTCCTTTATCACACTTGGTAAAAAAGGGAAGCAGTGTGTGTCTCAAAATTTAAATGGTTTGATAATTCTGTTCATTCAGGTAAAGCGGGGATGTGTTTTATTAGATCAAGGATGTTATAATATTGTTAGAGGGACTTTAAATGGCACCCTGTAGCAACTCTGAGCAATGAAACTGAACGGTGTTTCGTCCTTTTGGCATCTACTCCTGCAGGATGGTTTTGTGGTGCGGATCTATACAATGAGCTCAGACCCGGCCCTGCAGCAGGAACTGCAGCTGAAGCTGGCAAGGAAATGCCTGCACGCCTGCGGCATTTCTCTCTTTGACCTCGAGAAGGATCTGCACATCATCAGTGAGTGATACAAAGTGAACTTACAGTATCTGTATGAGGCTGTTCAATGTGATATGAATTATTAGACCTGCTGTACAGTTGTTTCATATTGAATGTGTCTTGTCAAGGATCCAAACGTGTCAGAAATTGTTCTTAACACAAAGGAAGAAGAAGAGTACTTGCAGTCTTGTCTTATTGTGTGTTTGTCTCTAAATAGTATGTTGTTCTCTCAGGCACAGGCTTTGATGAAGAGGCAGCGCTGCTTGGAGCGGGCAGGGAGTTTGCGCTGATGAAAACTGCCTCGGGAAAGGTGAGAGTGAACATTATCTTGGGCGGTGTGCCTAAAATGTTTAAGAAAAATAAAATATGGAACAGCTTCAACCACTGAGCTCTAATAGCTTTTTTCTTGCTCATGACACACGGGCACTTCAGAGTGTGAACCCGGGGAAAAAGATCTAAACTAATTGTGTTTTGCCACGTGTTTTCCTCCTTCTGTGTCACTCTGGCCACGTGAAGGCTATCATACAAAATTAACATTCCTTTAGTTAATAACATCTGCTCGTAATTGGCTGTAGTCAGATTTTCCGAGTATCAGGCTGTACTAAAGCATAACAGCAAGACACGTCTTTTTGTTCCAGAAATATTTAGTAGCCCTTTAAGCCAAACTGTCTTTAAATATTTCAGAAATTTTTGGATGTCTCATTGTGTTTGTGCTGTTTATTGTACTCTGGACCCAACTCTTGTTAGTGCTTGTTTGCACCTTGAGCTTATGGAGTGACGTCCATGCTTAACTGGAAGTGATTAGAGTGTTTCACCCAGCTAAGCAGTGGATCTGGCCATTAGTTTAATGTCCACTTTCAGGAAAGCACATCAGGGTGCACTGAAAATGACGCTTTCTTGTTCATAAACTCACGAATGAGTAGAAAAGCAAACAAGAATATTAGCCTTAACAAATCTGAATGAAGGTAACCAGCATAGATACCGTGTGTTTGCCTACTGAGGCTGCCGGAATCAGCAAAGTGTGGTACTTGACTCTGAGTTAGACTGCAGCGTCTTTGTAACCAAGCAAAGAAAACCCAATCCCTGTAGGGGCAATGCTTTGTTGAGAAAGATATTTCACATTTTTGTGCAGGCTGTGTTAGTAAGATGACAATGCTAGCTATGTTGTTTGTTTGGGTGTGTAGAGGGTGTGGTTGTGTGTGTGTGTCAACTGTAGGTGTGGTGCAGTGTGTCTTCCTCTGCAGATAGCAGTGCAGGGCAGTTGCCTGTTGCCCATTTCTGTGTCTGTGTAGAGGTCTAATCTCACAGCACACTTTATCTGCAGATTACCCTCATCCAGCTGGCTGGATGGGTAAAAATAGGTGCAGCCGACCTGTTCATTGGCACAAAGTTCACTCATCACTTGGACTGCACATAATGCCGAACATTTTACCTTAGAAAATGAGTCAAAGGCTGCCTGTTAATGGTTTACAAGCTGCTGTTATCTTGTCACGCAATGCTGCAGCAATTGCATAATTTTCAAAGTGGTAATCAGGCGATTTAAATTATAAAAATTCTCTTAACTCCAACAGAAGCCTTTTTCATGTATAATCACAAGTTACTACTGCTGTTTGAATTGTTAGATAAAACAAGGAGTGGGCTTAGACAATGTTCTGACTGAAAATAACACCAGTGAACAGAAGGTCCTCATTTTTTCACTAGGAACATTTTGTTAGTGTAACAGGGATGGTTGCTGCCACAGTAGCCTTTGGCAAAAGATGCTAAACTATTTAACCCTTGCTAAGCTTTTTCCACAGAGTGGGTTTACTCTAGATCCTCAAAACTTCTCAAAGTGATTACAAAAGGGAAACTGTTATTTGTTTATTTATAACTGTTACACATTTTTTTTTTCTATGAGTTTGATCTTCATCCTCAATCTTCCATTCACAGATTTACTACACGGGAAAGTATCAGAGCCTGGGTATAAAGCAGGGTGGCCCGTCAGCGGGGAAATGGGTGGAACTGCCTGTTACAAAGTCCCCCAAGATCGCTCAGTTCTCAGTCGGCCATGATGGTTCTCATGCACTTCTAGTGGCCGAAGATGGAAGCGTGTTCTTTACCGGCTCTGCCAGCAAGGGAGAGGATGGGGAGTCCAGTAAGACAATTTCAAGTTATTTGCAATGACTCAACAGTTCACTGTACTGAACCTTTGTTGAACGCAGCATCCAAGCCACTTCAGTTGAATTCTGAAAGGCATATTTGTTACTCTCCTTTGCAGCTAAAAGTCGCAGACAGCCCAAGCCGTACAAGCCCAAGAAGATGATCAAATTAGAGACCAAGACAGCAGTGTACACAGCGTGTAACAATGGCAGCAGCAGCATCGTCACCAAGGATGGAGAGCTCTACATGTTTGGCAAAGATGCTATTTACAGTGACAGCACCTGTGAGTTAACTGGGACACGGCTATTTTAATTCCATCAACTTTTGGGAATTTTTCTGAGCAGTAGTATTGTCATTGTCTACCACATCGCTTTATAAAGACAGATGAAAGACTTTTTAAGAATAAACTTTTATCTCTCTATAAATAATTCTTGGTAGGACATGGAAGCCATGATATTGGCTTTCTTTTTGAGATTTTATTTTTATTTGAAAAAGCGACTTAATACCATTTCCACTGCATCAACCTTTGTGACATTACAAACTTTCCTTGATTCACTTTAGTTATTTGTCCGTCATTTGACTGCCTTTCTGCTGGAAATTGGGAAACGTCGCAGAAAATCTGAATGATGATATTCACTTTCATTAAAATCACTACTTTGCTCTCCACAGGCCAAGTGACAGACCTGAAAGGTCACTTTGTAACTCAGGTTGCCATGGGAAAGGCTCATACATGTGTTCTTACCAAGAGTGGTGAAGTTTGGACATTTGGGGTAAATAACAAAGGCCAGTGCGGCAGAGACACTGGATCCATGAGCCAGGCAGGAAAAGGTGAACAGAGTGACCAACACAGAAAAACAAATACACACTGCAACATATTGTATGTTGTGTCTTACCTGTACTGATGTTGTCTTTTTACTGTGCTCAATCTGATGGCTTTCCTGTGTGTGTGTGTGTGTGTGTGTGTGTGTGTGTTTGTTGTAGCGTTTGGTGTGGAGAGCATGGCCACAGCCATGGATGAAGACCTGGAGGATGAGCTGGAAGAAAAGGAAGAGAAGAGCATGATGTGCCAGCCAGGCATGCACAAATGGAAGCTGGACCAGTGCATGGTGTGCACGGTGTGTGGAGACTGCACTGGCTATGGAGCCAGCTGTGTCAGCAGTGGACGGCCTGACAGAGTGCCTGGAGGGTAAGAGAATGAAAAAGTAAAAGGGGTGAAGGTGATCATTACAGTATCGGCTCTGTAATAGTGCTAATCAATTACTATGCACTGTTGCCACTGAGCCACAAAATGTGCATCCGACAGCGCTGATAATCCTTTTAACCATTTAAATATAATTTATTGTTGTATATGTATATTTGTCCACCCACTAGTATCTGCGGCTGTGGGTCTGGAGAATCTGGCTGCTCAGCGTGTGGCTGCTGCAAGGCCTGTGCCAGGGAGCTGGATGGTCAGGAGGCCAGACAAAGAGGCATCTTTGATGCTGTGAAGGAAATGATTCCACTGGACCTGCTGCTAGGTATGCCAACTGATAACTTATATGAACCCTTGTTCCCCTGTTTGGCCCATTTTTCCATTCATACAATATTTACATCTCACCTGCATCACCACTCTCATTGTTTACATTTACATTTATAATAAAATCACATGCATGTTAAGATGTCATGTACAGACATATTGATTTAATATAACATTTCGCAGTGGTTTATATGTTAGATCTTGTGTAACTGATGAGAATAACTGACTGTGTTGAGCAGGGATGTGTGCAAGCTATGTATTCTTCTCAGCTATGCCAGTACGCTGCTTGTGCTACATGTGTCACTGTCTGTAGCAGTTGCTTGGTGCAGTATTGTGCACACTTGTCCTTGTCATCCTTTTGTTTTTGTTATGCAGAGTCATTGCTTCTCCATCACTTCTCTCCATCACTCATTGATGTGTGTCTTGTTTTGTTCTGCTCTGCTCTGTCCTCCCTCCTCCTCCTCCTCCTCCTTCTCCTTCTGCATCCTGTCTGGGCTGCCTGTACCTGGGGGCTTTTGTGTTTTCAGCTGTGCCTGTCCCTCCCCCTCCAGGAGTTAACATTGAGGAGCACATTCAGATCCGTCAGGAGGAGAAACGACAGAGGATCAATCGCCGACACAGGCTGGAGGAGGGCAGAGGTATGGATCAGGGTTAATCACAACAGCCCTTTTTACACAGACATTAGGCAAAAGTGTCGTAATGAAGTCCCTTCTTTACTCCATCCGTTTTGTTTACACTCAGCCAAACAATGTCAGCATGCCGCCCCAGTTTGTGATTTTAGATAGCTTGACGACGTGGAACCTGAAGAGGCATGACAGTTGTGATGTCTAACACAACAGCATGGGCATCTCTGTTTTATGGCTGTTTATCTTGTCCTCTCTTCAGAGGGTTAGGGTCTCCAGGACCTCGTTGTCTCCCGAAGGTGCAGACATTTTCAGTTACTGTTCTTCTTCTCTTAAGCCCCCTATACACTGTGCGATTTTTGGCCGTCTTGCAATGTCTTTGGTGGTGGCTCCAAAACAGTGGTTCTATGTCAGACAGTAAGAGAGCGTCACAGGCATTTGTCATCCTGGTCTTGCAACCAAAGACAGCCTGGGACAAACTTCCGACAGTGTCAGAAATTTAGGATGACTATCTGACAAGGTGACAGTTGCCACAACCCATGTCTGCTACCCATCCAATAAAGATGCAGCACTGATCCAAGTGATACTAGCGCCTAACCTACACAAACAGGGAGGGTTAGCGTGCTAATAAATACTTAACGCTACCTCAGGCTCTCTTTAGAAAATTTGCATCCCAAAGTGGCCTCTTTCCTGTCGCCATTACTGCATCCACATTCTCCTCCTCTTCCTCTACTTTAAAGTTTATTTCACATATATAACTGCTGCTATTACGTGGTCTCAGTTCTCGTTTAGCTTCTTTGTTTATGTCTGCCATTATAGCTGCATACATGGATGATGTATGCCGATGCAGCACACACCAAAGACATTTCATTGGCCCGTGTCGTAGCCTTCAATTCAAGAGATGTTACTGCTGCACAGGCTGCACACATCAAATCTGACGTCATTCCTTAGTTAATTACATCAACATTGCACAATGTGTGGGGTGCTTTATTTAGCATTTAACTGCAGCTAGCTGTTTATTAATCTAAAAAACCCGCTATTGGGCTACACACATTTCAAATCAGAGGTGTTACTACCTCCCTAGCCACATCAGAGGCAGAACTACAATGATCCCCCCCAGTATGCCTTAATAACTCTTACACAGCACGGCATGGTGCATAATGGTTTAACATTCACACCTTGAAAATGCTGTGTAAAAGGGGCTCATGTGTTAAGAAAAGAGTTGTGTTGTATTGTGGTTTTGCTTTTTTTTTTTTTTTTTGCTTTATAAAGGTACAATATCTGCGATAGAGAATCAAACACAGGCTGAGGACATGTGAGAAGGTGGGAGTTGAGTTTAATGAACGGGGTGAAGCTATGAACAGTGTGTCCATCCCTTTTTCAGTGTTGGATAACTCTGAGGTGCTGTGTGAACGTGGGTGTTATGCCTTGGTGACTCCCCCTTTGCTTGTGTCTCAATTATTTTTCAACGTGTGTGCATTGTTGTGCAGTATTATCATGTGTTTCCCATTTGTGAGCATTGTGCATGCATGTGAAAGTTTCTTTCTCCCCCAGGCCCCCTTGTTTTTCCTGGTCCCATTTTTATGAACCAGCGTGAGCAGGCCCTAGCCAGAATAAGACCCCTTCAGGCACTAAGGCATAAACGGGACAAGCACAAAGGTACTACGGTCTTCACTAACTCAACGGGTGCAGAGGCACCCCTTTGACTCATCTCCCGATCTGGCTGTCCCGCCCACCTCCTCTCTCACTCTCTGACAGCAGGACTTTAATGTCGTTACCAGATCTCGTGGTAACAAAACAATGCAGCCAGGACTCACTGTGACTCACAGTGGGAAAATGACTGTGAAACCTTTAGACCGGGTTAAAGACCAGTCTCAACAGGCTGGCTTCCTATAGATTTTTTTTGTTGTGTTGAGTATGTTGACATAGGAAACAATAAGGTGCAGTTAGATTTGGTTTGTTATGCTACTTCATTTCTAGAACTTTGAGTAGAATGCCTCCTTTGCCTCCAGCTGTCGCTCAGACCTAAGCAGAAATCAACGTCCTTGTCTAACTGGATTTACCATCACTCCCATAGCAGCTGATTTGTCACTTTATATTTACAACTGCAGCATAACAAGCAGACAAAAAACTGCGAGCACTGTATAGAGAAAGCTTTGCAAGACAAGAGAACAAATATGACTCAGAAGGAAGGAAGCAGGACAGTTAGTGGCTTGAGATAGACGTCACTCACAAACATCTAAACATCTATGAACTTGGTAACATGTTAAACTTTTCAGGGTCTTGGGTATCAGAAAAATTATATTGTTCATTGTCTGCAGTTAGAACTAAACAGATAAACAACTAATGTAATGAGTAAACGATTTCAGTGAGACCCACATTTATGATTCAGCAACACTTACAGAACACAGTCAACCTATTACTGTAGCTCACTTATTTTGTTCTTAGAATCTCAGTTTGCTGAGTGTTTTCTTTGGAAAAACCTTTCTAA
>JAQLOL010000005.1:7388058-7401474 GCA_029783665.1 Naso thynnoides | reverse complement strand
GTAATGACAAGAAGAAAACACGATGACACCTGTTTCCTTCTGAACTGTTTCTGTATTGTTTGCAGAATTCAGAGCAAAATGTAAGATACACTTCAAATATACTTACTGAAAAAAATACAACCATTGTCAAACGCGCACAAACAGCAGCAATTTAAAAAAAAAAAAACCTTCTAAACTGCATCACTCATTGCCAAACAAATATAAGAAAGCTAGAATTTCTGTCTTTACATTGCACACATCTGCAGGTCTGCATCTGCCTGTCTAAGCTGCTACTGCTGCTGCTGCTGCTTTTCGAGCTCGTAGGTGGTGCAGGTTGGAGTTGAAGTGCAGGTCTGAAACTGCTGGTGGATGACATTGGCTAGACCTGATTTTGGGTGCCCTGCAATTTGCTAGACAATCCGAATTATCCACTTATGTTCTCCAGCAGGAGTATGCACCCCATGTACTGATGCAGAATCCTTGCTGCAGCAGCCTGGGTGTGATTCCAGCCTTGAGCCCTTAGCAGCATGTCGTCTCCCTCTCTCTCTCCCCCACGTTTCCTCTTGATTTTTAGCTGTACAGTTCAATTGAGGCAAAATTAGCCCCCCAAAATCTTGTACAATTTAAACAGCATTCCTCATTGATAGTTATTGTTAAGGGTTTGTGGCTTGTGTTATTGCTTAACTCTTACATGTGGAAAAAATGCCACAGTGTATACTATTTCTCAGCAGCAATGTCACTTAAGAAATTGAGGCTGCTCTACTTGGCTCTGTAAATTTCCTTTAGCAACCATTTATCATGGCTGTTAACAGTTGTAAGGTCAATTTCTATGGGTACTTCCCTTGAGTGTCCTTCTTCTTGAATTTATACTAATTGCTGAATGGATGCACCAGCTCTCCCCACTGACAACGCTGGTGTTATCGTCTGTGACCTCCCAACAAGTGTGCTTTTTTTGTGAGGTGCGCTATTGTTGTTTCACTGACTTTGTGAGTCGATGAGCTCGACTTTTAACCCTCTACTGTGAATATCTGGGCCATGAGCCATTTTCTGTGCGGTTCAAGAATTAGAACATAGAGCTGTTTTCTCTTTTGGCTGACCTCGGTTATAGATGTAAACCACTATGAGCTGGTTCCTGGTCCAAAAAGGTATTGACAGTCATTATGTTTACTGTAATGCATGGGCCTCTATCCAACTTTTTTTTTTTTCCACTCACTCGCCACAACTTTTACCTCTTGCACAGGGCTCAGGGTAAACCAGCTTTCCTTTTCCAGATAAAACAGCAAAAAAAAAAAAGGATAAAAAGAAAATCTAATAATTTGCCGAAGAAACAACCTGTCAATCTGTAGTGAGACTGGTTACCAAAAGCCTGTCTGTTATAGAGGTGGTGTTCCCTTGTCTCGAATCGGCATGCTTTTCCCTTTTCTCCTTACTTTCTTTTGAATCCTCTTCTCCCTCCAGCTCCATTTTCCAGGGCTGTGCAGAGACATCCACTTCTGCGGTCTGAAGTTGCCGCTAAACCACACTCTCTTACCCTGTTCTCTCCTCAAATGTGCTGACTGGTGTATTTGCCTTGTAGATGGTAGCAGTGAGCGTGGAGAGAAGGATGCCAGCAAAATCACCACCTACCCTCCAGGGGCAGTGAGATTTGACTGTGAGCTGCGAGCAGTGCAAGTCAGCTGTGGTTTTCACCACTCAGGTTGGTAAATTTCCCTTACGGTACTTTCTGGTCAGGCACCAGTGTATAATTTGTGTGTCTTTGATTTAAATCACATTTTTAAAACCTCAGACAAGAGGAGCTGATCTTAAAGTAAATGAAGATTGAGAAAATAATAGTTGTGATTATGATGCTTTACAGTGGTGCTGATGGAGAATGGAGATGTCTACACGTTCGGTTATGGCCAACATGGACAGCTCGGACATGGAGATGTCAACTCCAGGTACTTCATGACTGTTCACAGGAAAAATAAAAAAGTTTTGTATTGTCCTTAAAACTGTCTAAAGTTAACAGAAATGAGTAGACAAATGCATGAAATGACTAAAAGTATTGAAGACTACATGAATTAATACACTGTATAGATCAGGAATGGGTAACACAAAGTTTGTCATAGATGTGTGTCTTTGTCATTTTGAAGTATTTGAAACTGCATTTACATCCTAAATAAAGTGCACTCATGTGAACCCTTAACTTAAATTAGATGTTCCTATCATTCTAGGGGCTCTCCAACTCTGGTGCAGGCCCTTCCAGGTCCCAGTGTTCAGGTGACAGCGGGCAGCAACCACACAGCTGTTCTCCTCGTGGATGGGCAGGTGTTTACATTTGGCAGCTTCTCGGTAAGAAAAACTTCTTCCCTGGTATAATGTCATCTGTTTCATAGAGAAGGCAGTATTCCTGTTTCATACTGTCAAAAGAGATGACAATATTTTTGAAACATTCAATGCTTGACACCTATTTTTATTTGGCTGAACATTAATGCTTTCCTCTGAAGTTACGCCTCTGTCTATTGTGAGAGTTGCATGGTCCCGCAGCCATGCTTTTGTCATGCTAACAGGCAGCACCACATAAACGAGAGAGAGCAGAGAGGCAAAAACCGCTTTTGTGCTACTTGGTTCCACTTATTTTTTTCTAGTTTTCATCCACTTCCTTTGCTGGTAGCTTGAATAATTTTTTGCGGTACAAAATGGGCACACACTTTGAAGTGCAAGCCTGCAGACTGACTGGCTGTTTGTTTCTGAGGTTTAAAAGGCTGCTGGAATTATCTATGTTGAGTAAGAAAATCCAAAGCTTAATCATTCTCATTAACTAAGATTGTACTGCGATCTTCTGTCAAGGTCTTTTTATCGCCAAGCCCTTCTAAAGAGTAAACATGCATCTAATTGTTTTTCAGAAAGGGCAGCTAGGTCGACCCATCCTCGACATGCCCTACTGGAATGCCAAGCCATCTCCCATGCCCAACATTGGTGCCAAATATGGACGTAAGGCCACCTGGATCGGTGCCAGTGGTGACCAGACCTTCCTGCGGATCGATGAGGCTTTGATAAACTCCCATGTTTTAGCTACTTCAGAGATCTTCGCCAGCAAACACATCATTGGCCTTGTGCCTTCTTCTCTGTCTGAGCCGCCTCCTTTTAAATGCTTGCTTATCAACAAAATGGATGGAAGCTGCAGGACCTTCAATGACTCTGAGCAGGAGGACCTGCAGGGATTTGGCCTGTGTCTGGACCCTGTGTATGATGTAATATGGAGGTCAGTGTAAGAATTTTAAAATGCAGTTTAGTTCAGTTTTGATGAACATGTGTTTGCCATGTTGTGTTCAATTTCTCCAAAGTTTTAATATTAATTTAAAGTGCCCCTTAAGACTTAGAGTAACTTCTCCCCTTGTCATGTTTAACCCCATTCATGTGTTATCCCTGTGTCCCTCTGCGTGCTTTCAGGTTCCTGCCAGCCTCGAGAGAAATGCTGTGCTACAATGCAGTAATAGCTGATGCCAGGGTGCCCTCTGCTACAGATCTACAGGCTCGCTGTAGCATCCTGAGTCCTGAGCTTGCATTGCCCTCAGGATCACACGCCACCACTACTCGCTCTCATGGAGCTCTACACATCCTTGGTAATCCTCTGCACAACTCATTTAGCAAAGTGTCTTGGTCATATGAATTTTTTAGGAGTGTCTTTGTGTCATATGAATATGTACATGAATGCTGCAACAAAAAAATGGCGATGAACAGTGTGGACATCTGTGTTTCTTCGTAGTGTCTAAACCCAACTCATCCAGTTTGACTGTATTGTAGTTAAAGTAGCTACCTTGTTTTTATTTATTGTCATTTTCATTTCATCGAATCTGCAGTAGCTCGTCATTCTGAGCAGTTTGATTGATTGTTTTCCTTATGTTCTCATTTTAAAGTCTGTGTTGTTAGTTGTAGATTATGAAACCTTCAATTTAGACAGTAACAGTATGCGTTTCTTTTTGCTGTTACTGTCTGTGATATAAGAGTAAAATTCTTATAATTCTTAAAGTAATTGTTTTCTTTTTTTGAAGCTATAGATTTAGTTACTTGCTTTCCAGTCTCTCATCAGCTCTATTTGAATATTTGAATTCCTGGGAAGATCTGCTTGAAAGATGGATTTGCTCTTAGTTTATAGTCAAACATATAATGAAGTGTTTTCAGAAATGATTAGATTATGAACTGGAATCAAGGAGGAATAGTAAGAGGAGGTGTTTTGGATTTTCCATTTAGGTTGTCTGGATACACTGGCAGCCATGCAAGAGCTGAAGATGGGTGTAGCCAGCGCAGAGGAGGAAACCCAGGCTGTGATGAAGGTCTACTCCAAGGAGGACTACAGTGTGGTGAACCGCTTTGAGAGTAAGTGGGCCCTTTATACAGGATACGTGGTAAATGATGTGTGAGGTTACTGGAAGATACATAATGCTTTTGTGTGTATTGGCTTATGATTATATCATAACAGCTAATGTTTTACCTTCCAAGTCCAGCTGCTGATTATTTAAAAAGCAAATGTTTAGTTCAGATTAACAACCAAAAGGGTTAAACATTGATAAACAACTTTTATTTTTGTTACAAAGCATTATTAATCCCTTGTGTGATGTTGTAGGTCACGGTGGTGGTTGGGGCTACTCAGCCCACTCTGTGGAGGCCATTCGCTTCTGTGCTGATGCAGACATCCTGCTGGGTGGCCTTGGCCTGTTTGGGGGACGAGGGGAGTACACTGCCAAGATCAAGGTGAAACACCAGTGCTGTTTTTTGGCCCTTTTTTCAGTGTTCATTTCAGATATTCTGTTAACCTTTTTTTTTTATTATTTTTTTAAATTCACAAATTTGCATCAGTACTGACACTTCATCCATAGAGTGTGCTACAGTAAATGATCTACACAGGTATCTTAAATGTGCCGAATTAAAGTTACACCAAGTTGTCAGTTGGAATTTTACTCTATTTTCTGCTGCAGATCTTTTTTTTAATTTTTCATTATTTTCAAAAATAATTACAGAGCATAGTAAAAATCAGCAAAAAGCTGACACTGTGTGACCATCATCAATGCAAACCTTGAACAATTGCATGTTAGTACATAAAATTCTTAAAACAAAAAAGCAACCACAGGAGGATCATACACTGGAATCCTGCCCTTAAGTATCAGACGTTAATAGTATTTTAACCTGGTTCTGTTGTTGTGCAGCTTTTTGAGCTGGGACCTGACGGGGGCGACCATGAGACAGATGGTGATCTGCTGGCTGAGACTGACGTTTTGGCTTATGACTGTGCTGCCAGGTAAAGCTCTATTTTGATTTTGGGTTTCACAACTGTTTGCTCTTATGAAGTTATGTAATCATACTAAACAGTATTTGATGATTATTAATGTTGATCCCTTCTTTTATCGTTAGGGAGAAATATGCCATGATGTTTGATGAGCCGGTGCTGCTGCAGCTCGGCTGGTGGTATGTGGCGTGGGCCCGAGTGTCTGGTCCTAGCAGTGACTGTGGCTCCCATGGACAGGCCACCATTACTACTGATGACGGGTAAAACTAATTTCACAATGTAGATGATTCTTATGCATTTATAAAACAATAAGTCTTATACATTTTTATTGTGTATCATTTTGTCACATTCATTTGATTAATGTTGAATTTGAATTTTGGTCACAGCCCTTCAATTTGTCTTTTATAAAATTGTTTTTTCTTTTAGTGTGGTCTTTCAGTTCAAAAGCTCTAAGAAGTCAAACAACGGTACAGATGTTAATGCAGGTCAAATACCTCAGCTGCTTTACAGGCAAGTAAAATTCCTACATTTTTATGAACTGTGATGAATGACCAGTTTGTCTATATCCTTGTCAAGTAAGACAAGATAAAACTTTATTGATACCTCAGCAGGGAAATTCGCATTACAGCAGTGAGAGAGTCACAGACAGGGCCAAAAAGTGACTGAAACGATTGATAAAAAAGAAAAAGGATCAAGTAAAACAAAAATATAAGAAAACATAAAAAATAATAATAATTTTGTGGTGTGTAGTAAAAGATATCTTAAAATATAAAAGCACAGAGATATTGAATTGCACAAAATACAAAGGGAAGTTGCAGAGAGTAAATATAAATGATATAACATGTAAGTGTATATAGACTCATAAATATGTACAACTTAAAATTTTAAATGGGATTAATATATGATACATAACACGTGTATACTATAATATGTAATTTGTAATAAATGTGCACATAAAATAATTTGTAGATGACTAAAATAGATGATTTTATTTGCTTCTTCATATTTTAGGCTTCCTTCAAATGATGGCAATGCCTCTAAAGGGAAACAGCAGACCAGTGAACCGGTCCATATCCTTAAACGCTCGTTTGCTCGTACAGTCTCGGTGGTGAGTGCTTCATTTTTTGCTTTAATAGTGTTTGCCGCCTCTTTCTTTCTACCTGCTAAAGTGCCATGACTGGTGATTTTTCACAGCCCCATGTGTGACTGTCTTTCTCTGACTCTGTAGGAGTGTTTTGAGTCTCTGCTGAGTATCCTTCACTGGAGCTGGACCACATTGGTTTTGGGTGTGGAGGAGCTGCGAGGGCTGAAGGGCTTCCAGTACACAGCCACCCTGTTGGACCTGGAGAGACTGCGCTTTGTTGGCACGTGCTGCCTCCGTTTGCTCAGGGTCTACATCTGTGAGATCTTCCCCATTGCTGGTAGGAGCACAGACGAATTAAAAGCACGTTATCGATGTAATGCCTTGTTCTTTACAAAAAGAACGATCAACGGGCACCTGCCTCTAAATTATGTTTATTATGCATATATGTGCATATATTTTTCTTTCCTGTTGTGAATGCTTTTCTGAATAAAAAACAGTTGACAATATTCATCCTTATATTCAGTTTGGATAAAACGCTATTTATGCCTTTTAATAAAACCATATATGTAGCCTGGAAATCATCAAATGTTTTACAAAATTTACAGGAACAACCTTTTGTTTCAAAAATTACATTTCAGCAATACTCTGTTTGAAAGCGTAGCTTATGATAAGATAAGATCTCACATCGATCTCTTTATCTGTTTCTTTGAATTCTAGCCAGCACCAAAGCTGTGGTGGAGGAGTCGAGCAAGCTGGCAGAGTGCGTGGGAAAGACGCGCAGCCTGCTGAAGAAGATCCTGTCAGAAGGAATGGACAACTGCCTGACCAAACTGGACAATGACCCACAGGGCTACTTGTCCCAGCCTTTGACCCTGCTGGAAGCTGTGCTGCAGGAGTGTCACAACACCTTCACTGCCTGCTTCCACTCTTTCTACCCGACACCGGCTCTACAGTGGGCCTGCCTCTGTGACCTGCTCAACTGCCTGGACCAGGTCAAGAACAGCAGACCATGTCATTGCACTTTAGAAGCCAAGTAGTACAATTAATCAATTTTTAACCTGATCGTATAAATAATGTCTCGTTATTTAGTCTATGAAATGCCGTTGACCAATCACAAGTTTTCAAAGCCTGTGGGTGACGTTTTCAAACTGCTTGTTTTGTATAAGCACCAATCTTTAACCTTAAGATATGAATTATAGATAATATAAGTACATTTGAGAACCTGGAACCAGTTAATGTTTAGCATTTTTTCCCCGAGACTTGACTTAAACATTAATAATCAAAATGGTTGATATTTTTTTGTTATTATTTGTATCTACAAATTATTTATAGAGATGTGAAGGAGTCTTTAAAAATTCAGCAGGCCCACTTTTACAGCTACTAAAGGACAATACTTTTTTCTTAAGTAATACTCAAGTTTCAAAACCATACTTTTGTAACAATATTGTTTGTGTTGTTAAATGGATAACTACAAAAAAAAACAAAAATAACAGTAGAATCACAATTTTTTTTTGTCTTCTCTGTTTTTTAGGACATTGCTGAGGCCAACTTTCGCACATCCAGCAGTCGTCTGCTTGCTGCTGTCATGTCAGCTCTGTGCAACACCTCAGTCAAGTTGACATCCATCCTGCCCATTGCATATGATGGGGAAGTGCTGTTGCGTTCACTAGTCAAGCAAGTCAGCACAGAGAACGACTCTGCTCTCGCTCATCGTTTCCCCCTGCTGGTGGCCCATATGGAAAAATTAAGCCATGTGAGTTTTCACACGTCACAGTGTAAACTGCCCATCAGGTATCCTCGCTTCAAAATGGAGGACGTTAGTGCTGATGGGTGCAGTGGGTTTCCCAGAAAATGGGTTTGATCATTGTCATTATTGACATCACTAAAATAGAAAATCAATTTCTTCTTTTTTTTTTTTTTCCATCCATTTCTTCCTTAGACGGAGGAGAATCTGATGGGCATGACCAGTTTCCGGGAGGTACTGGAGAAGATGCTGGTGATTGTTGTCCTGCCAGTGAGGAAGAGTTTGAGGAAAGAGGTGGAGCTGTTTTCTCCACACTTGGTCTCCAACACCTGTGGTCTGCTGGCTTCTATCGTCTCTGAGCTCACCGCCTCTGCCCTGGGCTCTGAGGTAGCTTCACTCACATTCCCTCAAACAGTTTTCAGATAACCAGATTTTGATACCTAAATTTTTATATATGCCAGTACTGACAGTGATATCGGAGTTCTTTTTTTCTTTGTTCTTTATTATTGTCAATGATATCATCGTTATTGTTGCTGTATTATGGACAAAAGTTACAAAAAGTTGCAGTAAACCATACAGCAGTTCTTATTGAAATAAAGTGTACAAATATTGCATTAAATTTAGGTGTATTGCAAGAACTGTCCTTTAAACAGACACCCAGGCCCAATCACAAACCCGCCTCTATCCCTTTGCCCTATCCACTCCCTTTCATATGCACGTTCTCGTGGAGGGTTTGCCACATTAAGGGCCATCCCAAACCAAGTAATGCAGAGTGTATAGGGACTTTTAAACCTTTACATGGTAAGCCTGCATCTTTGTAGGCTTATGGCCATCCTAGCAGGAAGAGCAACAGGAGAATGGAGGAGGAAACAACATACAAATGAAGGTTCTGTCCTTCTACTTTGTCCAGTAGAAATAGTATATTTTTTACCATTATTTATTCAGGGGAGTTTCACTGAGAGCATAGTCTCTTTTTCAGAAACACCCTGATCACATTCTCGAAGTTACTCACATTCACACTTAGAAGCTGCCCAGTGTAACCCCAGGCCAATGTGTAGCTACTGGAGCAGTTGGGATTAAGGGCCTTGCTCAGGGGCCCTCGGTGGTGGTAATGCGGCTGGGCCAGCGTTGCCTTTCACTTTCTCCACCCAGATCAGTCCTGCTGGTACAGGGATTTGAACTGGTGAACCTCCTGTCACAAGCGCTCTTCTCTAACCTTTGTCACTGACAAACAAAATCTCCAGAACTGTAAAAATTCAGATATGTTCCAGTTGTGACAGACAGTTAATATGATAATAATCAGCTGGCAGGCTACCTGCTTTTTGTTGTTCTCTTGTAACTGAGAAGAATCCCTGCAGCTACATTTGTAGTATCTAAGAGGCTTATTCAGTGAAATACACAGTGGTGGTTGCAATGCAGTTGTTACTTGCAAACAGCAAAGCTGTGACACGTTTGGGACACTTGTTGTCTTCTGCGAGTAGCATCTATCCTTGCCTACTGTAACCTGTGAATAACGTAACAAGCCATGCAAGCAGGATGTCCATCCGTTGCCATGGTGAAGGCTACTTCCTTTGTCCAGTTGAGTGTCAAAGATGTCCCATATTTTGGTATCTAGATTTATCCCCTTCCCCTTCAATAGACGAGCCCTCCACAGTTGCGAGTGTAACTGGATTTGGAGTACCACTCGGTAGTTAAGTGGTAGTGTGTAGGGACTGCTACAGCATTGGGCCTCAGTGTGCTGTTCTCCCCGCACCCACTGAACTGTCATTTGTCGTGTGGTTTTTGTTCATCTCATCTCTTTATTGGGCATTTGTGTTGTCATCATTACGCCTGTCAATTTTGTTTTTCAGAAATCAGAAAAAACTGAATGATCTTAATCATCACATCAAATTAGTTGAAGATCAGATATTTTTATAAGACCACAAGTCTTTCCTGATTCGTTTTCTCTTCTCCTTACTCATGCTATATATTGTTATCAAACTAACTTTTCAAAATAAATGCTTTTGTTTAAACAACATGATGTTTGTACTGTTGCCAGAAATCAGTCACAGTAAAGGGCAAATTGAATCTCACACATTAAATGTGTAATTGGTTTTCAGTGTTGAGTCATTAAGTGGGTGGGACAGATACACATTGCTCTCCCACTTTCGCACTCCTGATTTAATTATCTCTCTATTCACACACATACCCATGTAATGCAGTCAGGACTTTAAGCTCTTGTTGCCATAGAAACCGTCACTGGATGGCAGTCCTCGACACCACTGTTTTTCTCCCTAGTGTATCGTCAGGGAAACAGCTCTTCCTCCCTAGAGCGCCTAGACAGGTCCCTCTGCAGTTGTGTCTGGCTCTCATAATAATAACAGATTGTGTTACTTAACCCTTACCCAACAAGAGATGTTTTAACCACACGTTTGTTTCATTTTATTACAGAAAATATATCTCATACAGACCGTCCATTTTTTTGTTTTTGTCTATACATTTAATACTCTGCTGACATTCACATTACTCAACATCCGTCACTTGTACGGCAAATATTTTTGTTGTTTTTGTTTTTCCTCACCTTTTCCATATTTTTGCAGAGGACATAAAACATGATTTTTTTTTTATTCAGGGTTTCATGGATGGCTAAATGTACTGTGAAACTCTCAAGGTCATTTTTTCAAATGTGTTAAGCAGCACTATGTGGTTATGTAATAGGTTGGATATGTTTGACTACATCTCTCATTATATCCTCGCTTTTTAGGTTGATGGGCTGAACTCACTCCACTCTGTGAAAGCGTCTCCTAACCGTTTCACCAAAACAAGCCAGGGCCGAAGTTGGAACACAGGCAACGGCTCTCCGGATGCCATCTGTCTGACAGTGGACAAGCCTGGTGTTGTACTGGTGGGCGTTTGTGTTTATGGAGGAGGGGGCATCCATGAGTATGAGCTAGAGGTGCTGGCTGATGATGTAAGTGATTATAAATTATTTTTCAAGCTTAAATTTAATTAGATTTAACGTGTTTTTTTTGTGATGTGTGACAAGTGCTTAACTCACCCTTCAGGCGCAGACAGAGCACCCAGGGGACTCAGCACACTCTCACAGGTGGACATCTCTAGAGCTGGTGAAGGGCACCTACAGCACCGATGNNNNAGTGATATTGCTGAGATTCGCCTGGACAAGGCTGTGCCGCTCAAGGTAAACAGAATCTCTAGAAAATAACAAATACTTGTGAATTACAATGCTAGAATGTGACATGCTATAACTTTTTCTAACTTTTTACAACTATGTGCCAGTTTTGGTAAAATATGAGTATATTGCACTCACTACTGAATTTATTCTTTTGCAGGAAGGGGTAAAGTATGCTGTCCGACTGCGTAACTATGGCAGCAGGACAGCTAATGGGGATGGAGGTATGACGACAGTGCAGTGCTCTGATGGTGTGTCATTCACCTTCAGCACCTGCAGCCTGAGCAGCAATGGTACCAACCAGACCAGAGGACAGATCCCACAGATTCTCTACTACAGGTAACAAAAAGTCAGCATTTAGTAATATCCCACATGAGAAGTGTTGATTGATTTTCTGACTTGAGTTTTTCTTGCAACTGAAGGAGCGAGTACGATGGGGATCTGCAGTCTCAGCTGCTGAGCAAAGCCAATGAGGAGGACAAGAACTGTAGCAGAGCTCTGTCTGTGGTTAGTGCTGTGGTCAGAGCTGCGAAGGACCTGCTTCATAGAGCTTTTGCTGTTGATGGTAAGCAGAACAATCTTACACCTGCATTTCAAAAGCATTGGTAATTGCCAAAAAGCCACTTATATTGATGATGTCTTTAACCTATGGTCTTTTCTATCTCTAGTGGATGATATTCCTGAGCTGTTAAGTTCCTCCAGCCTGTTCTCCATGCTCCTGCCCCTCATCCTGGCCTACATTGGACCTGTGGCTGCGTCTGTGCCTAAGGTAAGAAGTTAAGCCAGCATGGCAAACCCTTTCTTTCAACTCATTCTATAATGTCTCCCAGCTGTGGCATTGTGGTGAAATTGTCTCCTCTTCCTCATCCAGGCTGCTGTTGAGGTCTTTGGACTCGTTCAGGAGCTGTTACCTGCTGTCTCTGCTCTTAACCAAAAATATGCCCCACCCACCTTCAATCCCAACCAGTCAACAGACAGCACAACTGGCAACCAGCCTGAGCAGGGCCTGTCAGCTTGTACCACCTCCAACCACTACTCAGTGATTGAGAGTGACCATCCATACAAACAAGCTGCTGTCACACAATACAGGGTAAGATATTCTTAACCAAGCTAACTGCTAACAGTAGCCAGAAACTTTCATCTGAAGAATTAAGAGGAAAAAAATTAAGTTAAAACTAACCTCCTCTGTCTTACTTTGCCTCAGGTGTCATTCCCAGACTGTGTACGCTGGACAACCATCGAGTTTGATCCACAGTGTGGCACTGCACAGCCAGAGGACGTCCTGCGCCTGCTCATCCCCAGCCGTACCCTCCACCTGTCCAGCCTGGGGGGCAAACCCTTGATCCATGATACCATCAACACCTGGACTGAGCTAAAGAAGTTCTCAGGCTCCACAGGGTGGCCCACCACTGTCCTTGTGCTGCCAGGTAAGAGAGAACAAGCAGTTAAACATTTCTTAACAGCTATGAAGGTTACGACACTGTTGTTTTGACAGTAACATGACCACGATAAATCCACAGAAGACAAGAGACTTAGATGACTCTAAGAAGGCAGAAAAAACAAAGGTTACTACAGGCTGAGTGCTTCTGTGGCTGTTTTCTAGTCCTCTACAGTTTCTTGCTTCTAAATCTCTGCCAGTCAAGCCAGGAGCTTGAAAATCTAAAATGCTGTTGACATTTAATTTGGATAAGTAATGAGATGAAAATGTTCACTAAAATTAAAATATACAATTCTTTAATCTAAAAATCAAGAAGAATTTGTAATAAAACTTTTGTTGACACATAATTCCATTCGAAAGCCTCTGTTTCTAATATTGTCTCATGTTTGGCTATGAAGTGATAAATGAAAGCTATCGCACTTATGTCATATTTATATTCATCTGTCATTTGAGTTGCTTCTTAGATTAAAATCGTCTAAAAAACTCAATGAAAAGAGGACGAACAAGATACAGTGTATTCACGTTGTCCAACTTATATCTGTGGATAGGACTGAATTTTTTTCTTTTGTAATTGCATTTTGGGTGACATCATAGTATGTTAGGCTGTCATGATATACCTTAAATGCATTTCTGAGGGCAGTAATTCCCAAAGTTAACAGCACTGTGGTGATGAAAAAGTCACGAAAGGTAGAATCTCTGTCAAACAAGAAATGCAGGCAAGCACATTCTTCATTAG
>JAQLOL010000005.1:7351575-7368754 GCA_029783665.1 Naso thynnoides | reverse complement strand
GGGGGGCGATTGTAACTACCGCAAAACAGGAGCAATTACATTGAAAATCTTCAGATTCATTCTTTTAAACCCCGAACTTAACATAAAAACACCCCACGGTTGAATTTGCCCGGAATTGTCCTTTAAATGTTATCGATCCTGTAGAAAGTTTGTGGTTACTAGACTAATGGTTATATAAAGTTCCCCTGCAAAGTTATTACTATAGCTAGATCCATAGTATTAGTAGAAGTCTTATGACTGGGCTGGAATCCATCTTTCATCAGCTCTTCCATGATCCACAAGCTTTCTTCATCCATGTCACACATTTGTCAGGTACAGTAATGGTCACCCAAAACTGTGGGTAAACACCCAGCTGATAAAGAAGAGAAAACATACAGCCCATAGTCGTCATTTACAGTTGCTTAACAAGTTCTGTCATCTTTCACCTTTGGGACCTACATTCTCTGTCTCTCTGCTCTTTATTTCCTTGTACTTTGTATTTTCAACATGAATTTTTTTTCAATCAGGTCTTGAGTGTTGTACCTTAAGTTTAATGGTTACATTCTTGCCACCAATTGAGTCCTCTTTCGTGGTGTAACTGTATTTAAATTAATAATTCTTAGGTGAGCGAGGGAACCTGATGCCTGGTGTCCGCCCCATGTCCCCAGCCTCCAAACACCGCCAGGAGAATCGCTCACCCAAGCAGGAGAGTCGGGGAAGCCGCTCATCGGATCACAGCAGGATGAAGACAGGGGAGGGTGGACTCTCAGCCAGTGAAGCTCTCATCTTGCGGTCAGACACGGCCAAACTGAGGTCCGACTCTCACAGCCGCTCTCACTCGCCCAATCACAACACACTGCAGGCCCTCAAGGCAGATGGGAGAACCCCTGGACTTCGGGCTGAGTCCCCAAACCCTGGATCTCGCTCCTCCTCTCCCAAACAAAAAGGTGTACCCTCCTCAGGCAGATCAAGTCCCTCCAGCACCCCCTCTCAGCACTCCTCTTTAACTCACCATGAAAAGAACCTCCCTCCTAAAGTAAGCCCTTCCTCAAAAGCACGGCTGGACCCTCCCAGAGAGAGATCCAAATCAGATTCATACACTCTGGACCCAGACACACTTAGAAAGAAAAAGATTCCTCTTACAGAGCCACTTAGGGGCAGATCTACCTCTCCCAAACCTAAACTGTCTCCTAAAGATCCAAACAAAGGAGTGATTAGTAATGCAGAGAACCGTGTTCCCTCTCCACATGTAACCCAAGAGAACCTACACAGTGAAGTGGTGGAGGTGTGCACCTCCAGTGCTCTACTCTCCAATGAGGATGCCAATGATGAGAATGTGGAGGTCCGTAATGCTGAAGAGGGATCATGCAAGGTGCACTTTAGCATTGGCAAAGCTCCTGTCAAAGAGGAACTAGAGAGCCGCTCTTCACCCAAAGTCAGCCGCAAAACCTCCAGTCGACACACGCGCCCTAAGAAGGACAAATCTGGGCCTCTGTTTAAAGGAGAGAGTACATCAAGGGTCACAGAGCCTGCCAAACAGGCCATGTCACCCTCTGTGGCTGAATGTGCGCGAGCAGTCTTCGCAGCATTCCTGTGGCATGAAGGAATTGTCCATGATGCCATGGCCTGCTCCTCCTTCCTCAAGTTTAACCCAGACTTAACCAAAGAGCACGCCCCCATCCGCAGCTCCCTAGGAGGACAGGGTGCTGATGAGAAGGAGAGCAAGTTAAAGAACCGTCACTCCTTAGAGATTTCCTCTGCACTTAATATGTTTAATATTGCTCCACATGGGCCGGACATTTCCAAAATGGGAAGCATCAACAAAAATAAGGTGTTGTCCATGCTGAAAGAGCCTCCACTGCCAGAAAAGTGTGAGGATGGCAAGGGAGATGCTATTTCTTATGAGACGACTTCTCATCCCTCTATGAGGGCAAAGTCAATCTTGCCATTAACGTTACAACATCTGGTGGCTTTCTGGGAGGACATTTCTATGGCAACAATCAAGGCAGCCACACAGAACATGATCTTCCCCAGCCCGGGGTCCAGTGCCATCCTGAAAAAAAAGGAACATGAGAAAGATAGTAAAAAGGCAAAGAAGGAGAAGAAGAAAAGAGACAAGGCAGAGGTGCGACCAAGGGGGAATCTGTTTGGAGAGATGGCACAGCTTGCCATGGGTGGACCAGAAAAAGACACCATCTGTGAGCTCTGTGGAGAATCTCACCCTTACCCTGTCACCTACCACATGAGACAAGCTCACCCAGGTAAGAGTACAGGAGACTCTGGTTAGAGTTTTGTAATTTGAATAAAGGAATTAGTAATTTAGATAGTCAAAACCTTTCGATGAAGGTGAGTTATTACTTTCTAAGATGTCCTATGTGTCTTTAACATCCCGTTTTGGTATTTTCTTGGCAGGGTGTGGCCGCTATGCTGGAGGTCAGGGCTACAACAGCATTGGCCACTTCTGTGGGGGTTGGGCAGGGAACTGTGGAGATGGAGGCATAGGAGGCAGCACCTGGTACCTGGTGTGTGATCGCTGTCGGGAAAAATACCTGAGAGAAAAACAGACTGCCGCCAGAGAGAAGGTAGCTGACTGCTGTGGGGGATGTGATGCTTGAACATGTATCTCCAAACACATCGTCATACTGACTTTTTAGGCTTGAATCAAAACCAATCTGCATGTTCATTTCCAGGTAAAGCAATCTAGGAAGAAACCTCTGCAGGTGAAGACTCCAAGGGCACTACCCACCATGGAGGCCCACCAGGTGATTCGGGCAAATGCTTTGTTCCTGCTATCTCTCAGCAGTGCTGCTGAGCCCAGCATGCTGTGCCACCACCCTCCCCGGCCCCTGCACTCCCAGCTGCTTCCAAGCCTCAAAGAAGGCGTGTCAGACGAACTTCCAAACAAAATGGGCTGTCTCTACCTTCAGACGCTTGCTAGGTACAAGATAGTTCAGTTAACAACTGGTTGTCTTGTATAGATAAGAGCACTCTGCAAGTATAATGATTTGAGTTTCTCCCACTGTACTCTCATCCCTCAGGCAACACACTGAAAACTTTGGCGCCTACCAAGATGATAACCTCTTCCAAGATGAGATGAGGTATTTGCGCTCAACATCTGTTCCTGCGCCCTACATTTCAGTAACCCCTGATGCGTGCCCCAATGTGTTTGAGGAACCAGAGAGCAACATGAAATCAATGCCTCCCAGGTAGCATGTCTCCGTAGTCCTGTGTTTTGTATGACTCCCACTGTCCTGTGTAGAATGGTCACAAATTGTAGCTGTTACTTTTTGTTAAAGATGATCTCATACACAACCTTTCACTGTTTGTACGTGACACAGACACAAATTTACGTGCAAGCCGAATTCCAAAAAAAAAGGGGAGCTGTTCAAAACATTTATTAAACAGAATGCAATCATTTGTGAACAAACTCTGTTTCCCATCAGATGTTTTATAAAGCGTCTTATTGTCTTTTTGCCTTTTAAAGGCGTGTGTCGTCCCCCCCTTGGGAGTATTTCACAGCTTTCTCAGTCTTTCGTGTCCCTGTCCCAACTTGTTTGTAATATGTTGCTGACATCAAATTCAGCAGTGTGGGAAGACATGAAATATATTGTCTTTGTCCAGTTTTCAACTGAGTATATGTGATAAAGAATTAGCAAATTGCCATATCCTGCTTTGTTTGTTTCACACAGTGTCCCAACTTTTTAGGAAGCAGGGTTGTGTTTAAGTTAGAACAGATCAGGTTGCTTTTACACTTCATAGGATATTTGAGTTATTTCCCCACACTAATAAATAATTGCTTTGAGCAGACTTGCAGTTAATGCCAATTTGTCATCCAGATGTCAACTGTGCAGAAAGTTAGGTTTGTGACTCACACTCTCCCCTGCACTCTTGCAAAGTTAGACAGCAGACATTTTGTTGAGAAAAGCTGTCATTGTTATGCTTTGTCATCATTACAAGGTTTGATGTCTTTGTGTTACAGGCTTGAATGTACATGTCTCTGTCTGTCTCTATATGCTCTCTCTTAGTCTGGAGACCAGTCCAATCACTGACAGTGACACAGCAAAGCGTACAGTGTTTCAGAGGTCTTACTCGGTTGTAGCATCTGAGTATGACAAGCAACATTCACCTTCTCCAGCCCGGGTCAAAGCTGTACCTAGACGCAGGGTCCATAGTGGTGATGCAGGTAATCATGTTATTATTTTAGAAGTGATTAATAATCAGTTAAGTGATGCCTCATCTCACACATGTGCCTGTGCTGTCCCCTGTATACAGAGGTGGGATCATCCCTGTTACGGCACCCGTCTCCTGAGCTATCCAGGCTGATCTCAGCCCACGGTTCTCTCAGTAAGGGAGAGAGGAACTTCCAGTGGCCTGTCCTGGCTTTTGTTATTCAGCACCATGACTTGGAGGGCCTTGAAGTGGCCATGAGACACGCACTGAGGAAGTCTGCCTGCAGGGTGTTCGCCATGGAGGTACAGTTTTTACACTGCAGCATCTCTATGAATCTTAGAGCTTCATCTTTCATGAGTTATTGCAGTTTATGCAGCAGTGACTCAGTGTTGAAGGAAATTACTTAGACATATTTAATTAACCAATTAGATTTGTATGCTTAATGAGCAAATACACTTAAGTGGCACTTCTATTGTTTGTGTTTAGAAAGAAGACTAATAAATTTCATTCTCTCCTGATGTCCCTGTCAGGCATTCAACTGGCTCCTGTGCAATGTGATCCAGACCACCTCCCTGCACGACATCCTGTGGCATTTTGTAGCATCTCTCACGCCATCACCCTTTGAACCTGAGGACGAGGAAGACGATGAAAACAAGGGGAACAAAGAAATCGTGGAACAGGTAACGAGTGGCTAAACATCAAAAGCATGCAGCAAATATTTTCTTTGTTGTTGCGTCTTCTAATTATAAGCATCTCCACTCTTTTCTACAGGAAAGAGACCTTGGCGTTTGTGAGCACCCTCTGTCCGACATTGTTATTGCTGGGGAGGCCGCTCATCCTCTCCCCCACACCTTCCACCGCCTCCTTCAGACCATCTCTGATCTCATGATGTCACTTCCCAGTGGCAGCTCACTTCAGCAGATGGCGCTTAGGTGCATAACTACTTCTACTGGTTTTCTCAATAATACCAGCCCTCTAATCAGCATATTTAGATAGAGATGACTTCAAGTTATGCTTATTCAAGGGTCAAGTCATTGATTCCTGCTTCTTTCTAAATGTTAGGGAATATTTTTGATATGTTTGCCTAAACTGAGATGCAAAGATAAGTTGACTAGCTGGTCACAAGTTTATATTGTGCATTATGATGTTAGTGTGTTAACAATAATCTGTGTCATACTTTGAATTACCACCACCTCTTTTACACTTTTGAACCTGAGCTTCATGTGCATATTAAAGGGAAGTAACTGAGCAACTTGTTCTTTTAGGTGCTGGAGTCTTAAGTTCAAGCAGTCCGACCATCAGTTTCTCCACCAGAGCAATGTTTTCCATCACATCAACAACATCTTGTCCAAGTCAGATGATGGAGACAGCGAGGAGAGCTTCAATATCAGCGTGCAGTCAGGCTACGAAGCAATGAGTCAGGCAAGAAAAAACGACTACTCACTTAATTAAAAATTAGATCTGTCTTATGTTGGTGAACACAGTTAGAACCAACAGTAAGGGTCTCATTGTTTGTTATGAATCAACCTAACCTAACATGTCTGTGTGTGATAATAGGATCTGTGCCTGGTGACCTGTCTGAAGGATCTGACCAGTGTGGTAGACATAAAAACGTCCAGTCGTCCCGCCATGATTGGAAGCCTGACAGACGGCTCCACAGAGACCTTCTGGGAATCTGGAGATGAGGACAAGAACAAAACCAAAAGCATCACTATCAGTTGTGTGAAAGGCATCAACGCCTCAAATGTGTCAGTTCATGTGGACAACTCTAGAGACATTGGGGTAAGGCAGCAACAGCAAATTTACATTTACATGTCAGAGAGATAAAACACTGGTTAATATAGTAGAAATGCATGAGGGCCATGGTGGAATTGATGTTAACTAAATTTACAAGGCTTGTCTGATAAATACGTTGATGAAAATTTCTGTCTCTGACATATCAACAGAACAAAGTCACATCGGTGACTTTCCTATGTGGAAAAGCAATAGAGGACCTCTGCAGAATCAAACAGGTATTGTCAGTTTCTTGGGTAGTCATGTACAGTTCAGTTGGGGTCATTTGTGAGTTGTTTATATGTGGTGCATATTGGTTAATCTAATATTACAATATGCTACAGATTTACAGTGACATGTGGCAGAAACGCATGAACATTCCCGTGTTTTTTTATCCAAGGTTGACCTTGACTCGCGTCACATGGGCTGGGTGACAAGTGAGCTTCCTGGAGGGGATCATCATGTGATCAAGGTGGAACTGAAAGGTCCGGAGAACACACTGAGGGTGCGCCAGGTGAAGGTCCTCGGCTGGAAAGAAGGCGAGAGCATCAAGATTCCAGGACAGATCTCAGCTAGCATGGCCCAGCAAAAGAACTGTGAGGCTGAGACTCTTCGAGTGTTTCGTCTCATCACGTCGCAGGTCTGTCTGACTGAATCATTTGTTTACCCTAGTTATTTTTCCAATTGTCATTTTTCCAGTCTGTTTGAAATGTTAAAGTTTTGCAGATGATGTATTTTTAATGCAAATATCTGGAGTTTCTTTGAAACTCAACTGTTTCTCTTTGCTATATTTAGGTCTTTGGAAAACTTATCTGTGGAGATGCAGAGCCTACCCCAGAGCAGGAGGAGAAAAACCTGCTTTCCTCACCAGAGGGTGAAGACAAGGTCTGCAATTTCACATTGTGACAAATTTCAGTTTGACTCACTTAAATATTTAGTGACCTTCAACCTAATATTTAACACTTTCGATGTTTTTATAAATAGGCACCATCTGACGCAGACCTCAAAGAGCACATGGTGGGAATTATTTTCAGCAGGAGCAAACTGACCAACCTCCAGAAACAGGTTAATAGTTTATGCCTGTAACTGTTGAACAAAGTGAGTTATTACAATTGCAGCCCCTTAACTTAATATGTGCGCTGGTTCCTAGGTGTGTGCACACATTGTCCAGGCCATTCGAATGGAGGCCACGCGTGTGAGGGAGGAATGGGAGCACGCCATCTCCAGCAAAGAGAACGCCAACTCACAACCGAGTGACGATGATGCCTCCTCAGATGCTTACTGCTTTGAGCTCCTGTCAATGGTCCTGGCTCTGAGTGGCTCCAACGTCGGCCGCCAGTACTTGGCTCAGCAGCTGACACTGCTGCAAGACCTGTTTTCACTGCTGCACACAGCTTCCCCGAGAGTACAGAGACAGGTGGGTGAGGGTACACACACACACCCACACGCACGCACACAAATTAGAGGTTTAGTCATGCACAGTTGAGTGTTTAGAAGTTAGCTGTTTAGTTTTCTTGAACACAAACATACTTATGTTTACATTAACTGTGTGTGTATCATTGAGATCTAACAAACATGTTTACGTCTTGTCAGTCTTTGTAAAACATTTGCAAAATGGTGTCTTTTAAAATTTGAGACCAGTTTTTTACATTCATTTTTGATAGTCGCTTGTGCTCTTTCCTCGCATTTTGTATTTTTCTTTCCAACTTGATGCTACCAACAAGAAATCAGAGGAATAACATTTAACTGGCAGCAGTGATGTGTTTGGAGTCGCCACTTGACTCACATGCAGGCATGTGTGTCTTTTTGCTTGCTAGACACACACACACTAAAAACATGGATCCACACATCAAAACATCGCTCCTTATTGCTTGTAGTGCTCAGAAACTTCCCTGGGTGTCTCAATCATGATCAACCTCTCGAGGAACTAATGTTTAGACCTTTAACAGATGTTTGAATGCAAGCACTGTTGCTCTGTGTTTGCTACGATATGTCCATGAAAAAAAAAAAAAGGCAAATTCATGTAATCTAGAGACCAGAAAAATTTCAGTGTTGCAAAAAATTGCTGTTCCAAATTAAGTCTGCTATTCATTGTGCAGTTTTTATTGAATTTAATGAAATAAACATAAAGCTGTTAAACGTTTCACCCAAAAAACATGCTGTCCTCTTAGCATGCAGATCATTTAAAATGTTGTCATGTGAGGGGAGACTGCTGTGCTCTTCATCTGTTAAATTGTATAGACTGTTGATAAGATGGATGCCTTATGACTGTATTGCTTGCACTGGTAGTTTCAATCAGTGTACAATAGATGAAAAGACTAATGCATGCTATTATGGGATTTATCAGCCCATTTGTATATGTGTATGTGGTGACCAGTTTCACACATTTCCTTGACCTTGGAACCAACTGTAATTAAGACTTATCTATTCAAAAAAAAAAAAAAAATTGTGGTTAGTGTGTAGGTATAACTATTCCTTCAAATAACATCTTTCGTGGTCATTTTTCCCAAATAAAACATGATTTGGTAAAAATCCTATTTCTTTACCATCTGATCTTACCTCATCTCAGGTAACATCATTGCTGAGACGCGTCCTTCCAGAGGTTACACCGGTGCGACTTGCCAGCATCATTGGGGTGAAGGCTCTGCCACCAGCAGACATCAGTGACATCATCCACTCCACAGAAAAGGGTGACTGGAACAAGCTCTGCATCCTTGACATGTTCCTGGGCTGCATTGCAAAAGCCCTCACTGTGCAGCTAAAAGCCAAAGGCACCACAATCTCTGGCACTGCCGGCATGGCTGCTGGCAAAGGGGTCACCACTGTGACGCTGCCCATGATCTTCAACTCAAGGTGAGTTAGTTTCTGCAAGACCTCCAGTGTGTATATTGTTAAAGGGATATTATCATATTAGACTTAAAGTGATTTTGTCACAAGATTTAATATATAAAATCTAGTTTTTAGTTTTTGTGTTCAACAAATATTAAAGTTGACTCACCAAGGTTACATGCCTCTGTGACGAAGGGAGGTGTTTCAAATTTTCCTCCCCATTCACTTGAATCGCACTTAAAAGTATCATAAACAATTAATACAATTCAATGAACCTATTCAATATCAGGAGTTTAATTTTAATATTTGTTGAACACACTGATAACTAGACTTTATGCTATATATTGAATCTTGTTACAATATCACTTTAAAACACACTGAACTAGATACAGTTTGTAGTAAATGGCAACTACCTTTAATTTTTACATTTATTACCCCTTTGTGCCGTGTTTAGCTACATCCGCAGAGGGGAGAGCCACTGGTGGATGAAAGGCTCCACTCCTCCACAGATAGCAGAGATCATCATTAAACTGGTTAAAGACATGGCAGCTGTAAGTTTCCCTTCAAGTCTGATTTAAATAAAACCACACTGAACATTTTTGTTATAAATATCTTTTTTTTTTCATGTGTTGTATTGCATGGGGAAAAGTGCTTCTGAGACAGTTGTTTGCTGTTTTTAGGGCCACCTTTCAGATGCTTGGTCCAGAGTTACCAAAAATGCAATAGCTGAGACCATCATAGCCCTGACCAAAATGGAGGAAGAGCATCGGTCTCCTGTACGCTGTATCGCCACCACAAGGGTATGCACTCAAAATTTCAGCATGAGTGAAGCAAATCTATGTTTTGTATCTATATTTTTTGAAATACTGGGTATTACATATTTGTATATCCTGTTCTGTCTCATAGCTGTGGCTGGCTTTAGCTTCACTGTGTGTGCTGGACCAGGACCATGTCGACAGGCTGTCCTCTGGTCGCTGGATGGGTAAAGATGGACAGCAGAAGCAGATGGTGAGAAAGATACAAAGTGTGAAGAGTAACACTGTATGAAAAGAGCTCACAGGTAATCAGAACAATAACACATTTATTTACTCCTCTTCACAGCCAATGTGCGACAACCACGATGATGGTGAGACAGCAGCCATCATCCTGTGTAACATGTGTGGCAACCTTTGCACCGACTGTGACCGCTTCCTCCACCTACACCGACGCACACGCTCTCACCAGAGACAGGTTGGTGCTGGCTGACTGGTCCCATTTTTTTTGCGGGATGTTCTTCCCTTGGTGTTATCTGCTAATTACCTGGAAAATATGAAGCCATTTATAAATTGAATATGGAGTAGTATAAGCTGGATTTTGAGCTTATCTTGATGCTTGACGCTGCTTCCAGGTGTTCAAGGAGGAAGAGGAGGCCATAAAGGTGGATCTCCATGAAGGCTGTGGGAGGACTAAGCTCTTCTGGCTCATGGCTCTGGCAGACTCCAAGACTATGAAGGCTATGGTGGAGTTTAGAGAGCACACAGGTAACACAGCAACACCGCATACGGATATGCCTTTTGGAGGTATGACTGTAATACCTTCCCAGGTGCAATTATTTCATCTCTGACATGTCTATCATTATTGCAGGTAAACCAGCCTCCAGCAGCTCAGACGCCTGCAGGTTCTGTGGTACACGCAATGGAACTGAGCTCTCTGCAGTGGGCAGTGTCTGCTCCGACCCAGACTGCCAGGTACTTAACATGAACTAGTAATAACAAAACTTCATCTTGTCTTGTTGTCTGGGTTGATTCTTGAACTTGTTATAACTTGGTTACTTTGGTTGTGACAAAGAAGGTGAAGCCCTACAATTAATATAAACAATTTTTTTTGCGTGTTTTTATTTCACATATTCACACATGTATACAAAAATAATACAGGCAGTTTAAAAAAAAAAAGAATAAATGAACAGATTTTCAAAAAAACACACAAAAACAAACTAATTTATTATGTTTTTCTCTGACTCAACATCTATCTAAACTGTTAAAACAAGTGCTGATCTCTTTATTTATTTAGATTTACTTATGTAAGAAAAAGGGACAGTGCATATCAATGAACATTTGCAGTTGAAAATTTCTAATAGGTTGTATATTAGTTTCAAGTCTGATCGAGCTGAAGCCTCCCCTTCTTTATGAAACTTCTTTGACTGCCTCAAAAAGAATCATCTGTGTTGAGCCTCACAAATATAGATTGTTCACCCACGGCAGAGAGGAGCAAATACCTACATGAGTTATGTAGTAAACTTTATATTTTATAAGATCTGTGGTTCCCAAGCCTCACCAGTTTCTCTCATGTTTTCTCCCTCAGGAGTATGCTAAGCTAGCCTGCAGTAAAACTCATCCTTGTGGACATCCCTGTGGAGGGGTCAAGAATGAAGAGACCTGCCTTCCATGTCTGCACGGCTGTGACAAGAACACTGGCTGTCTGAAGCAGGACGCAGATGACATGTGTATGATCTGCTTCACAGAGGCCCTCTCCGCTGCTCCTGCAGTACAGGTAAAACTAAACATGAGTGTTGGTCTATTAGGTGAAAGTCATCTTTCGGTTCCTCTCATTTAATGTTTTACCCTTTGTTTTGTTCTCAGCTGGACTGCACTCACGTGTTCCATCTTCAGTGTACTCGCCGTGTTCTTGAGAACCGC
Source organism: Naso thynnoides (assembly GCA_029783665.1). Lineage (NCBI taxonomy): Eukaryota > Metazoa > Chordata > Actinopteri > Acanthuriformes > Acanthuridae > Naso > Naso thynnoides. Next base: position 7,357,328 of record JAQLOL010000005.1, on the reverse strand, counting down.
TGGCTCGGGCCCCGAATCACGTTTGGCTTCATGTTGTGTCCCATATGCAAGGTAAGATATTTCCACTACGCCACGAAGTAGATTAAGCTCAGTTTGTACAACAGGCTCAATCTACTGTGTTGCTTCCCTCGCAGACGTTGACTGGTTTGTTCAGTGTAACTCATGATGCTGACACATACACAGTGATCCAACAGAATCCTCCTCATGAACACAGACTTATTTTGTGTTTTAATGTTTGCCTTCAGAACAAAATCAATCACTCTGTGATCAAGGACCTGCTTGACCCGATTAAGGAGCTCTATGAAGATGTGAGGAGAAAGGCACTGATGAGGCTGGAGTACGAGGGTCTGCACAAGAGTGAGGCAATAACCACACCAGGAGCACGTTTCCATAATGACCCTGCAGGTTTTGCCATGAACAGATATGCATACTATGTCTGCTACAAGTGCAAGAAGGTACCTTATAAGCTACAGTAAGTTTTCTTTTACATTTCACCTAGGGGTTTAAGTATTAATGGCTGTTGTATTAATGTGATTTCCAGGCCTATTTTGGGGGAGAGGCTCGCTGCGATGCAGAGGCAGGACAGGGAGATGATTATGACCCCAGCGAGCTAATCTGTGGAGCATGCTCAGATGTCTCTAGAGCCCAGGTGGGTAAAAGATGCCTGTGAGGATCCTGGCATTAGAAAGACGAATTTATAGAGTAGTTCAACATTTTGGGAATTGAAACATATTGTCTGTCTTGCTAACTGAGGAGAAGATTCAGTCTGTATACTAAAGATGAGGCTGAAATGGGCAGGCAGTTAGTTTAGTTTAGCATAAAGACTGGAAAAATAAATTCTGACATTTTAGATTTCGTTTGTTTTGTTTTTCTAAGAAATATTTTGTTAGACGTTTGGAGAGGTGTATTCCTAGAATCTTGCTGTCAATGTGGTTTTATGAAAAACCATTTAAGACTCCAGAGGGGTGGCTTTATCAGTTTTCTGGTCAACATTTTTGCAAGAAAGTGAATCAGCTTTATTTCCCTAAGTGCATTAACTATTCTTTATAAATGTTACTTATGTGTACTCTTTACACAAAAACATGAGCCCACCCCTTAAGATTCTTGTTTGCCTTCCATTAGATGTGCTCCAAGCATGGCACAGACTTCCTGGAGTACAAATGCCGGTACTGCTGCTCGGTGGCTGTTTTCTTCTGCTTCGGCACCACACACTTCTGCAATGCCTGCCATGATGACTTTCAGAGAATGACCAGTGTCCCCAAGGAGGAGCTGCCGCATTGTCCTGCAGGTGCTAAACGGTTCTATTGACAGTAATCTGCTGGAAAATGTTAAATTATTTAGAGAGCACACTGCTGTCTTACCTGATGTCAGATAGATCTGTTGGCTTCATTTTATATTCACTCTTAGCAAGTGTAATAGGGGAGGGGGATTGGGGATTCAGTCAGTAGAGACCATTGCCTGTGGATGCACCGAACCAGTGAAAGCCTCAGCTGCGAGTTGGGCATCGCTTGATGTTGGCTAATCCGTCTACATCATGGTGGCCTGGTACAAACTTTCTCACATTAAAATTAAGCAAGCCTACTTATGGTTGGACTGATATATAGAAGTTGGGATATGTGTTGATGAATAATGTACAGTGCTGTCTGTCTTTAAGTGAATTATTGGCTATACATGTCAAGTTTTCCTACTTTCTACACCATACACATGCTAAAAAATTGAATGTGTGCTCAGGGACTTAAACTTGAAGCAGGGGGTCAACAGTATGAAGCAATGAAGGCTGCTGTAGGAGTACCCAGTCTCTGAACCCATCAGCTGCATTCGCTGTCTGACTTCCGGTAGACCGCGATACAGCCTCTGGGCTTTACTAGCTTATTCTTGGGCTTCTGTTGGAGGAGGCATATTTCCATTTCTTACTTCCTTCTCTGCATTCTCCTTCCTTCTCGCTGTTTACAGTCTGACGCGAGAATGGAGTTAGGGTTGAGAGACCACATCTACCAGTGGATCTTTTCACAAGTAGCCAGTTTACACGCCGTTAACAGTTAACAGTTCGCTGTTAATTACGTGGACTACAAAAGGCCACAACCAGAAAACAGGGCTTTTGCTGTACCAAGATCACCTCACCTTGCCTACAGAGTCTGTTTATAGAGACTAAAGTGTACCAGCTTAAATTGCACATGGCACTTTTCGTGCCCATGTGCAGTTTCAGATTGATTAGGCGACCCATCAAGGAAAATAAAGTCTGGATGTAAGGTGCAGTGTGCATATCACCCGGTATTAGGCACACATCCTGAAAGGCACTGTACTAGTTGGCTTAACTGCAGTTGTTATTATGGTTTAGGCGGCACTATTTTTTGAAACAAAAATAGCTGATAGCATGACAGAGTGATGTAGCTATGGCAGCATGCTAACATTGCCACAGTGCTAGCTGTAACGTTACAGATGTCATGCACACATGGTGTTGCTAACATTCACCATTTTTACAACAAATTATGAAAGGTGTGTTAAGTTTTGGTACTTACACTTAGAGTTCAGTAAGACAGTCTTCACAAGCGAACACAACTTGGTGTTTGATGGGTAGATGAAATTGCTGCTTCATATTTAATCTGCACTGCTCAGTTTAAACGTTTTGTCCTTGGTTCTGGTGTGCAGCTTAACAACAGATCGATAGTGGCAATAGTCCTCCCTATGGCGCTCACTGGCTAATTGTTAGTCCGTGGTTGGGTTCATTTAACTATTTGTTTCTTCAGCTGAGAAACCACTGTTTTGTGTCAAAGTGCGAGGGTGAATAATCGGTCAACCCACCTGAGTGGAAGGGCTGATATAAAATTCTTGAGGCAGGCAAACAGCTGACAGAAAACATAAAAGAAAATAATTGAGAAAAAGTAATAACGTGTTCTCTCTTCCCCATCTATCACAGGGCCCAAAGGCAAACAGCTGGAGGGTACAGAGTGCCCTTTGCATGTGGTTCACCCGCCAACAGGGGAGGAGTTTGCCCTGGGCTGTGGAGTGTGCAGAAATGCCCACACCTTCTAAACAGCAAGACTGAAACTGGAAACCAGTTTGCGTACTGTGATCTCTGGCTGCCGCTGAAGCCCAGCCGTGAAACACGGCTCTTGCGTTGTCAAGTCTCCTGGACACTGAACCAGGTTTCTGCTCTGCAACAAGAGTCCTCAGGTCTGCTCTTCCACCAACATCAGAATCCACACTCGGCTATGAACACGAGCCGTGGCACCTCTGGATCCAGAGTGACCTTAATGGAAAAAAAGAACAATAGAATTTCAAAAAGAAGAAAAAAATAAAATAACTTGTGACGTGTTTGCATGCGGCCGTTGTATTCCCTCGGCTTCTATAGACGTTGCACACCTCCTGATCACTGAAGTGTAACAGATTAAACATTGAATATGAAATAAATTTGCTTAAGGCAACTGTGGATCAGCGTGGGTTTTAAAAAATGGAACGGGCCGTATTTCCAGCTTCCTAACTATGAATTTAAAATATTGTTGTATGTAAACTTTTTTTTTTCGTAATCTTGTACAGTATTCTCCACTATCAAGTGAATCATGGGTTGACGGACAAAAAAAGATGAGTTGGTGGATAAGACTGTTAAGAATATTATGTTCGGGAGGAAAATAGTGTACGATTTATCTAATCTTGTATATAATGATACTATTCAAATAGCTGTATTCCGAAGTTGCTACTCTTCACTTCAGTTTTGTTTGATATTCTGGGTTATGTTTTGAGCCAGAACTTTTAATGAAGTGCAATACTGGGTGTGCCTCCTATTTTGCAGCTGTTTAACCTATGGAATGTATGTCAATAAAGCCACTGTACATTTTTATACAGTAGACAGTTGTAATTCCCCCTCTTCTAAATGTCAAATCTCTTCTGTTGTCTGGAAATGAGAAGGAGGAGCCTGGCACATGGATTGAATGAAGGTGGATGTAAAGGAAAAAAAAAAAACATACCAAATCCTACATTAAAACAGAAACAACAAACCTTGCAGTCTGATTACAGCTGAATGATTTGAGGGGCCAGTCTTCACACCAAATAAAGTTGTGCACCTGTAATGCTTTTCCCTATTTGGAGGCAGGGGGGTCTGGGCCAGGGGAAGAGAGTGTGGGAACAAAAGCAGCTGCTGTTATATATATATATATAAAAAAGCTTAATACTTGTGAATCTGCTCTGTAATATCTGTGGTGGATGGAGTTGAATGGTAATAAACCAGGTTCTCTGTTTCGCGAAGTATACATGTGTCATTTTTTAAAAAAATAAATGGTAACAGTTGCATTTAAATTACTCTTTGTTGGCCTCAGAGAGGCATGGCAGACATGGCACTGCCAAATGAAAGACTTGAAAGATTCATGTGTATATCATTACTGTAAATACTAAAATAAAAAGGTTGGACTCTTTTGCATCTCGGGAAAGACTAGGAAAATAACGAGTATTTCTCTACTACTTATTCTCTGGTGCCAAACTATAAAGCTAATCAAGTCTCTCTAAATGGTAAAATAAACCCAAATGTAGTCCCTTTATACCAATGTTAAAACTACATTACACTCCACATGCTGTATTGCTTGTATTGCTTTGTGCTTTTTGTCATTCACTTTGTCAAACTGAAAAAAATGTACGAAACAATATTTTTTCAGTGAATGTCAACAATCACACCCAAAAAATCCTTTTGTATTATGTCTATTTAGTTTTAAATTTCCTTTCAAAAAGAGTATTAAAAAGATTTTTTTCATACAGGAGGGGACACTGCAACAGGAAAAGGAAACAATTTTGGAGAATTTAATAATAAACAAAAACTTGAAACCATGTGTCACTACACCCTGAGGGAGGTGCTAGCCAGTATGTGTTGGTATATTTTGAATATTTATAGCCCGATGAATTTAAAGGCTTTATGTTTTCCAAACCATCCCGAGTGCCTGGACCTGGATCCTTCACACCACTATGGGTTTTTTTTGTTCGTTTGTTTGTTTTTTTGTCCCCCCCATAAATAAATAAATAGAATCAAAAATCGGTGCATTCACACACTGATATCATCTGTGTAGAGAAATCTGCAGCAGGGTGTATCTATGTTGTAATACTGAAGCGTATTGCTACCACACCATAAAAATGGATCAGTATCACGTTTTAACATGATAGGTTTATTGATATAACAATAAATTTATCACCTTATAACATTAGACTTTTATTGTTGTAACAATATAGTATTTAGGCCTATATTATGAAAACATGAAACTTATGTTATAATGTGATAATTTCTTATTATTATTACAAACTTATCACGTTATAAGGTGTTAAGTTCTTGTTATAACGTGATAAATTTATTGTTATAACAAGAAATTATTATGTTATAACGTGATAAGCTCCATGTTTTAACAATATAGATAGTATATTGTTATAACAATCATGTTATAATCATAGACTGTATAAAAAAAATTAATAAGTAATTTATAAGTTATAATGTGATAATTTATCGTTATAACAAAAAATGATGTTATAACGTGATACGTCTCAACAATATAGGCTAAATAGTATATTGTTATATCAATAAAAGTTTCATGTTATAGCATGATAAGTTTATTTTTAGAATGAGAAATTATGTTATAACGTGATAAGCTTCACATTTTCACATTATAAGTAGATTATTGTGAAACAAAAATTTCACGCTATGACGTGATAGGTTTGTGTGTTGAAATAACATGAAAATATTATGTTATTGCATAAATATATCATGTTATAACGTAAAA
>JAQLOL010000005.1:7323622-7341658 GCA_029783665.1 Naso thynnoides | reverse complement strand
GCTGAACGGGTCGCTTAAAAAAAATGGGGGCATAAATTAAGAGTATACCCACTTCTCCAGGCACCACTACACCACTGGTAACCAGTGATAAATTAATTAAGAGCCCAGTGAGGAATGAATCAGGAAAAACTTGATCACAACATTTGAGTACTTAGTGAGAAACAAATATGGGACCAATGTGGAACTAACTGCTTGTTAACCATCAGTTGATGATTAACTGTTAATCAAAAGAGTAAATGATGATCAGTTAATGATGAATTAATTTAAAGAAACAAGTAAGGAATGACTTGATAATTAATTACTGCTTAATAAATACCTCCCCAGTAATTCCCAATAAAGGTCTATAAAGTAGGTGGTGATGGGTAACCAGAGATTAGACCATGAGATACGATTTTACTAAATTACTGAGTAACTTTTTGTTATGAGTACGTGTAAAGCAATCAAATGCAACACTTTTTTTAATTATAAGTGACTCTTTTTTGTGCACCCCAAATGGGAATTCATAATACTGAGTAGATACTAAATGGTCCCTCTCTGCGTCATCATTGTTTTGTAATTGTTTACCCATTTAGTGTCTCTTCAAGTAAAGTGGTGCATCATATTGGGTGGCACTGAGCACTGAATCATTACTTCATGAATATCTGTCCAAGTTTACAAGTTGCCTTTCCTCACCTTTAGAGAGGCATTACCCTTATATATATTATAATATAGAATTTCAAGGTCTGGTCTGTAGTAATTAATCACTAGCTTATTTAATCTTTATTAATCTTCATTAAGCATTATTAGGAAATTACTTATTAATGAGTAATCAAATATCAAGTCATTTCTGATTTGTTCCTCACTGCTTTTTTTAATCAACCTACCATCATATGATCTGTAGCTACTCTTGTAGGCCTATGATTTGAATACTAGTTTGCTACTCATGAAGTGATGGTTAACTAATTTGTTCCTCTGTAACTGCTCAAAATTTGTGGCCCTTATTGTAAAGTATTACTAATAATGATGAGTTGGGAAGGGAGAAGGAAGCATTAGAATTGCATTAAGTTTAGCTGACCTTGGGACAATCACTGTCCACTAAGTCTACACCACTGCATGCAGTGTGACTGCCCCAGAAGGAGGGTGAGCATGTCAAGCTAAAGCTAAGCTAACCCAGACTGGAACTAAAGCAGCTCTCTACCCAGAGCACTTCTGGCCCATGTCCAGTCACATTGAAATAAAATGGGTAAATATGAAGCTTGGACCAATAAGCAACAGAAAAATTAGAGCCTGCTGTGCCCTCATCTTACATAGACCTGGCTCGACCACAACATCATCATCAAGTCATTGAAATGGAAGGTTTTCAAACCCAGTCAGAGCTGACTGAAAATGTTCCACAAATATCGAATTTTCGATGCCATATGCTGACCATATTATCTGACCAAAGAGTTCAGTAGCGTTTTCCATATTCCCTCAGACAAATGTTCAAAAAATGTAAAAATACATCGACAAAACAAATCAAATGGACTTCCAAACAGTTTAGCCTAAAATTCAACAGCACGTTCTCATTCCCACCAGGGGGATCAATACCCTGGACCACATTTAAATAAACATTCCGGGCAGATATAAAGCCTTCAACTACCCCTTGAACAATCTGACCACATTTCTCTTCCTCTCCTGCAAGCTAACTTCCAGTTGATCAAACCATCACAGACAGCAGCTCTACAGGTCTGGTTTGAGTGCACAGGCTGGCAGAAATTCATTAGGTCATTCTTGGTCATTGCTGCAAACCTGCCCTCCATTTAGGACTTGTGCGTCACCAGAGTCAAGAAACGCAACTGCGGACCCATCACACCCTGTACACACCTTATGCTAACACAGCCAGACACAAGAACAGTTTCTTCCCCTGAGTCGTCGTCCTGATGAAAAGTTAAATCCATCACACCGTGTCAATAAACCTCTAACACCAAAGCATCCACCCACTGTATCTTCAGTTACCCAACCACAAAGCCTGAATGAAAGGAGAGATGAGGGAACTATCCAGAGCCAAAAAGGGCTGCCTTTCTGTTAGGTGGCAATATACAACACCTCAAGCTAGACTCAATATTAAAAAGGTGAAGAGTGACCTCAACATCAAGGACATGTTGAAGGTGCTCCTGACCATCACAGGCTACGTTGTCAGATGATGGCCCATGATGGCCCCAGTGCTAGTGTTGGGCTGGTGCTAAAGCTGGTTCATAATTGGTTCAACTCGCTAACCTTCTAAGAACCAGTTAAATTTTTGACAGGCTAGAGAACCATGATAGAGCCCCCCCATGACATCACTTCATAAGTCTCCATTTTCCAAGCAAGAGGAATCAAGACCCCTCACTGACCGCTCATTTCCTGTATCAGTATCACATGGCTTTAGCTATGGAAACAATAAGCAGTCTTGAGTTCATTCATTCTTAGGAGAGAAATGAACGTGATCACAGATTATGATGGATTCTTTCGCCTCATCATCACCAACATACATATTGGACCCTTTTTTCACAAGACACGTATCTATCTGACACAAAAATGTCATTTTGCAGACACACAAATCAGGGGACAAAAATCCATCTGCCTTTATCTATTTACACGATGTTAAAAACATTTCAAGACAAGATGGAGGGATGCTGGTTCCTTAACTGTCTCTATGGAAGATGTGACTCCGTCCACTTAGGAGATGGGAAGTGTATGTCATTTCACACCATCGGCACAGCATACAGTGAGGTATGTTGTGTTATACTATCTTTGGTGACTATGCTATGAAACTACTAACTATGCTCACTTTTGCTGCTTAAAGGCTGAGGTAGCTAAGTAGCTCATTCCTAACGCTCAATATCTGTTTTGCATTCCTGGCACTGTTCTGAGAAATCAGAAGTTCGCTGAGCTGGTTGTCAACAGGGCATGTGATCTGAAAAATACAACTTTCTATTGCTGTTTGTATGTTCACTATTTAAGACTATGTGTGGTTTTAATAGCAGTCATAAAGTTTTGGTTGGTTGTGATTAACTCTGCCCCCAGCCCCTAAGTAAGTGGTTCATCGTTCTAGATGAACAAACAAAAACAGGCTCCAACTTAGGTACTGGCTCTGAACCAACCCCAGAACTGCCTTGTTCCAAAAGGGGTGTGTGTGTAATTAGAACAAGCCTGATCAGCTAGTGGATGTAATTGACATTTTTAACATATCACTGCTGCAGCAGGGTGTTCTCCCCTGCTTCAAGATAACTATGATTGTACCTTTATCTAAAAAATCTGCCCTGCCCGGTCTTATGACTAAAATAATAGCATCAGGACCCACATCAGTGCAGTTTGTTGACGTCAGCTCAGCTTTTGAGACAATCTCCCTCAGTGAATTCATTGGCGAGCTCAGCACTCTGAGCTTGAGTACCACACTCTGTAGCTGGATATGGGACTTTCTCACAAACAGACCTCAGATAGTGTTTAGTCACACCTCCTCCAGTGACCACAGGAGCCCAACAGGGCTGTGCTCAGCCCACACTTGTTCACTCTGTAGACCCACAACTACAGCCCCTGACACGTGTTGACTGTTGTCAAGTGGATGACCACTATATAAGCTACAGCCCAGATTTTAAGAGGGTATTAACAATCTTGGAGGGTAGTGCATGCAGAAAAACCTACTGCTTAGTGTCAGCAAAAACCAATAAAAACCTTTTTTTTTTTAAAGAAAGAAGGGAACAAACACAAACACTCAAGTGTACATTATTAGATCAGTGATAATAGTTTATAATATTTATTGTTCAACTCTTGTTTATGTATTTTCCCTGTGTGTAGCTTGGGGGGTGGGGGTAGAGAGACTATAACCATTTTTCATTGAGCAATCCTACTGTATGACAATAAACTTGGACCTTAAACCTTGAACCTACCAATACTTCACCTATGATCACATCACTTATGACCTATGATTACATCACATTACACAAAATTCTCATGTCTTCCGCTCTTATCTCTGCCAAGATGATCTATAAAGGAGCCAGTCAATAAGCTTATCTTTTAAAGGCAGTTGCATAGCTATTCATGAGTTCAAATTTAACCAGTCTGTTCTTTAATTGTTTGTTCACAGCGAACAGTTTAATTATTAAGTGATTATCTAAATACCACTAAATCAAAATGGAATGCATCACACGTATATATTGTGACTGAGCTTCTAACTGAACTAACTACACAAAACTTAAGTTAGCTGCCTATTTGATTGACCTATTTAAATTTTAGGGTAGAAAAAGGTTGTAAATTTGACCTGATGCTTGATCATAATGCTTTGACCGCCAATAAACCTTAAAGATTTTAAGTTACATTCACAAAAACAACACACCACACCTCAAATTACAAAACTTTGATTACACACACAAACACACACACACACACACACACACACACACACACACACACATCCTCTGCTGTCCCCCCTAAGTCTCTGACATGGCAATGTAAAGTGTAAAGTGTAAAGCATTGCTGTAGTGCCCCCTATGGGTCCATTGTCATTTTTTCTCTGTGTGACCAAACTCAAGGCAGAGCCCGCAACAATGCTCACACAAAGTTTGGCATTGATCAGAGTAATGGCCACCAAGTTTTGGCCATTTAAAGTCAGAAACACGGCTGTAGCGCCCTCTATGGGTGCAACGACACACATCCAATTTGCCCCCAAATTTAATGGGTTCATCCTTGGCCCAGTCTCCAGCCTTCCTCCAAGTTTCATGGGAATTGGCCCAGCAGTTTTTCTGTAATCCTGCTCACTAACAGACAAACAAACAGACGGCACTAGATATTATACCTTCTTGGCAAAGGTAATAAAAACAAGTAAGGGAATATATTAAATACATTTATAGCACCTCAAGGATGCACACAGTGCATTTTAGTAAGAAACACTGAATCTAACCAGAACTTTGTTTCTGAAAAAACCCAGGACAGCGCCTCAATCTATATATGAAGATCCTGTATGACTGAAAGTAGGGCTACGGAATTAATCTAAATTTATCTGATATCGCAATATAGCTCACTGCAATTTTCAAATTGCATCCAGGCACAATTATGTTGAAGAGGAAATTTGTGTCAAAAATGTCTTTTAATTCAAATATTATGGTGCTGCAGAGTGGTCCTGGCCCACACATCACATTCTACAGACTTAAGAAAACATCTTTGTTTGGTTAAGATCCCCGCAATAATCACACTGTCAATCACACTTTATAATGAAAATAAGTATATGGATTTAAAAATTTAAATTTCCTCTCATATCGCAATCACAATATCAGTCCAAATAATCGCAATTTTGAAATTTTTTCAAAATCATACAGCTCTAATTGAAAGCTTAGAAAAGATTTTAATAGGATTTTGAGATGAGATATTCTCAGTAGCCATTTTCCACAGTCAAGAAAAAACACCAGCATTTACTTGTTTCATATTTAAAAACGTGAATATTCTTTAGCGTTTGGAAAATCCTTTAATGAAAAAGCAAAAAACAAAGAAAGTGAAACATAAATTGTTAATGACAGGAATTGTCAGTGGCTCTTGATGTAAACACTGCAGTTACAGTTTCACGTTAAGGCAAAGGCACCTCTTCATATGTAATCCTCACATACGGAGGCTTCATCGGCAGATGCCAGTACTCAAAGTTGTAGTACAGATAGAAGCTCTTGTCCAACAAAATCTTCTTGAAAGCATCCAACAGACTGAAGGTGAAGTCTACAATTGACTGGTGTGGCCTGAATGTGTAGTAAAAGTTACGGATGTCCTTTGCCAGATTCTTCAGCGCAGGCTGTCCAAATATGGCGCTGTCATTGCCGAGGAAGGTGGGCTCTCCGCTGTACAGGTAGATCTTTGTGTAGTTGGTCTGAGTCCTGCTGGACAGTTTGGCTCCCAGCTCAGTCAGTTTCCTGTATGTGCGGTGGACAAACTGGGAGCAGTCGTAAGACTCAAACCACACTGTGGCATTCGGGTTGGGGTCAGAACGAACTGTCCATGTCTCATAGTAGATCCCAGTCTCATTGTCATCCTGGACCCACCGGGCCATGTCATTGAATTGATCCCCTGGAGAAACAGAGAAAATAAATATACACCTGAAAATCAAGGTCCAAAAAAGGGAGAAAGAAGAAAAAAAAACAAACAAACAAGTTATTGCTGCAACCAGCAGCTCTATGGCTCGTTCTGTTGGTCAGTTCAACCTTTGGTGGCCACAGTTTTCACCTCAGAAGGCTGAAACTTGGCATGCAGGTCAAGTGTGTGGATGTAAATGGACTGTATTTACACAACGTTTCTCTGGTCTTTCAACTACTCAAAACTATTTTACAACATAAGTCAGCATTCACCCATTCACACACACATTCACACACTAACGGCAAGGTGGCTTCTCTACAAAGAGCCAACCTGCTCATCAGGAACTCACACACACACAATCACACACCAATGGCACAGCCATCAGGAGCAATGTGGGGTTCAGTTTTTTGCCCAAGGACACTTCTGGACCAGAGGTGCCAGGGATCGAACCACTGACCCTCTGTTACCTATTTAGGACTTTTTCTGGCATAAACACTGACCGTGTGAGGACCAGTAGTCCTCATGTGGACCAAAGACCAGTCCTAATGCAGCATGACTTGATTTCTGAGGTCCTGGTTAAGTTTAGGGGTAAGGTATGAATCGAGGTTAGGTTAAGGGTTTGGTTTAGGCTGTACAAATAAATGGAAGTCAATGTTAAGTCTTCACAACAATATTTGCACAAACCTGAGTGTGTGTGTGTGTGTGTGTGTTGTGGCTCATTGGCCAGACAAAAAATGAGTAAAATAATGCAAAAGCCAGAACTTGTGCCCTAATACAGTCTGAATTTTTTTAAACTTTGTAATGACAGCTGATTTTATGAAGCAAACAACATTTCAATCTACAAAGTCCACTAGTTAGTGTTTAAAGCAGCTGGGAGGTTAATGTTGAACTAGTCTTATGGAACCAGCTTGCGGTCCACATGTCAAAAGCAGAAGGAGAAGAAACACTGACTGAAACGGTCGCCTAGTGACAGGCTTGTGGCTTCAGTCTACATCTGTGAAGTCACACTGACCTAAGAGAAACCACAAAATAATGAAAAAAAAAAGATGTCCCCAAGAACAACTTTTTGGCAAATTGAGGTGTTTTTAATAATTTAAGGACAAGAATGGCATTTACAGCTCAGCACAGACTGTATCCAGCCTATAATACACAGTAAATACTTCCCATGTAGATTATTACTGGTTGATGTTAGATGTCAGAGCAATGATACATGTAACACAAATCCACTTATACTACATTTATATTCTCTGTTGGCCTCTATCAGCAAAGAAACATGATCACATGGGTGAAGTCTGACCTGTAATCTCTCCTAGTTTCTCCAGGGTGCCATTCTGTGACCAGTGCAAGTCATCGATGCCCTCATAGAAGCAGGCCGCCCCCTGGTTGCACCAGAAAGGTGCGTACATCTCAGGTCTGAGGTGAGGAAAAGTGCAGTTGCCCAGCTGAAACAGCTCGTACCACTCCATGGTGTAGTTGGCCCCCGTCTCTGAGCTGCTGAACCCAATGGCATCGTGCATGATATGCTGGGAACCAAACAGAGACGTCATGTCGTCTCTTAGGGTGTGGACGTGGGGGAAGTATATACAGCTATGTTTCTAAGAATAAAGTCACAAGTTGCACTTCCATTTTAACAGTCTCAGCAGATGTAATCAGCCATCTACGCCTGAAATGTGTGTTTTATGTTACACAGAGGCACAGCAGTATGGTCGTCTCAGTTTTAGGCAATTACTACAAACAGAGAGTACCTGTGCTGATAACAGCTATTTTATCCATTTGTGACTATATATAGTAAAAACATTTTCTTTTTTTAATCTGCTTTGTTACTGCGCAACACAGTGATTATTTTTTTAGTTCATTTTAAACTTGAACCATAGTTCTTAAAAATAATTAAGTACAACATGTGAAGCTAATGTAATTCAGACTTTATCAGTCAACACAAAGATTATGTATCAACAGGATAAACAGGTTGTTTCATTCATTTCTGAAGTCTCTGGTTACCCAAATCATGACCCCAATGTGTTGAGGTGGAGAGAAATGCCAAAAACTTACAAATTTCCCCAGCAAATCCCCGTACTTGAACTCCCACACAGGAGCTTGCAGTCGATAAACTGAGATGACATCACTGTCTCTCAGGTAGGGAATCCTTCCGTCACGGTCTCCGGTGGGACAGAACTGGTACAGAGCTTTACAGTAAGAGTCAACAGCAGGGCGACGATCAAACCGTCTGTCGATGACACGATTAACAGAACATGTCAGCTCCAAGGAGAGTTCATGCCACTACAAAAGTTTTACTGTAACATAGTTTGCCAGATTCAGTTCTGATTTTGATACTGTATGACAATCCAGACGACATCCTGTGTGGTCTTCAAGTAACAAGAAAATAGAGATATAAAGGCTTTTATAGTGTGTTTAAGTGTTGTATGTACTTCATATGCTTTTTGATATTCTCTTTTGTCTTCACGTTTTCATTTCTGGTTGCCTTTTTATAACCTGATTCAAAAGAGAAAAAACACTTAACTGTTAATTTTCTGGTTAGAATAAGAAATTTAAACTTTAAAGATACATTTGATGGAGAAAAAGCCAAAACATAAGTTTAGAAGTTCAAATATAAAGTGTCTGTATTTTTAAAAATTCATCATGTAGGTCAGGAAATGTTTATAATCGTGTCATGTGATTCCTGCTGTTAAGTCTGCCTTTTATTTATGAATAATCACTGCTGTCAGTACATTACAAGTCATGGTAACACTTTACTTAAAGCATCCATCTGTAATGCATTAAGAACATTCTTATAATGCATAATAATGCACCTTTAGTGCTGTATAGTCATAGTTATAAGCAAGGATAGTGTTAACCCTAACCCAAACCACATACAATGCATTAAAAACATGTTTATAATTTGTTATAAATGATCATAATGTGTTATAATGCATCATAGAGACAGGCTTCATAGAAAGTGTTACCAAATAAACAATAGCCTATGTACAGCTGGGGTTTTTGATCTGTTAAACTGAAACTGTCACTGCACAAAATACTTGTATAAAATTACTTACATGTGTGAAACATCTAGGAAATTAGATTTCTCTTACGTTCATACAAAGAGATGCTTCATATTCCAAAGTTACCAAAGTCATGTGAACGCACCATAATTCTGTAATTTGGTAAATTGGTTTCAGATTGGCCAGAGGCTCACTGTGACTTAAATCGTTGTATGTGACAGCAGCACACAGGCTGGGTTTGAATTTCACACAGTGTCTGCTTATCAGTATCACATCCATATTTGACTGATTCATAGAAGAAGAAAATAAACCATAGCCGTGTTTAGGACTCATTCTGAAATCAGGGCAATAACTTATTTTTCTTTAGGAAACGAGTCTCTGCAGTTCTGCCCTCAACAGAAACAGTAACGTTACTTTCTGGCGGTCACATGACTTTACGTTACAGACCAGAAACAGCATCGACTGTGTTCATACCTGTAGGGAACGGGCCACTGCTGCCGTCCATAACTCAGCTGAGCCACAAGGAGAAGAACCAGGAGCAGGTTTAAACACCCCGCAGCCTCCGTGTGAGTCATGTTACAGCCTCAAAAACGGACGAAAAGCAGACGTTAGGAGGGCAGCTTTCCCATGTTCCTCGCCCACTCTCAGCTACTTCCTCATTGCTGGTCACGTGGTTTTGTTGCTGATGAGAAATCACATGACAGAAGTTAGACCATTTATGTCAAAGTAACATTTGAGGAAATGTGGAAATAATTTAAGGAATATAAAATAGAGACAAATAATTGAAAAAAGGAAAAGAATAAATATAAAACTAAAACTATTAAATGTGGAAATAAAGGCCAATACAAACAAAAACGTATATGAATAAAGGAGAAATTATTGTTGTTATTCCTTAAACTAAGCCTATCAGTCAATTTCATCGATACTTATTTACTTCCCGTTTATTTTTAATTGGCATTTGATACCCAGGAACGAAATTTGACTAAATTATATGTAATAAATAAGTAAATGTATTAATCAGACATTTAAAAAGTATTGTGTCAGATCAAATAACAAATGTTTCCTAATTTGAACATTTTAGTGAGCATTTCTTGTACTGCTTTAGGTTTCATATTATTTATTGATTTTATTCAGTAAAATGCATTTTCTTTAGGCCATGCTGTTTTTGTTTTTGAACATTAAAGTCAGTCATTTCATTACATGTTCTTTTATTTCATTAGTTAGTGTTCTGACTTGAATGAAAAGCTATATAAATTAGTCATAAGTGCACCATTAGTAATAATGTATAGCCTAATAATGATTAAACCTACTGAATGTGTTTTATAATTTCTTGATATGAATGAATGTCTTATTTTTCTGGTTTAGGTATATTAATTGTAACTGAGAATAATTTGAATCACTTTGACCAACACCTGCTCTATTTCGGCACAGTGCACTAAAGTCGCATCAGCGTTTTCTCTTCAATGTCTCTGTGAACGCTTGTGAAGCAGCAGTACTTCGGTTTATACACATGATGGCGCCAAAGCACCGAGAATCCTGGATTCAAGCCGCCGTTTGGCGCAGAAGAAGAAGACGTAGAAGAGAGCCGTGTCCTCTCTGCTGACAGTCCGCCATGCTTACCCTGCTGCACCACTGTGGACGCAACCTGCTGACATTCAGAGCAGTTCAGACAGTTCAAACAAGTTTCTACACAACACAGATGGGGAAGCGCGTGGCTGTGGTGCTGGCGGGCTGCGGAGTTTATGACGGCAGCGAAATTCACGAGGCCTCCGCTGTTCTGGTCCACCTGAGCAGAGGAGGCGCAAGTGTAAGTTTGATAGGAGTGGATCCACAAGTGCTGCTGATACGCATGTTATATTGTCTCTGTAAGTGTGTGTGTGTGTGTGTGTGTGTGTGTGTGTGTGTGTGTAAGAGAGAAAGAAAGAGAGAGAGGAGAACTGGCGTGTGCAGTTGTGCATATAACTAAATAGAAGTTACACATTAAGTGCATGACTTTAACGCTTTCAAAGGTGCGTTCACAGTTTTTCAGACCTGTCTGAAGGTAATCATCACATGCATGTACGCTTGTGTTAGGTTAGGATTCATCAGTCATTGTGAGTCTTCCTCTACAGTATTTCTGACCGCTTTGGCCCTGAAGAGTTCTATTCATTGTGTGATTCCAATAAGGGGGAAAATATCCTCTGTGAATCTGAAATCCAGTGTGCTTCAGCAGTCTGAGTGGACATTTATTGAGTCTTTAGTGTATAATTCTTTCTCTGTGTTACTAATTTTCTGCCATAGCTCATCAAAGAAGCAATTTCCAGGAACATATCAGAGGGTGGATATTCTGCAGTTCAGCAAAATACCCCAATTTCAATAGACTGACACTTTTGAATCATCATATTGTCTTTATGATGACCAATGTGGAGGAGCATTACAAGTGGTGTTTTTTATACCTGTTAGTGAGACATGGATTTGTCTACATTGAGTAGAGCTATTAAGTCCAGTGTTTAAAGGATTTGTTGATGTATTACTACATCAGTGTTGTCAATTAATTGATGATATTTTGACGATTGATTATTTAGAAATCGTTCATCAAGAAAAATGCTGAACATTTAGTGTTTGCAGCTTCCCCAATCAGAAGAGCGGTTTGTTTTCCATTTTACGACATTATATATTCAATATCTTTATTAAATAGTTTACACCATCAGGATCTTGTGAGGGGTTTGTTATACAAGGAATTCACATTTTTGTTGGCTAAAGAATCATGTAGTAAGCTTGGAAAAAAAAAACAGTTTAAAACTAATCATTAGTTACTGTCCTAATGGATGTCTGGTATTATTTTAATATTATGAATAACATTATGCCCTCATAAACATAAATAAATAACACCCTAAGGTCCTGACCTTTGCTTGGTCTGTTGCAGGTTAACATGTTTGCCCCCAACATTGACCAGATGCATGTGGTGAATCACCTTAAAGGCGCACCGTCGGAGGAGAAGAGGAACGTGTTGGTAGAGAGCGCGAGGCTGGCCCGTGGAAACATCAAGGACCTGTCTCAGCTCAGTGTCAAAGACCATGACGCTGTTATATTTCCAGGTTTGGTCACAACAACACCAAGAGGATCATTGTGGTGGTTTGTCGGCAGTTTTATAACCATCATATGTCTTTCTAAAATATTTTCTCGTTGATTTTGGGAGTGCTTGAACAACTTTTTGGTAAAGAGGTATTTTTATCTTCTTGAGCATATTAAATGTCTTTGATTGGCCCATTAAAACTGATCAGACACTTGGCTTCTGCATGTTCTGCTTTTCGGTCAAATAAACTCATACCCAGGTGATTATTGTTTGAATGAATCTCATTGTTGCCATGTCTTGCAGGTGGTTTTGGGGCAGCCAAGAACCTCTGTACATGGGCAGTGCAGGGGAAGGACTGCTCTGTGAATGATGAGGTCAAGGCCACGCTGCAGGCGTTTCACGGTGAAGGCAAACCCATCGGCCTCTGCTGCATCTCACCTGTTCTGGCTGCCAAAGTTTTTCCTGGATGTGAGGTCACCGTCGGCATCGAGAAGGATGACAAGTGAGTCGTAGTATCCTAGAAGTGACCTCAGAATCAAAATCAGAAACACTTGACATAATTTATTTTGCGGGGAAAGTGGATAAAGGAGATTAACTGATGGAACACATCATTGTCTGTTTGCAGGTCTTGCGTAGTAGTACTGCATATGTAAAAATGTTCAAAGTGTTCTCAAGTGATTTCTCTAGAGTCAGGGTCTGAAGATTAGAAGTGAGGAATTTAAAAGAAAAATCTGGAGAAGTGGAGTTAGAAAGAAGTTAGCCTTCTCCTTGTCTCTACTTGTGCCTAACAATTCATAAGCTCCAAGGCAAAGTCCACCCTTTTTCACGTGGATGTCCAATCAGTGTTGATGGTAATTGTGGTCAATAAATTGTCGGTTTGCAATGCATTGACAGAGAAAGCTGATTGTTCTGAGTTTGTCCTGCTCGCAGGCATTGCGTGCTAGCTCCTGGCTGCCAATGCAGATCATCGTACAAAGAACAGTAGTAGCGCAAGCAAGAGCAGCAGGTTTGATGTTATTTCCACAAGCTGTAAAATAATCACACAGATGTTGCTGTATTCTAACCCACCATGCATTGTGGAAAGAGACAGATGTTTTTCACTTGTAATAACATCACATTATCACAGAGTAGATGCAAGAAGCAATTGGTTCAGAGCAGGCAAGCCCAAATCTCCACAAATAATGTCAAACGCATCATTTGATGTAATTTGAGGAGAATTTAACAGAGAAGATAGCGGGAGAGCTAGGAACATGGAAGATTGAAAGGAAGATAAACATCATTGTAATATACTGCTGAGTACCCCTTTAACCAGACACACCACATGGTGTGTTATGTGGAACCTTCTGGAAAGTCGTCCATGGAAACTGTTTGAAACTGGGCAGGCATTTTCAAATTAGGAATCTAAAAATCATGGAAACTGATCTTTTCAAATCTGACATGTGCCACTCTCACAGCTGGTCTCGAATCAGTTACAAATCTGAACCATCATGCCACAATTTCTCTCACCTAAAGTGAGCATTTTCACTGCAAGAGTTTTGTGGAAAGGGTGCTGACAGATTAAGCTAAAAGCAGCCCCTGGCCTCCTGAAACTTTGGATGAATTCTGTTTCTGTGAAGCCATTCACATCATGATCCAACCACTCCTGGCTCTGTCTGCATCCAGACACTGTACACTCTGGACAGGAATCATTAGCCATTACTCCACAAAAAGCTCTAGCAGGCTCACAAATTCAGTGGCTTGCACTGATCATCAGTTCATAAATTAAACCACTAAATTTTCCTCTCTGTTGTACTTCTGTACAACAAGCTGCTACAAGCAACATTATTGATCTGCATGCAGGTCAGTTCAGGACTGTGACCAGACAATGACCAAATAATTTTACTGCCCATCAAACAGATGCGATAGAAAATTAGGATTGAGCACTTTAGCTTTGCAGAGGGAATATATCCTAAGAAAATGTCAATTGAGCAAAAATGGTTTGGTTATTTCAGCGAAACGATGCAAGAGATAGGTGACCAGCTCTTTTGTTGCATGTGGTGACAAAAATGTTACTGTGAAATGAAAGAAATACAAATGAGAGGGCAAAGGATGCCTCTGGGTCCATGCTTGGGGATCAGACTTAGAGTGCTTTCACACCTGGATCATTTGGAGAAGGTGTCCTGAAACAGGGAGCGTCTCCTCTCTTGACCCGGTTCGTTTGAGGATATGTGAACACAGCAATCACACCCTGAGACAGAACAAAACAAGCGAGTGGAGATCGCCCTGGAGCGGTTTGTTTGCTGTGAGAATGCAGTCAACTCAGCAGCCGGAACAAATAACTGGTTGGCTACTTCACATTCCAGTAGTATTTGCTAATCAGCATATCAGCGTAAAAATAGTTACAGGATCCTCACCATTTCCATCCAACATCAGCAGAAGAACTGGGGCTAATTGTAGCAACATCACAGGGCTCAACAACATTTACTGGTTTAACAACTAGTTTAGTGCCAAGAATTAAATCCAGCTCATCCTCACAGTAAACTTCATTCCCCAGACCAAACGGCCTCCCACCAGTGGGCTTTAGGTCCCCTGTCAAACGGCATTTTATAAAGCAGCCTTGTATATAACGCCATACAAGAGAAAGGGCCTCATAAAGACCCAGTTCTAATTTTTTGGGTCAGGTCAAATAACAACTGCTACTTAGCTTTTTGGACTTGCAAAGTGTGACCACTCCACATGGCATTTGTTTACCTATGCAGAGGGAGAGGAGGCTGTGATGTAATGGCGTAAGGACAGGTCTGCATGTGTGTGTTCTTTGGCCTGCTTTATGGTGTCGCAGTGTAAATATAAAACAAGCCAAAGAAGAAATGCAGCAATGTATCATCTTAAAGTCTAAACTGGAACAAAACAAACGCGCCACAGGTGTGACAGCAACCGTAGAGTTAACCTGGTGTTTTGACCATGAGAGGCTCCAAATTTGCTGTTTATGTGACATAAACAGGATAAACTTTCCTCAATCTTTCCTCAATCTCTTGTTATTTCAACTTTTGTGACTTTGCACATATACTAATCACAAAACAGTTAGCCTAAATAAAACTGGAGCGTTTAGCTAAATACTTGTGTGTATGTGTGGTGCCTCTTTTTTCTCTCAGGTACCCCGACACCGCTGACACTGCAGCGGCCATCAACCAGTTGGGCTGCAAGCACGTGAGCAAGAGTGTAAGTGAGATCCATGTGGACGAGAAGAACAAGCTGGTCACCACCTGTGCCTTCATGTGCAATGCTCCCATACATGAGATATTTGATGGAATCGGAGCGATGGTGCAGGACGTGCTGAAGCGTGCTTAATAACAGCAGCTAGCTGAACTAAGAAAACTGTAGAATGACGTTACAGTAACTCCTTGATCTAAAGCACCACCAGATTTTCTTTAAAGGCAGCATTAATTCTCAGCTATAATGTGCACTATACTTTTTGTTTTAATTTGCAGACATTTTTGTTCGACTCAATCTTGCTGAATTGTATTCTGATGCAGTCTCATGATGGCAATGCGGATCACATTACAGAAAAGCGACAGCAGGTGTAAAATTGTAGAAAAAAATGCAATAAAATGTAAAAGTCGACTTTGTAAGTTCACTTTATTTTGCCTGTAAAATATTTACATCATGTATTTCATTCCTTTGCATGTTTACAGTATGAAATCACATCACACACATAACACCCTCACAATATTGGCTTCATCAAACACTTTAGTCACAAATACTCGAGCTGTGTAACTGCTCCTGACTCTTCGTCATTCTCAGGTATGAACCCAAGACTGAGCTCTCTGTTACTCTCTCAATGTTTCCTATCACATCGATCACACCCTCCACTCCCTCTGTGCACAGCACTGATGAAGCATTGACACTGAACTTCTCCACTAGGTCCTCATGACACAATGGCTTCCTCCAATGGCCATAAAATGTATTACATCTGGCCATAAGAATCTGCCCCTGACTTGTTTCTACTTCAACCTCACAGTACATTTGATCGAAGCTGGGTTGGTTCATGTGAGGGGTCTCCACCTTGACTTTGGCCAGGAGCTCCTTCAGAACAGGCCGGTTAATCTGAGCTTCACTGTAGGAAGATACAGTCACTTTGTTGTCCAGCAAAGCAGAACAGGCGTTGAACTGAAATGAGTGCCTTGCTTGGTGCTCTGTGGCAGGCAAGGGGCAGTTAACGTACTTGGATGGAGGCACTCGAAGCGTGACCTGTCTGATGTGCCTGAGGTCGAAGTGCCCAACTGCATTTTCAAGCTTTGCCCGTGCTGCCAGCGCTGCATCCACAACCCAGTGCATGCCCAGATGTGCAGGGATGCTCTTGACTGCCACATTCTGATCTTCCAGAATCCATCTGAAGTCACTCAAAGCAGAATCCGCCATTGCCGAAGGACTGTAGTCCTTGTAGTAAACCCCAAAGCCGCTGTCCATATCCAGAATGGCTGGATTCCCCTCCAGACCCATCTGGGCCAGCTGAGCAGCCTCCAGGCCTCTTCGAGCAGCGTTTCCTATGTGGAGAGGTTTGGTTTGTGTGGCAGCGTTGGCCAGCGGAGCCCCAGCAGAGGAGGCTGCGATAGCCAGAGCATGACTGCACTGTGCAGGGGACAGACGAAGAAGCTTAGCTGAGGCCGCAGCACTGCCCATCACCCCAACCACACTGGGAGGATGAAATCTAAGAATGTCAGGGAGGATGATGAAAACATTAGGATCTTTTCAAGTTTAGTCATGGATTTTTGAGCTTCTGATTAGAGCTGAAATAATCAGTACATTTTATTATGTTGGAGTAATTTTTCCAGCACACTTGCCAAATATTTATTGGTTCCTGTTTGTCGAATGTGAGCATTTGGTGCCTTTCTTCCTTGTATGTGATAATAACTTCATGTTGTTGGGCTTTGGATTGTTTGTACGCCATAATAAGCGGTTGCATGGTGTTACCTTGAGCCTCAGAGTAATTATGATGGCAGATTATCCATCTTTAAAAAAAAAAAATGTATAGACCAAATAATTGATCAAAAATGAAAATAACCTTTAGTTGAAGCTCTAGCCCTAAAACATTTTAGGATCAGTAACATAAATAAGGTCCTCCTTTTTTACACTTCTTTTTTGCCTTTGATTTAAGACATTTCTATAGTGGATTACAGCTTTAATAAGTTATATTTAATAAAATTACAGCACCATTCTTTAGAATAATGCACAGACCACAGTGTGAATATTTATTTATTTGAACTTTCTTCTGAATGAACAGTTTGTATAAAAAAATATAGACAGTGAATCAGACACTGTTTCTTGAGAGAGATGTTTTCAGCTAGATTCTTCACCAAGTAAAACTAAAACCATCTACATGGCTTGATACCACCAGAGGTAGGTATTCTTACTTTACTCCTTGTAATTTGTTTGACTCAGCCAGTTAAGAAATATTTCCATAGCACATTAACTTTAACAATAGAAAGAAATGTTAGTTAATATCATATAATGTCTCACCTTTCTGGGATGTTGTAGGCCTCCTTGGAGAACCTCATGAGTCTGCCCTGCACCTCGATGCCAACATTAAAGGCTAGCAGCAGGTCTAAACCAGAGGGCCGGCTGGGCAGCGTCTCCGCCAGGGCTAGCAGAGCCGGCAGCACTGCTCCTGAAGGATGAGTAGCAGGGTGCCACGTGTCGTCAAAGTCCATGGAATGCACCTATTGCCAAACAATATGACAGAATGGATGATTAGTAGTCCAACTATCACTATCATTTTAATGTTTTCAGTATAATTCGATTTATTTGACCAAACTTACCGCAACGCCATTGACAAATGCAGCGAAATGAGGAGGAAGAGTCACGTCTGATTTGCCCCAAACACTGCTTCTCTCCTCAGACATGAACAACTGCAATCAGACAAATTAATATAAGCTTTGAGGTGACATTTCATATATA
>JAQLOL010000005.1:7305374-7316791 GCA_029783665.1 Naso thynnoides | reverse complement strand
ATGTGCTTTCTTGTAATGGCAAGTCAATATCAGATGTGAAAAAGGCATAAATGGCTTACTTCTTCCCCTAAAAATCAGATTTGACTCCATTTATATGCACACTTAAAATTTAACTTAAAAATGTGCATGGAGCTTTGACTGATTTTAAAAGTAAATGCACTGTAAATTTGAGTTTGAGCCTCTCTGATAAGTTCATTTAAAAGGAAAGAAAGAGAACGAGAAAGAGATCCAAAAAGTTCAGTTTACTGAGGAGTTTTGCCACAAAATGCTTGCTTGATGGTATTTTGGATTTTCTGGGACATATATTAATAAAGGACCAAACTAGTGTTATGACACATCATTATTCTTTCTCAACATCCAGCCCATAGGTTACATAAATCCCACCCATCATTCCCAAAATAGCTTTAGCCGTTAGATATTGTGTTTGTTTACATCTTGTCCATTTTCAGTAACCATTACAGAAATTAGCTGAAAATGTGAGATGTTAGTTAAAAAGAACCTTCTTAACGCTAATATTCAAGCTAGGAAGGCGGCACTTGTAAAGAACTATTTTTCCAGGCGTAATAACATTTGTCTCAACGGCTCCTGGCTCTCTCACTCAGTGATGCTTGATCAAATAAATGCAGATGTTCTCTTTAGAAGGGTGAATTTCCTTTACCTAGCAACTTTCATGTGTCCTATAGTGTTTCTTTACCCTGTTTCAACATTAATTGTAGTGAACGGGGTTTAAAAATGCAGCCTGATATTTACTAAAGTATACGGTCGAATTTAACCACGTCATTTGTAGAAGAAAAAACAATCTCTGCTAATGGTGAGAAGTCAAAAATAGACTGGTATGGTCCTTTAAGTTGAGTGTGAGGATTTTGGGAAGCATGCATTATTTTAAGACCTAACTAAGCTCTGTCATTTGTTTTATTACTTTAACAAAACCTGCATTTTACTGGTGGCTTCTTTGAGTTTGAATCACAGAAGGAGACAGCGGACAACACAGGAAGACGTGACAGTCTGAAAAACTGGGCATTTTTACCCTGCATAATCCAGATAAGTGACAAATAGCAGCTACAGTGACTGACATGTATCTTCATAGACATCTGCAGTAATATATAAGCACTGATGCACTTAAATGTATCTGGCTCTGTATATCAATAGCCAAGATATTGTCACACGCCTTCGTACGTGTAAATTATTCTTTGTTGAATGGGAAGGTGTATTGTCAACAAGCTGATCTTTTACTTTTAATAGCTGTGTAATATCCTTTAAAAAAAAAGAAAAACCTGAGATGAAACAATCAGAACAAACCAGATATTTTTCCTAAAATATTTTTAAACAGTCCCATTTGTGATGGATTTTGTCTGTAATGTTTAAAAGAATGAATATATGTAGTGATTTTGGGCTTTGAATTAGAATAAGCGGCTTGCCGATCCTGGCACAGTGCAGTTCTCTACGGACGTTGACAATATTAAAATATGAAAACAGGCTCAGGAGCTTATATTAAATTTCTTTGATGTTTACTCACCAGACAGTCATAATTACTCTGTTATTGTCTGTGCTTTGATTGGAAACACCCTTGATCAGTCATCAAGTCGGTCACAGATATCAGCCCACAAACAATCACTGACTCACACCCACATTTACACACAATACAGCATGAGTCTCTGATCTGTGGGAGGAAACCCACTTGAACATGTGCAGCAGAGGCTGTCAGTCACCGCTTCAGGAATCAGTCAAGCTGCTGCAACACATGCATTTGCAATCCTATTGTATGAATTAATACATTTCAGCCAAGTTTAGAGAGAGCAGGATTTTATACCTCCAGGGACGCTCGTTATCTTTAATTTAAATTAAATGATAAGAAATCCCAAATAAGAGTCCATTTAGAATAAAGACATTTTGTTGCCTCACTCAGGCTTCTGTTCGCTTGTGTTTTTGGTGTTCAGTGGCCGATATTTAACAGGCAATAATTTGGAAATACTTGTCTGAATGTCTGAGTGTAGGTGTGTTTTTCTCAGTGAATGTTTCTTATTGACTTGCACTGTTTCTGCTGAGGGAATACAACAGAGGCAACATAAGAGAAAACAATAGAACAGAACAAACAGTTTAATTGTAATACTGATACTGCAAAGTGAAAGAAGAAAAAAAGAAGTGATGGGAACATTGTAATACAAATAGCATGATATATATAGTGACCACTTAATGTTCCAGTGACTGCGTAACATTTCAGTAAAATGAAAATGTAATAAAATGGGTTGCCAGGTTTTCTAGTGAGTGATAGTAGGATATGAAAGAACAAAAGATGGAAACTGTGTGACAAAGTGAGTCAAGAACTGGAGGACTGAGAGGAAACTGACTCTTGACTGTCAAACTGTCATCGTTCTTTCTTTTCTGATTTGATCTCTATTTGAAATATTTTCCTTCTCCTCTCTCTGCGCATGCTCCATGTCGAGCTCCCCGTCATGAACCACGACAGATCAGGACTGTTTGAATTCCATGCATGGGTCCAGGATGCATTTCAGCTTCCTGAGTTATTTTAGATCAAAGTAGGTTTCATTAGCACATCACAACAGTAACTCAAGACCAAAGGCTTCATTATTCTAATTAAATTCTGAGTCAGAAATATATTTTGAACTTGACTCCACAACAGGGGATATACATCGTCAGTGATCATAGGAGGATAGTTTCCGCTGTCTCGTGAAAGCATAACATTACAGTGTTGAGGGGTAAAAAAAGGCTCCTGGTGTTAACAAGAAGAAAATCC
This sequence comes from Naso thynnoides, assembly GCA_029783665.1. NCBI lineage: Eukaryota > Metazoa > Chordata > Actinopteri > Acanthuriformes > Acanthuridae > Naso > Naso thynnoides. The sequence goes on along the minus strand of JAQLOL010000005.1, from coordinate 7,314,036 downwards.
ACCAGTGAGTGTGGTACTGGATGATCTTAAAACAGTGCATAATGTGTAATTTACTTTAACTTCTCACCACAAAAAAGCGTTCTAAGTAGAATGTGCAGTACTTCGCTTGTTGTAATGAGAAAGGAGCAAATAATTTGAGAATTCTTCATGTTCATTTTTAGTGTGACCACAGATTTGGAAGAAAAACAAGTAAACAGGAACATGCACAAACAGTGGTAAACTTTATAACCCAACTGTAAAGCCAACATTCTCCAACCAGACCGATTTGGTTTTTTTTTTTGTTTGTTTTTTTTTACATTTCTTCATTTATTGGACAGGTGGTAGTAGAGACAAGAAATGAGGGAACAAGAGACAGGGAGGAGCTATGAGATGCAGCAAAGGGTACTGAAAACAAATCGTGATTACACGGTATGCACCCCATCCCAGAACCCCGCCACATGACCCCCTTGAAATGGCTTGCTTTGTAGTTATTATGTATAATATGCAGGCCTTAGAATATGTGACATATATAGCATAAGAAAATTCGTCACAACGTCATTTGTCAGCATTAAATCACAATAAATAACGGGTGTGTGTCTGTGTGCGTGACTGTCAGCTTGCTTTCAGAGAGTCAGATTAGAGAGGATGCTTTTAAAAGAGAAAGAACCAAGTAAGAATGAAATTGTCATACAACACCAGCTTACCGCTGAGTGACTATTAAATGAGGACAAACTTGCATCCTGTTCATTCAGAACTTTCCTGTCATTGTGAGAATAACAAGGACAACAAAAACAATATTAATATAACCAGAAATGATATATTGGTGACAGTAATGATTATATAAATTGTCTGCAGGGACACTTCAGCTACAACGAGAGCAAAAGGTAGCAACTCAAGTGACAGGAGCCACTGTGTGTATGTGTCCGCATTTGGATGAAAGACCTAAATTATAAACAAAAAAGTTAGGCAAGATATGAGAAAGAAAAACACAATGTCCTGCTGAGCCTTAAGTGTGATGTCACTGCCACTGAAGCTACTGCTGATATTGTTATAACACCACTAACATTAGACTAAACACATCTCACATATGGCTAATGATGTGGCTGACAGTGCATTGCAAAGAAAGTAGATTTCCACGAGTGTTTTTAATGTGCATTGCTCTCTTATTTTACACTCTTTTCACTTTTGACTTTTGCCAGACGGCAGAAAATGTCATCATTTGTGATCAGCAGCATCCACGCTAATGTGATGTGTCCCGATCACCTGAGCTTGGAAGCTGTTTTATTCATCTATGATGCCATTAAGCCTCCCACCTTTCAAGCCGGCTGAGATTTTTTGAAAATTACAGTCATCAAACAGAAAAAGCTCTTTCCACTTCTACTAAGGTTGACTTGGGGGCACTCGTCTCACATGGAGGCCTTTCATGTGAGTGTTCTCGACAATCCTAGGGTTATTGCAAATCAGATGTCCTTTTAAACAAGCCATTTTTTATCTGAACAGTTTTCATTTCTATGTGGCTGTACCTGATTGCACGTACCCTTGATCCTCTTTTCTATTTGATCCCTGCACATAAAAATGATAAACTTTTTGTAGAATAACCCACTCTCGAATTTTCACAAAATACTGCAATAGTATTTTCTGGACCCTTTTCTTAAAGGGATAGTTCACTCAAAAATGAAAATTCAGCCATTATCTACTCACCCTCATGCCAATAGAAGGTCGTGTGAAGTTTTTTAGTACACAAAACACTGATGGAATTTTATAGGGAAAATGTGTTGTGGTAATCCTTAAAACAATTGTAGTGAATGGTGACTAAGATTCATCAAACCAAAAAAATGCATCCATACTGCCTGTTCAAAACAATCCAAGTGCACAGTGACGCATGGTGAGACCAACATTTGTTCACAGTGTCTACAGACCTGTGTTACATGTCATCTGAAGTCTGGTGCCAGCAGCAGACACCAGGGCACCAGGCATGTCCTCAGATCCTGCAGATACCATGAGCACATCCTCCACTTGATCCTGCAGATACCATGAGCACGTCTTTCAGTTGATCCTGCAGATACCGTGAGCTCTTGTTGGTCTTGCCTTGAGCAACCCTGCTAGTGTTATGGGTACCAGGTTGCAGCACCCATGAACAGCTACACGTATAACTGAAACAGAAGAACAGAAAGGATAACATGGGAAACGTGGCCCGTCTCCACTGAATTGTCTACAGTTATATTTATTAACATATTCTTTACTGTACTGTTGATTGTCCATTTTTATGTTTACCCAGTGTCATGTCACTGTATAGATACATTTGTCTGAAGCTGAACCCTCAGCAATGTAGCCCTAATAATATGCTACCATATTGCCACCAGGGTGCCTGTCAAGTCCTGTATCCTAGGCAGCGGGTGTCAACCAGGGACAGTCTTTTATTCAGAAGGTGATAATCGATGCACATCTTTTTCTGATGCAGACACTGGGGCTGCATACTGAGACTTGGATTTAACTACCCAGCCTCTCAGCAATAGTTCCTGGATGTACTCCGTCACCTCTTAAAAGAGTGGCTTAGGGACTGAGAAGTAAGTTTTCTGCACAGGTATTTCATCTCAGAGAGTGCTCGACATCTGCAGGCTTGGTATGCATCTGATATCATTACTGTCATATGCAAAAGCTCCAGCTTCTTCACAGAGCATTTTGTTAACAACAGCCCTTTTTTCCTTATTAGGTGTCTGAGGTCAATGCTGGGTTGCCATGGGGATGGAGTGGGGTTGGCAGGGGTTGAACAGCACTTTAACTGTCACTGTTGATTTGGGCACATCACATCAGTTAGGTGAAATCACTTTCTCAACACCGTGAATGCTGCCAAAAGCTGTCTTTCTTGGTAGAGTGGTTGTGTGTTTTGCGTTGTTCCTGACAGGTACAGCGACATACAGTTTCCTTGGATTTTGTACATCCAACAGGCCTTCGTCAACACTCAGTTCTGCTAGCTGCATGTTGTTTTCATCAGGCTCAAACAGGAAGACAGAGTCAAACAAATCTATGTGGGGCGACATTTGGCACATGACCCGGGCCACCTGACCTGCTGTCTGTCCGTAGGTGCCTACACTGCACAGAGGGTTTGTTGGTCTGAATAAAGCGTACATGTAACTTTGCCTTTTTCCGCTGGTATTGGCACAGCGTTACAGAGCAGGATGGGGACACTGGAATCGTTTTTTTTCAGTTTGTTCTTGTATCATCTCCTTCAGCACGTTAAACTCCATGCAGCAGTGGTCTCTCCAGACTGCTAACAAGAAAAGGCGCAGCTATAGACAAATCAGGATTTTCATTTCCCATCACAATGACTGTAAGGGCAACCCAACCATCAAATAGGATGATGTCACCATTGATTGCATAGACTTTTAACTCCTCTTCATCATCAATAATTTCACTGTGTCTTAACAATGGTGTTGGGTAGGTATGTACTCTTTTATTCCCTGTCAGTTGCTGCAGTAACAGCCAAGCCATTGACGTTGCAATGGGTGAGAGCTTCTTTCCCAGTGAGCTTGGCTAAGTGTTTGCTTTCGCTGTTGGGTAAGATGTGAGAATGTGCACTGGGTTTCTGACTAGGTTGTCTTTGTCTCTGGTTTTCTGTTACGTTGTCTTTTGTTTAAATGTTAACTGTCCCCAAACTTTATTTGTCAAACTCACCAATATGGCATGTGTCAAGCTGATACTGTAGGGACGTAGTCAGGACCTTTGTCCCCTGGCAGGGACCGGCTCCAGATTCCCTGGCGCATTGGCTTTCTTCAGATAGAACGCTGCTCGGTGGCCATCTTCACCACAGTGGAAATAGTGAGTACAATTAGAACAGTTCTCTTCAACACACTTATTACAGCCATATGGTTTCTCCCCCCTATTGTCTGATACCTTTGTCAGGTATTTTACTAAAATACCTGACAAAGGTATCAGACAAGGTATCAGACAATAGGGGGGAGAAAGTAACTCCAATAGTGTTTTGAGGACAAAAAAACTTCACCTGATCTCCTATTGGCATAAGGGTGAATAGATAATAACTGAATTTTCATTTTTGGGTGAACTACCTCTTTGAATGGGCTATAGTTTATATTTTACACGAAAGCATTGTATCACTGTTTTATAAACAACATACTTCCAATGACGTTAAGTAAAGTGTAATGTAATTTTTTTTTCTGAATGACTCTGGGAGGTTGTTTTCAAGCTGTCTGAGTCACCCTTTGAGAGCAGAATTAGTCCACAATGACAGGGTTACGTCTGCATGAATGTGGTCCTGTGGGATTTACATGTATTCAGCGGATTTGGTTTTTTTAGCCAACACTCCAGTTTCTCTGGTTTCTCCACATCTGGCTTGGCTTTGAGAAGACGCTTCTCTGTGTATTGGAGACATAATTACAGGGCGCAGTAGAATAAATAATAACCCTGAGGGCAGAGTATCAAATTAAATTCTTACGTCTTGGTTTGGAAATAGGCTTGATTAGTGTATTGATGTGTTACAGAATCAGGTGGAGTTATGAGAATAACTGCAGCAACACATGGCAATTACTGCACTATCAGCGAAAAGGCCATTAATTTTTGACAATTACTTTTTTTTTTAACCTCAGAGAGTCAAACACAGTCTCTAACAGCTTCACTCAAATGTGCTTTCAACAATACTTGGGTCCAAATAAAGGAAAGCTGTACAACATGGCAAGAATAATTTAAATTATAGGCTTGCAGATGAACCACAGCATCTCGGGTTCCCTTGACAGCCTCCTCTTCAGCCATTAAAGCTGACTTGATAAACAACATTCCCAGCACACTCCATCTTAAGTGATGTGAACTAAACATGTGAACCCTCACTTTGTTCATGTTACTTTCTTTGAATTCCCCCCCCCTTCAAGTGCTGATCTTTTTCTTTTGAAAATGATTTATTAAATATATGTGAAAGGATGTTTTTTATTTCTGGTGCAGAACAATGATTTTTACAAAGAGAGCACAATCAGCTCTGCATGTCACTTGAATGAATCCTGACTGTGTTCTGGCAAAAGAGTGTGACTCTTTTGCCAGAAGTTACAAGAGAGGATCATCGTTGTTGGGTCAATTTAATCAGAGCTTTGCGTGGCACATAATGGGACCCTGAAAAGGTTAGAGTTCGGGTTATCAAATTCCAAAAAAATGATTACCTTTTGGTTTTTGTTTTGTTGTGTTTATATAACTGTTTTGAAGTATTGTTCCAAAAAAAGAAACTTGGATAATATTTATGAAATATTTTAACCTGAAAAGGTTTAATTTGACCTGAACACAATAGAAGAGTTAATATGTGAATGCTTAACCTAGGAACAGCTGTTACCTTCTTTGGATCCCTGCTGGTTGCCTGGCAGCCGCTCCATACCCAGAAGTAGCCAAGCACATAACGCTCTGTAAAACACGGTGAGTTATGGTTTTTCCACATTTTTGGAACAGAGTGAAAAATCAAGAATTGATGCCTGAATTAGTACACTTCAGAGTTACTGGCAGGTGGATTTTGTTACCTTTCGCCTAGCCAGGAAAGCTTTATCCCTCTCTTTAAAAACAAAAACAGGATTATTCCTTGCTTAAATTGAGCTGAATTTGGTCCATGGTGGCTAAGCTTTTCTTTTAATGATATTGATCAAAATTACAGATGATATTATTCAGTAAAACTGTCCTGGAAAACAAAAAAGCATGTATACATAAAACTGCCCACTATGATGAAATGACCATACCAGTCTATTTTTGACTTCTCACCATTTTGTATAAAAAGGTGAGTACCTGCACACCATCGAGAGCTTGCAATATAGAACTGATCTTTATTAAGTATGGACAGACTACGTTTCGATCCCAGTGGGTCTTCCTCAGGTTTGGAGGACTCGATGGTGTGCAGGAACCCTTCTTTTAATACAAGCTGAGTGACCTTTTTGTCCGCTGCACCTGTCTCCTAAGTCCCTTTTGAGTGAGCAGAAGTATTTTTTCATCCCTTGACTTCTTACCATTGGCAGAGATCGCCACTATCTTCTACAAATGTTGTTGATAAAATTTGACCATGTGTATTCTTTATTACATCTTAGACTGCATTTTTAAACCCCATTCACTGCCATTCAAGTGTAAGGAGGATATTAAAACAATACAGGACATGTGAAAGTTGCCAGGTATAGCTAATTCACCCTTCTAAAGAGAACATCTGTGTTATTCAAAAATCTCTGAGTGAGAGAGAGAGGGAGAGAGAGAGCTGGGAGCCATTGAGATGAAAGTTACTAAGCCTGGAAAAATATTTCCTTACAAGTGCTGCCTTCTTACCTGGAATATTAGAGTGAAGGATTTTGACACAGACATTCCTTTTAACTAACCTTGTCAAACATTTTCATGTACTTTCTGTAACGTTTATTGAATATGGGCAAAATGTAAACAAACATGATATCTCATAGATAAAGCTATTTTAGGAAAGATGCATGCAGTTTATGCAACCTATTTGTCTGATGTTCACAATGGACAAAGACATGTAGTAACACTGATATGGCATCGTATCGACTCTGAAATTTATTCATTTGGTATTGATGAGAATTTCATTTTAGCAGTGTTATGCTGTCTCCCTAATTCTTTCAAATCCACCCAACATTCAAAAGCTTTAGTTTTTCATACAAAGGAAGCCTAAAGCTTGTAATTTTTATGTGATTAAGTGTACTTTGAGTTTGCACATTTTTGGGGGCAGAATGCTGACGACAGACATTTCCTCAAAAATCTACGAATTCAAACTGATTATTTGTGGTTTAAAATAAACCCAGTCCAACAATGATTTAGTCCAAAATACTCTAAGGACATTATTGTATTTGCAAATGAAAGGTCAACCCTTAAAAGAAAAGTAAAAACACAAGCGTGTCTCTGTTTATAAAGGAGAGGATGCAGTTTTACTTACTCAAATTTTCCATGAATGTCAAGTGTTTTCGTTTATGGGAAAACTGCTGCAAGCAGTGAGCTCTCCAGTGGAAATACTCAAACCACAGTGCCACAAGAGAGTTGTCATTCACAGAAAACCATGCGTTGTTGGGTTACATGTAAAACCAGGGAACAATTCAAATTTCTCAGAAAGCAAGGGGGAAAATTGGAGCACTTTTCTCTTATTTCAGTACAAAGCTTTGTGCTCTTTGCTTCCTTGTTTATACTGAATGCCCAATCTCCCTTGTACTCCTAAAATAAAACAAGAAAACATAAAATATACAGTTGAAGGGTGCACAGGCAGATCCCTTAGGTCCATCTTCTCAATTTATTACTTCTATCTCCCTCTAACATCACCTAAAATTCCCATTAGTTGGGATTCAAAACAAAAAAGGTAGAGCTACTACATGTTCTGCAAACTGTAATGGATAAAAATGAGGAAACATTAAGCAGATATGAGTCTTAGGGCTGCACATAACAACAGCAATCTGAGACGCTGATACAAACACAGAGACAGCTGTTGTACTCAGATAAAAAGGAATAAATGTCTGTATCCGTCAGATCAGATCCAAAGCAAGGATTGGTAAGAAAAAAACACTCCATACAGAGAATTTCACAGGTGATTTCATGCAGCTTGCTTTGAGCTTCGCTTCTGCATTGCTCATCTGCACACAAGCTGTCTGACAATCCTCTATTTGTAGCAGGAGAATAAACACCGGAGGAGTTGATGGAAGCCCCTATAGCCTACAGATATTATGTAACACACACTAAATCAATATCAGCCAACAGGGATACAATGCAGGTGCATTATGATTCTTTTGGGTGGATTCCCCTCCATTTTTTTCCACATATATTAAAAGAAAAATAATAGTTCTCTCTCTCTTCTCTGAGGAGCACCATGAGGCAAACGGTTTGACAGACAAGCTGCTGGTAGTCCTGGGTGTAAGATGTGAGTTCACAGCAATAACTCTTCCCATATTCACAATGTAGCATGGAGAGCTATGAATACTGGCTTAACATCGGACATCTAACATCTGCTCAACTCTTTTCTGACAGATGTCCGCCATCTCTGCAGGACTTGTTTACAGGTTAAGCTTAATTAGATATTTAGGTCAAATTATCTTCCTTTACTGCAAACTGCTGTGAATGTTCAGACATGCAAAGGCATACAAGACTTCCTTTGTGCAAACAATTAACATATATGACACGACTTGTACTGAATGCCATGAATATGGATGATGATGTAAAAGCTTATCACCTGCCTTAAAATTTTGCCATAGACACGCTTAAGTAAGAATGCAAATGCATGAACGCATCAGCATCGCAGGTTTTTGATGAGATGCAGGGAGAGTTTCTGTTTGACAGAAAATCCAAATCAAACGTTCTGCCGCTGGAGCTTCAACCTGGAGGCAAAGCTTAGGCTGCATGTTCTGGCAAGCATCAGTGGAGTTATTTTGATGCTGGAAAAGCATCGTACCAGAGAACAACTTTTCAAAATATATCAGGCATGTTTCACATAACTGCTGACACGATTCTGCAAAAGGCATAAAACTCCCATTAGTCTCCGTCTCCTCACAAAGAGAAGGACCTGTGAAACAATTGTGGCCTGGAAAATAATAACTGAAACACTTCATTAATGGGCACTGTTGGTTAATTTAAGTTTGTCAGAAATTAAGACACACACAGGCAGACCCCGGCTTTGGAGAGCGGCCATCTGTCTTCACCCAACCGGTCAAGGCAGATGGCCGCT
>JAQLOL010000005.1:7254253-7289266 GCA_029783665.1 Naso thynnoides | reverse complement strand
TGATTTATCATATAGCTGCTCCTCTTCATGGTAAATGATACCACTGAGAATTATGCTGCCGTGCATGGAAAAGTTTCTCAGGTTCATCTTGATGTTCTTGGAATTTACAGGTCTACTTAAAGTTCTTTTATTTTTGCTCCCTGTGGTTAATTGAACTTTATGAGCACTTCGAGCTGTGTGCTTAGTGCCTGCAAGCCATAGCAACAGGTCTGGTGAGACAGTGTTGGCAATTACATGACTAATTATAGCATCAGTTCAAGCTGCAGGTGAATTAGCGCGTGATGCTTCTCTTAAGTGTGAAAGGCATACCTTCTCAGTGGCAAATAGCAGGAGGTGCAGCTTGTCTAAGATGTTTTTAAATGAATCAGAGGGCACTTTTGGGACAAAAGTGAGTCAAATGTGGTTTCACTGAAATTTAAATGCAGTTAGGAAAGCACAGATTGCCCCAGTTTGAGCTACGATACTGACAGTGCTTAGACTAAATTTAGGGTCAGATTTGGTTAATTTGCTAACTCAACTGCAAAAGTTTAAGGCATTATGCTTATAAACTGGCCTACTGGGGCGAAATCCAAAGGACACAGTACTCTGATAAAGTATGTCCAGTTAAATGCAATGCTTACGGTACACACAGCAGTCAACTGCAGCTGCATGGTTTGGTATAAATATTAGATAACAGTGCCCCCTTCTGGTGAATCCAACTCACACCTAAGCTTAAAAAAATCTTCAACACACAAATGAGGCGATGGAAATGGAGCATCATTATTGGACTCATTCTAGTGTGCTGATTGTGAGGTGAAAAATCATTCATATGGGCGTCACTGGAAATTTCCTGAAAAATGGAAAATCTTTCCTTCCAGTGGGAGTGCATTAAAAATCGGATTACAGCGAGCCACTGCGAGTTGGGACAGACTTTTTGATAGAGTAGAGCACTTTCTTAGCGCTTCCATCTGTGATCCATCTCTGTGCAGACGCCATTCTTGTGAGCAGCCAAGCATAATGTTGTTCTGTAAGCTCCTGCACACACACACACACCAAATGAGTCTCCACGTCAAAGCCTTCCATGAGGCTGGCTGTGGCCTTGGCTTTGGAGGAAAAAGATGGGATACTTATCCTGAAAGGTTTTATATTTCTCAGTCACTTGGCTGTGCACGGCACCATTCAGGCCTTTCTTGTTTTCTAAGCATAAGGATTAAAATCTCTCTCTCCCACCAGACCGCCAAGGAAAATCTAAAAAAAGGAACCTAAGAATTTGAGAAGTCTCCCTCCAGGGGCTGTTTTCGCTTCACCTAAGGAATACAAAGCCTGTTCATGCTTGGCCCAACTTAAATCTATATATTGCTTCAACTGGGTTAATTTCCATTTATGTGAAATGAGGGCAGTTTCTTACCTTGCTGTTTAAATGCATTTGGGATCTGCAAACTGAGCAACAAGGAGTGTCCCAACTTGTGTGCATATTCAATATATGTTTATGCAGATATTATTTCATGAAACAGCTCATGACAGAATACATTAAGAAAATAGCTTATCAAAGTGTAATCAAATGCACTGCATGCGCATTGAATGAAATATGCATGACAAATTGGCTTTGGAGAACACAGAGCAGGCAGAGCCTCTGAACCTTTGCACAAAAGCTCATTGAAATTCCTTTCATTATGACTGTGGTGCTACAGAGACAGAGTGAGAGGGACAGACGGAGAAAGAGAAGTATAATGATTTCTGATTACGGAGGCAGGAAAAGCCTTGCATCATATGCTGGAATATCATTACAAAAGAATTACGCAATCTCACTTTTGAAAAAAGAACAAAAGAACAGATGAGCATTTAGTCATTTTATTTACAAATGTTACTGTTTGCCTCAATGCCATTCAGTTTGGTATACTCTTCACAAAAATCTCCTAGCCTGTACAGTCCTCTATCTATCAGTGAAAACTCCAGACAAGTGCTATTCAAGCAGACGATTTTAAATAGATTTTGACAAAATTTTAACAATTTTTTTTATCACTTCTCCCTGTTACAAATGAAAAGGCACATAGACACAATAAGCATATCTCGGCTAATAAACCTTGTTAATACCACAAGCGCAAAAAGAAGCATGGACAATAAGAGATGATCCCGCAAACTCTTGAAAACTCTCATCTTTAAAATCTGTCTCAGTGAAAGCTATTACAAAGATATGACTCAGTAATCTTACAGACAATTTAACGTTTTGACTAGTTTCATGGCTAGAACGTTTAAAACCTCTGGAGCATGCAGAACCCTTACACTTTGTACAAATGTTATACTTAATATGATATTAAGACAGAGTACATAGCGTCTTTGCAAGCTTACCCTCTCAAACACACACCAAAAAAACACATAATCTCATCAGAGAGTCCACTTTATAAAGTCAAAAATGGAAGGATGTCTGAAGCGTGTGTCTCAGCTATTTGCAATGGCCTCAGTGTTCACTTTGATGTTCATGGGTTGTTTTCACAAGTAGTTTCTTCATCAATCTGCTGGAGTACAGTCACCTCACATAGCGGTTGGCTGGCCAGCTAAAAGAAAAACACGGTGATATTACACTCAAGAAAAGCCACAAACAACTCGGCATCATGTTGATCAGATTAATCATGTACTCACTTTTGAATCGCATGTAGCAGGAGTTACAGTAAAGCTGTTTGTTTCGTATTCTGACTTCAGCCCCGGCTTCCGATCCTCCAAGGTCAGATTTACAGTCGATACACTGAGGAAGTTTTAGCAAAGGGGAGAGTTAAAAAACTACCTGACTAATTGAAAGTAGACCTGAGATGAGACCTAGATGGAGGGATGAGGACAGACTGAAGCCCCTTGATTGTGCGTACAGAAAAGAGAAAAATGATTCAAATGACAAGGACTGACTGTTCAGATGCAGGACACCAAACTCAAGTAAGACCAAAGTTCCAGGAGGAATCAACAACCAGAATCAAGAGATAGTTAAAAGAAACAAAGTGAGAGGTTGATTAGCTCGGCTTGAGAGTTCTGGCACAGAAAATCAGCTTTGCTCAGCAGCAAAGGGGTCAGGACCATGAGATTCAGAAAGTTAGTAATAAAAGTAAAGAATCTGGAGTGATCAGTTTAGATTTTGAGTATTGGGAGGATCGTGCTGATGACTTGCTCCAGTGGGCCGAAAGGAGCCCCGCTCTCACCTTAAAACAGCCCAAATGATAACAGAGCCCGAGGGACTCGATGATCATGGCTGCTCCCCTTCCCAGTGGGTTGCCACAGAACGTACAGATTTTCTTGCCACTCACTGACCTGGATTACAGAACGCACAGCTGTGATTGTCGAGGTGAGCACACATGCGAGACGCATGTATGCATACACACACAAAACACATGTATACACTGGTATACAACAGGGTTAAACAAATGAATAATTTATTTGCTAACAAATATGGCCAATATTGGCCTTTTGGTAAATATTAATTTTGGATGAGAGCCCATTGTGTCCACTGCCGAAATGGAACAGAAGCTCCACAAACACATTCTGTAAAATATTCAGCATGTTGCATTTTTAATTCAACTGCTGCTGTTTATTTATAAAAATAAAGTTTAGTTTCTTTTATGACAGAACAAAACAGTGAATTAGCATGAATTTTAAATTAGAAACATAAAAAATGTTGTATAGTTTCAGCTTAAGTCCTAGAACATCACAACACATGAACACAGACACGCACAAACTCAAAACAATAATGAATGTGCAGAAGAAATTAAATTGGGAATTGAAAAAAAAGGAATGTACAGAATAGTCTCAGTGTAACGTGTCAGGAATGCATGGATGGAACATGTCACATAAAACAATATCATATGCAACAGCATATTATCAAACATTCAAAACAGGAACAAAAAAATGTAGATGCAGTTGTCCTTTACCACCACTCCCCTTCTACAGTAACGGTTTAGCGACACCACCTGGACTATGTTTATGCATCCCAGTGTACCAGTGAGAGGCTAAATGCAGCTTGTTGGAGTTGTTAAGCAATGCAGCGTTACAGCGTCTTTGCTTTTTTTTTTACCTGTTCCGCAGCTGAGACTCAGACGTGGGCTCTGGAGAGGGGGCGGGTGATGGAGAAGAAGGTGAGGGGGAAGGCGTCTGCCGGGACCAAGGGGTCGTGGGCGTTCCTGCACCGCCTCGGAGGGAGCCCATGGAGGAGGAGGAGAACAGAGTGGCAGAGCCTGGCCGCTGTGGCCCCGACCCACCACCATAATAGGAAGTGCTGCCAGAGAGGGCAGAGTGAGGCCGGTTGTAATTTTGCATGTAAGAGTTGCTTCTTGGTGTCGATGATGAGCGCCAGGGGTTGTAGGCATCCAAGTTATCAAGAGATTCGCCTCTGCAAAGCCAACCCAAGCCACACCCAAGTTAGATGTTAGTAGAGGCATTTCAAATGTCTGGCTACCAGCTTCCAATGTGGCAATTAAAATATTTACTGATGGTCCAATCAAGGACAGAAAGTGATAGCCAGAATAGCAAATGTTTTTTATTTCAGCACTTGTTAGCAGGATATTAGTAGGTGCAAAAGGCAAGCCATTCTCACACAGCATACTTTTTTCACTCTTGCACATACTGTCCAGATTTTACCTGCGCATGGGTGGCATGTCGATCTCCTTCGTGGTGTTGTTGTTGGAGCGCTGGCGGATCCAGCTGTTGTCTGTCAGCAGCGGATTCTTCTTCTTCATCTCGCTCAAGATCTGCTGCCGCTCTGCTTCTGCCTGCGACAAGGACTGCTGACCCTTCTTCTCAGCCACTCCGCTGCCCGTCACTGCACCCAGAGGACAGAGATAAACCAAAAATGATGCTGTGCGAAATTAAGTTTCTGGGAAGTTGAAAATATATCACGACTGGTGGAGAAATTGGAAAAAAGGTAACAGAAAGAATGAGATTGTGATCAAGTAGATATGGTGTTTCCCAGCTCTGGTTGGATTAGACAGGTGGTTCTCAAACTGTGGGGTGGGCCCCACTAATGGGGCATGGAGTCACTGCAGTAGGGCTGTGGATGATCAGGGGAAAAATATGCAGTGACACTTCACTAGAAAAGCTTAAGTACCACTTGATAAGCCCACTGTATTGAATACAATTAAACTATGGAAGCAAAAAGGCATCAGCCTGAGACTTCGATCGATTAGCTCATTCTCTGGATGATTTTTGATTCACCATTTTATCATTCAGCTCTTAATCAAACAGCTGTAAATTTTGATTGGTAATGTGTCATAATGGACTGATTAATGAGATTAATGGAGTTTTAGATTAGATGGAGAGGTGAGGTTCGGCCACCTCTCTCTGGCTCTCTGTATCTCATGGCATTGAGGATGTTTCTTCTCTCCATCTCCAGCTCTGATGCGGCCTTCTGACTCCGAGCCTGCAAGTCACGTGTGCTCCTTAGCTGCTCCTCCAGCAGCCACTGAGCCATGCCCCCTGTGTTCAGCCCACATGTATGTGCAACAGCATTCGGACATGGAGTAATTAATAAAACAATTTTTAAATAGTTAAACAATAAAAGCACCAAACAGATGGAGAATTTAGTAAATCAAGAAAACAAACATCTCCGCTGAGGTTTTTCTTCTTCATCAAGCTGAGGAGATGATTTAGATTTTATCCTGTCAAACAAAAGAAAGGATCTGTTAGAGTCTCATTTCAAAACAAAAAAAGAAACCATACTTACAGAATCTCTTGCTGTAAAAGTCACGTGTTATAACTGTTAGCACCATAGAAACACAAATGTTCAAGTGTTTTGGAGAAAAAGTTATAAAAGGAACAGCTGAATGTGGTAATTCCTATCCTGGCTGGAGACTTGACCCAACTGCTAAGTAACTTCTAAATTCATAACTATCAACATAAAGGGACCTTGTTGTACTGATTTGGTTTGAATGGAGCCAGCAGGAAACAAGGCAATGACTTGGACTCATCAGCTATGCAGTTAGGATGTGCCTGCTTTGTTCTGAACTCAGAATTATGTTGGAAATAAAAGAAAAACACCACTTACTGCTTCAAAAGGCATACATAAATAAATAAAATTATGTACCTTGTGTACTGCTACCTGGTGTGTATGTATTCAGGTTACAGTAGCACACAGTGACAAATTGCTCTTGTTGACTGTAAGTGGAACTGCTGTTTGGCAGGATTACATGCTTGTGAGAAACTGTTTTGGCAGATGCGGCGCAATTCAGGCAAGAACAAATTGTGTTGCCAAGATACGAGTTCCTCCTGTGGCAGAGAAATTGTTCAAAGAACTCAGAAAAGGTGACTTGGAGATGAAAACATAGAGGGACTAAAATGAGCATTTAAAGCAGCATACAAACATTCAATCAATTGTTTGTAACACACAATGATGTTTTAGGCAGATGTAAGGATAGTGCATTTTAAAGGGCAGTATTTGTCAGTAAATGTAACTTCTTTGGTGAAGACATATTTTCAGAGATGTAAGAAGTACTCTGATCATGTGCTTTAAAGTAAAAGTAGCAAAACCACAGAGTAGAAATACTCTGTTACAGGTAAAAGTACTGTATTCAAATTTTTTACTTAACTGAAAACACAAAAGTATTGGCATAAAAGTTAACTTAAAAGTACCAAAAGTAAAAGTACTCATGATGCATAATATCCTGTTTCAGAGTACTATATAGTATATTGTTGGATTATAATTATTATTAGCAGCTTGTGAGTTTGCCCCGGGGCACAAAGTTTTATCTTAATCTGTAAATCAGGATTATTATTTTTTTTTTTGTCTTATTAATCTGAATTTAATTATCAGATAAATGTAGTGGAGAAAGAGTAAAATATTTGCCTCTGAAATGTAGGGGAATAGTACAAGTTCTGGTACAAGTATCTCAAAATTGTATTTAAGTACAGTAATTTAGTAAATATTATTCATCACTTTGCACCACTGTGTATTTTACATTGCTACAACTGTTTACTACAATTCACCATCTTTTTTTTTTAAATTTTGGGTGCCTTTACTAAGAGTTATTGATAGCAAACATTAATAAAATATCTAGAGCTGCAAACAACAAAATTAGTGTGTTACAAACCATTTATTGAGTTTATATTTCTTACTGCCTACAAATGCTGAAGGGGGCGAACTAAAATATAGTGTTGCCTACAGTACCTTCTCGACTCATTATTTTAAAATACTGTGAGAAAGTGTAATCATTGTAAAGCTCTGTTGGCATGCATTATTACTTATTAAAGCACAGCTTAAAACAAACATAGTATGTGATGTGAGAGGAAGTTTCATTAGAGGCAGTAGGTGATAAGCTCAGTTATTCAGGAAACATTAACTTAATGGCACAATATGTAATGATGTCAGGGGGTAGCTTATCACCAATCAACCAGACTACTTCTCAGTGTACTCTTGACTGTTGCTCTCTTTGGCCTTAGCTAGAAGTGGCTATTAGCTTGTTAACTTGGTTAGCCATACAGCTGGTTGTCCTCTTGTGTGATCGGTCTTAACTACATTAGGGACTTGGAGCATCGGATGTCAGCAACTCAGCCTCTGAGAGCAACTGAGGCCAGTTTGACCACAGGGGGTTATAGTATTGAAGTAATATACAGCGGTTCTGACATGGACTCTGGCTACGGGAGCAACAAAGACTTGGCAGGCAGGGACAGGAGAAGCATTACCGGCGAAGTGCAATCTCTTTGAATAATGATTCACTTTAACCAAACCAGAGTTTGTGATTGTTCAAACACTGGAAAGACAAACTAAGATGGCTCTGGTCAGTTTTATTTTCACTTGTTTCAGTCGAGTTTAAATCAAATGTGTTTTATGATGCGTTAACAAGCCAGTTTAGCTCCAGACAGGACAGGCTGGGGCTAACTGGTCAGCATGTGAACTGCAGTAGGTGTAAATGCAACAGAATCATTCTCTCGTTACCACTTCAAATTTTGTTGTAAATGTTTAATATTTTCTTTCCCCTGACCCCTGTGTTACACATTGCAACTTTGAAGTTAAAGAACAGATGAAGTTTGACCAGAGCAGAGTCAGTCCCTCTTCTACTAACCTGTCTTTATAGGACAGTGGAGGCTGGACATGGGCAAAGTCATGGGAGCCATCAGCCCTTTGGTGAAAGGCAGTGTGAGGACAGAGGTGCGTAAGGGTTACGACACAAAGGTGGAGGACAAAGCACATGCAAACATGTTAGTTGCACTTGTTACTGCACAGACAATAAAGCAGGTTATGTTTCACACTTGTGTTATCATGAACATGCTGGACAGACAATGTGAGGACAGTACAGGTGAGTAGGAGGAGCAGTATCTCTACTGACCACCGCTGCTGCTGCTCCAAGGCTCTCTCCTGCTCTCTGCGCTGCTGCTCTGCTGCATCCTGACGCCTCCTCTCCTCCTCCCTCTGCCATCTCAGCTCTTCCTCCTCCCTCCTCCTCCTCTCCTCCTCCTCCTGCCTCTCCTTCCTCTCCCTCTCCTCCCGGAGACGCTGCAGCTCTCGCTCCTCCTCTTCCCTCTTCCTTTTCTCCTCGGCCTGCCTCCGGCGCTCCTGCTCCTCCTTCCTCTTTCTCTCTTCCTCTTCCCATGGAGGGGTGACAGGCAGGTTAACAGGAGAGAGGGGTGAGCGTGGGCTGATGCTGAGGCTGTTCACCTCCAGGCTCCCAGGCTGCCAGAAAGAAGAAGTGACAGAACAGAGGAAACATTGATTAGGCAACGGCATTTAGTAATCTAACCCTTTATTAAAGGAACTGCAACAACAATGGAGAAACTTGTGTCAACCCCTATGGTGACAGAGCAGCGAGTGTTTTGAAATTCTAATCAAAAGTGGAGTTCTTGTTACGTAACTGTGAGCTGGGAAGACTTTTACCATTACAGTAAGCTCAGCCACACGTGTGAATATCCACATGACTGCACATTTTTCTGTTTTTGGACAAGCCAGCAATACCAATGCATGGCCACGTAAATGCTGCACAATTACAGGAATGTGAACAAACAACAATATCAAAGCTCTTTGGCTACAATTGAATAATTTTATGAATCAGATCTTACTGCCACCTTTAAATACCATCCAGATGTTTCAATTTATAGGGCATAATTTTTACAAAATGAAATACCTTTGCTACCTCTTGTCGGTCCGCAGTCTTTGTGATCTCCTGCTGAGCCTTCAGCCACTCCTCCTGCAGTTTCTCCTGGTCGCGCTTGTATTTCTCCTAAACAACAAAAGCAGGAGGAGATGTCAAATGTCATGCAAGTAAATGACACGATCTGCGCAGACATACAAAAACCTGCAAAAAAAAAAAAATCAGTGGTGATGGTGAATTGCATGATTGAGCAGTACAATTAAAAGACTGAGGGCTAAATAGAGGAAAGACAGAAGACTACAAAGATATCATAGCTATTTTATTTTCAGATAACTCCAAGCTCACCTACATGTTATCTAACCATCCTGGAAGTTAACAAACCTAGAGAAGCTCGCCCAGGGCTGGAAATCTCCCTGGCACATCATAAAATCAGGCCATGCATCCAACAGGGAGTAAGACTGGAGGAGTAACAAGCCTTCCTGGCTACATCAATGCTCTGCTTGGACACCTTTGATCTCCATCCAGAAATAGACCCTTAGAAAAGTGTTTTGACAGGATTCGACTACATTTCAGTTGGATGCTCGGCAGATGCTTTACTTTCAGCTGCCAAAGTGCTATGTACAGTTTTCTGTATTGAATCTTTTAGGAGCAGTCTGCATTGACTGTGAGGACTTTCCCACCCCATCATTTCAAGCTCTGTGACTAACTCGGGTTTTTAAGATGAAATGGACTGAAATGTTTCTTCATCTTGGTCTTTTAATTAATGTGCCATACACACAGTAGCCAGTTTTTTTGGTACAAATAGATTAAGCATATCCAGTCTAACACACAGCCCTTCGATAACGCTCCTCTCATGAAGGTTCTAATATTCAGCTTTCGTTGAAGCTGATATGATTCATCTTCGTGGTCATTTTGGTGGGTGTAGTTCTTGCTGCTGTTGAATTGTTGTGCATTACACCGAGAACTGTATCCTTAATCTTATTCATATTTCGTAAGTTCATACACTACACACACAAATCAGAATAAAGTCCTTTTCTTCTTCACAATCAAAAAACCATTTTCAACAAAAACTGAACATCCTAACCTGTGTGAAGGCAGGATTTGTGTTGGGCTCATTCATTTCACTGCTTTTTATTAGTTACTGATAAACTGGCCATTACATTACAGCTGCAAGAGTGTGACTTTATCTGTACCTGTAGGAGGCGCTCCTGCTCCTTCTGCCATTTCTCTTGCCTTTTACGTTCCTCCTCTGGGTCCCAAGACCAACGGTTGACAGACGGAGCGATTGAAGGAACAGGTATCTGCAGACGGTGAGGACAGACATGCAGAATAAATGCACATGCTTGTGCATGCAATCAAGCAAACTGTGAAGGCTCATGACATCATCACACTAAGTGATTCACTCTGGAGCACCTGTTGTTCCCTAACACCTTCATCTGCTCCTGATGATGCTATAAAATAAAGCTTTATACTGCAAATATGCCTCCTTACATTTTGAGAGTAACGCTGCTTCTCATGTTACATATGTATTATAGGCAACTGCAGGACAGCATTCTTGAAATGCAGCACATCTTAGCTGACTTTGTGCTATTGTCAAGTCCTGTACATTTAATCTATACAACATAAAATCACAGTTTTGTCTCAAACTAATTCACATTTCTTTTTTCAAAGATACATAACATTAAAAAGTGTCTGCTGTCATAGCCAAGTAATTGGGTGACTAAGAGGCTTAAGACGAAGAGTGAAGCAGCAGCTGAAATCAAACTAGCAATACAGTCGTTGTGTGTTTCTTAATAATGGGTCTGGGCTTTGTAATAGCTGTGGTGTCTGCACTTAAAGATGTTGTCATTGTAGGAGACAACACAACAGGCATTTTAAAAAAGTGCCCTTTATGCACTGATGAAATTACTCACATCTGGCACTGCAAACTCTGATCCTCCTTTAAAAGAAACAAAGAAAATCATCCAGTCAATAATTCTGGTTTGCACAGATAGCAAAGACAGACATTAACCTCGAGGCCTAATACCACAGCAACGCAAAACTGACAGGCCTATTAAAGTTTCAACTAGATTTTTAAGTTGAGCAGCAGCGCATCGTTGACAATGACATTTAAAATCACAATAGTGAATGATATTTTCAACAAGCCTCGAGCAACAAAGGTCAAATTTCACCCACTAAGACTTATTGATTCTCTCAGTTCAAGATCACCCACTTGTTGACATTTACATTGGATGCCAGCCCTGAATGGGAAAATCAATAAACGGATTGTGAGGACAAGATATCAAACAAACTAAAGGGAAAAGCACACATTTGAGCAGCATGCACGAGATGCACACAAATACAGCGCAGCCAGTCTGAAAGGTTAACATACCGCTCAATAAATGGATGCCACAAGAGCAACAGGAATGCTTTTGTCTTCATGCGCAGAAAGGAAAAAAGAGTAACCACATGCTAAACCTGCACACCATTCAAAAAAACAGCACAAATACAACAAAGATTTGTATTTGTTGTTGTTAAGCTGGTGTAGTGTCTGACATGCTGTCCAGCCTTAAAGCTGATTATGTTGGGTATTTTTTTTACACAGACTACTTCAATGTAATTTCTCCTCTATATGGAAGCCCTGAAAGGCAAGTGATGAAAATTTTCAAAGTATGATCTAAATTAATATAATGACTGTGACTTAAGAACAGAGGAAAGGTTTTTTTGTAATAAACATTTTGTCCACAAGAGGGCGAAATGCAGCACTACTTCGCACATGAGACAAATGTACCTTTCTGGCAAAAATCCTTCATCTCAATGTGGAAAGGTCTATTTAAACCTACAACATGATCATTTCCTAAACACAGCCAAGTAGTTTTGGTGACTAAACCTAATCTCAAAACTGAAAATAATTGTAATCAAAGTAATTTTGAGTGTTTTTCACATAGCCTGGCTGCCCAAAGGCTCCTGAAGCCATGATGGCAAACTTTTGTGAGGAGTAATGGGGCACTTTGCCTTCTTCTGACCAAAATGTGTAGAACAAAAACAAACACTGAGGGAAAAACTGACCTTCCAAATATTTGTGTACATGTATTTTTCCTGCTTTTACAGATGAAATAAAGGGAACTTAAAAATCACTAGTTTTTTTTCACTTGCCTTTCAGGGCTTCCATACATCATAACTTATAAAATTGTTTGAAGAAATTGCTCCATAGAGCTAATGATTTTCAGTCTCATCTTAAAATTCCAATGCTAAACAAAGCCCCACACATTTCTACAATCTCTTTGTTTGAAAAGCATGTCAGTACCCCAGGTTGTACCAAGCAAAGGTGAGGAGGTCACTGCACACTCAACCCTGTTTACCACAGAGGTAGACCAGCGCACTGACACTGGACCCTGAGCCACCTGAAGGAGGGAGTGGGCACAGCACGAGGTTAAGCTCTGACACAGACTACTGTCAAAATAAAGGAGGAATTGTCCCAAAACACAGTGGGATTTTATTTCTGACAGCTCATAGTCATTTGATAATACGGAACTTATCAATTGAACATGAGGCTGTGACTGATGCAGAACATGCAAAAGTCCTGAGGAAATTTGAGGATTTTAGGGAGACAAGCGCAAAGAGAACCCAGTCACCAGATTGTACAGACATTATCGGTCAGCACTTTTTTTTTTTTTTACCTTGTTCAAAAAACTCTGACCTCCGTTTAAGGTTTTTCAAAGATATGGGTTCTGACTCTACATGAGAGATGGAAAACAAGATACAGAGAGGTACAGTTGAGGGGAAAAACATGTTTCACAGAGGGAAATACCAACTTATATTGTGAATTCCTGAATTCTACGTTTCAGATTGTGTCTGGATTCGTTACATGACTTTGTTACATAATGCAGTAAATGTCATGACCGTTATCCACAATAGCCCAGTGAATGCAAAGATGTTTCCTCTCAAAGAGAAGTAAACAAAATTACACCCCCTACTGGTGTGCTTTTGTAGTCAGCACAAAAAATAGCGGTCAGGATCAATTTCATAACCTTTCTGATTGTGTACTTTGCTCTTTACCTTTGTTCCTCATGGTCACCGACTCCTCTCGGAAACCTCCATTAACTCCGTTTGGCGCCACATCCTGCGGGGAGACATGGTGGGGTGTTTGCTCATTACAGAGGCGCTCAGTTGGGCACAAAACAGGAATAAAACTTGATCAAACCTGAGCGTGTCTGGGTCACTTACGACAGCCGGCTGGGCGGGGGCCTCTTTGGACGGCAGCCTTTCCCTGGAAATGCGTGACGAGGTGAAATCCAGGCTAGAGCTGACAGTGTTTGTGTCAGGTGAACCTAGAAGTATCGGATGATCCGTACTGGTCAGATTGATGGTCTTATGGCTTTTAAATGGCAGGGAAGGTTGGTCTCTGTCCCAGTCTGCATGCAGACAATGCAATGGCAAAAAATAGGATGTGTGTTTGCACATCAAACCTGTTTAACATGTTCTCTGTGCCTGTGTGTGTGGGGTGCAGTAGTTGTTCTGCATATGAGACACCCAACAATGGACAAAGACTTATCTATTTACGTAAGACCGCTATAAAGCAGGGGACAAGCTTGCTGTTATGGTGTTATTATAGAGAGCAGCAGGGGGTGACAGAGAAACCACCTTCCCCAACCATGCAGCCTATTAAAGCTTTCACAAACCCACACAGTGTTTCTAACAGGCTCACAACCTCTGGGGCTTCACTAAACTATTTCAACAAGTACTGTGTGTTAGTTCAAGTGAGCTGCTTTGGGTGGTTTATTATTTTTGTAAGGTGAAACTGGTGGAGTGCGAATAAGTAAGCCTGTTATACCAACACTGTTAAAACAGCACACTCTGAGGACTGTGGACCCGAGCTGGGTTAGTTCTCCAGAAGGAAAATACTGCACGGATACAGAGAGGAATGCTGACGTGACAGAAAAAGGCAAATAAAAAGGAAAAAATAAAGAACCAGTAGAAATAAAAGAAGAAAAACGCACACAGGAAAAAAAAGTAGACAGAAAAACCACTGGAGTCAACACAATAACAGTCTTCCCTCCTTAGATGAGAAGAAAGGTGCAGGTCCTTCACCAGCTGTCATGAGATCATTCATGGATGATTTCACAATAGTTTACGGACCAATTTAAAGTGTCAAAACTGATTTGCAACGCAAGCGGAAGAAGCAGCACTGTCAGATCAGGAATGCAACCCTTAAAGTGGCTAAATTCACACACACACACACACACACACACACGCACACACACACACACATACACACACAAACACACACACTCAGATGACTCACTGTTCTTGCCATAACGGCGTATATCCATGACCAGGCTGCCCTCCTGCAAAGCTTCCTCCATGCTGGACTTCCAGTCTGTGTAGCTCATTTCTGCCACCTGGTGCCTGTTCACTGTCAGCACCTCGTCTCCAGTCTGCAGCTGGCACATCTCCGCCTGGCTGCCTGCACCAGACACAGGACCGCATCATTAGCGGCAAAGAAAGCACTCAGTTCTACTACTGCAGCGACATGATGATTGTCAGAGGTTTTCTTAAACTCATAGGAGCTGTTATTCTCGCAGAGAACAGTGATTGTTTTAATAATTTACCTGAAATTTAATCTTACAGAAATGATCACATTTAACATTTACAGTTAAACTATTCGACACTGTTCAACCAACTATGAACAACTTCCCATCTTTGAGGTTTGTGGTCTGACATGAGAATTTTTAAAGATTCCCTGCTACAGTAGAATCATATTAGCACAATACAACAACAATTTTAGAGCAAATTAAGTTCTTTACAACAACATTTCTAATTTAACTTTTTAATTTGTATTATTCAAACAATTCTAAAAGCTACTGAGTCACAAACTTGTAAAACCAGACACATTTACACATTTACTATGTTTATGGTTAACAATGTAGTATTCAGATTCGTGCAATTACAATATTGTGCTGTATGCATTACATGTTTAATGTGAGTATTTATCATTTCACCAACTTTTAAACAATTTCTGTTTACAACCTATTAAGACCAATAACAGTGTTTTTGAATATTTGACTTGGGCTCATTTATGCTCTGTTATTCTGCTTTGCATGGCAGCATGTGCTGAACAGCGTCTGCGGTCATTGTACTGTTGCATCAGTGTTTTGCTTCTGCCTGCTGCTTTGCATGATTCGTGCAGTCCTGTCTTATGCTGTGTGCTGAGTTTGTTGCATTTGTCTTCATTTTGGCATCTTAGCGTCTTCTGTGTGCTGTGCTTAACCTGTCACTTCATTAGTTTTGCCAAAAGACTACAGCTAAAAATTAGCCAGCTGGCTAGAACTGAGGTATGTGCATTGTCCTGATGATTTAAGAAATTATATATAACATAATTGATTTGACAAGGTTGGCATATTTTACACAATGACTGTGTTTAACGACATCAACTATAAGGACACTGACATAGGATATGCGCTATCATCATAACCGCAATATTACCAATCTGCATGAGATACAGTGAAGGTGGAAACATCTTAGTAGTGAAACAGGCTCAGACCCAGCAGATCTGACCCAGATAGATGCTGCCCTACATCGCCACAGCAACGTGGTGGACTCAAAACCCTGCTGATAACTTAATAGCAGCCTGGCTGTAAAATATAACACAGCCTGAGCAGTAGTTTCGATTATTAACACTGTAAAATATCCGTGCATTCATCAGTCAGCTGCAGTGAGATTGAGATGAGATCTAGATTTCACCATCGAGAATGCTGGAGTTTAAAGCTGCCAGTTTGGCTGACCAGCACACATGATTATGGAAGGTGAATGAAGCCCTGCCCATAATGTAAAAGCTGTCTGAGTTGTTACCTGGCTGGACAGAGGTGACGCGAGCTCCTGTGGAGTCCCAGGTCGCCTGGAAGCCAAAGTCTCTGCTGCTGTTTGGCTTCTGGTTCAGGCTGATCCGCATCTCACAATAGTTCTCCTGGAAACAAAACACCAACACAGGTGAGTAAAGATGAACAGAAGCTATTCACACGCACACATGCACGTGTCTGTGCCTGCACGCATACATGTGAATAGCTGCTGTTCGTCTCAGTAGCACAAATGTATGCACACACACACATGCAACTTCAAGAAATGTGGTCCTGACTTTCCATTACTCTGGAGGTCAGTGTGACAGGTTGTGTGTGTTCTTGTGTAAGCAGGCCTGTTTGGCAAGAAACCTTGTATTAATTATTTATGGCTGCTGATCAAATGCAAACCTGTTGCTGCTCTTTAATTTCTGTAGCACTCTTGGAAATAAACGACTTTTACGTGAGAAAAGAGCTTGAAGCAAATTTTGATTTCATGACACATATGGGTTCACTAATTATTTACCACAGAGCTAAAAATACTCTCACTGTTCACATTGTTAGTATTAAATAAAATATATATCATTTTTCCTTCAATACACAAGCTTATTCTTTTGGCTAATGGTAGGTATCTTGAGTACCTGGCTGGTTTCTTTGGCTGGAGCAGGACTGACTGGGGCGTCACTCTTGACCTGAGGAGGGACAGGTGAGATGCTCTGCTTATGGGTGATGCTCTCTGCTGGAGTCTTGCTTTTTTCCACCTCCTCCTCCTCATCATCACTGCTGTGGGATGAGCTGGACTCAGAGTGAGCCTCGTCCTCAGAGGTCATGAACTGGTGGTAGCGGCTCGGCACCGAAGACTTCTTAGAGGCATCGCCGTTGAGACGCCTGTGGGAGTCATCCACCTGTCCGGGATTAGCGGTTTGAGTCTTAAAAAAAACATGAGAATTTAAAATAAATTATATCACCTGGCTGTTTATTACATAATAGTCAACTGAAATTGGTAATAAACATTTCAATGGGGGTAGTAAGCTGGTAGAAGTCTCAACTCTTTGACTGAGTGTGAAACTGTTAATCTGACAGTTAAAACTTATCGGATGTAACATTAACGTATTTCTTAAATCTACTGTAGCTGTAATGAATGTGAGGACAGACAAAAATAGCTTCTCTGCTAGTCCAGTTAGCATTATAAAACCACTAGCTTCATCCATTATTCATACAGTAATCAGATCGGACTCTTGGCTAACAGTGATGTACTCAAAACAAATAACACTGTACCAGACTAACAAGGCAAAGACTCCTTACTACCAAACAAACACTTTCTCCTCCTCCTGCCCTCTAGATGTCCTCCAGCCTCCTGTGCTGCTCTGATAATTTGTATTTAGTTGTGAATTGTTTAGTACTCACTGAAAAGACTCTGGGAAGTGAGGTGAGGCGGGACGACTGGGTCCCAAAGGGCCGTGGTGTGACAACTGAGGTTAAAAGTGCGCTATCCGATTTCTGGTAGCTTCTGGGGAGGGAGGCGGAAACTCGAGACACCCCGGGAGGCTTGGGATCCATTGAGCTGAGCTGTGGTTGCTGTTTGTACAGAGAACCAGAGGAAGGGGTCTTCACCTCAGCCTGTGTGCCCGAAAAGGGGCGCCTTGGCTCAGGCACCTTTTGCACTACTGTTGCTGTCTTCTCTGTCTTGACAGTGCGAGTGTATTCTGGGCTCTTCTGTACAGGTGCATCTGCTGGAGACAGGGATCTGTTTAAAGAGCTACGGCTGGTGGGAGTGGGAGTGATGGTGGTCGTGGCCGTTGCGTCGCTGCCTGCAGGACTGTACACAGTGTCAACTTTACGTGAGGCGGGATGGGAGGTGGCCCTGCTGGTAGCTGGTGTGGCGGCAGGGGGTTCGTCTTCTTTCGGAGGGAGCTCCAGGGATCGGGAGGAAGAGTATGGAGTGTCAACAGTGTAGCTCCTGGCAGGAAGGGCCCGGGTACGTGGGGCAGAGACAGGTTTCTCAAATACGTCTTCGTCGTCGTCCAAGTAAGAGAGAGATTTGAAACGGCTGCCAACGCTGCTCTTTCCTTGTTTTTCTCTGTTAACCAGACAGAGGTCGATTAGAGGGATGGGATAAATTAGAGGGATGAAGAGATAGGGAGGAAAATAGAAAAAGGAGCACAGGTTGAAAAGAGGAGGGTAAAGAGAGGAGGAGGCAGGTTGAGATAGATTACACTTTCACACTGACTGAGGGCACAATTACAGTCTCATTCTTCACTTCTGCACAAATAATCCTGCAGCCCGTGTACTTAAAACTTCTCATACACACTTTGTTTTATTACTGTAGGATCCCCATGAGAGGGGACATAAAGGAACAAACTCAGCGTGTGTTGCTCTTCAATAAAAACTAGGATCAGAAAATAAAAACAGAAATTCAACACCATTAAATCTACCAACACCACGATGCAGAATCTTTACTCTGTCAATAGTACACGATCAGGTGTGTCCTCTCTTACCTCTCCTCTTGTATCTCCTTGAAGGTCTTGGATGTGCTGCTGCTGGTGATCTGCTCTATCCTTTCCCTCTCCTCTTTCTTCCTCACTATGTCAGAGTTGACACTCCTGCGGCGGCTCTTCCACTTGCTCAGGTCCTGCAGCAAACGGAAGCCCAGATCAACTCATGCACCACTTTGAAACAGATCAGCTAAGATCCAGGTAAAACAAACGGGTTGTGTTTCATGGCTAACGGTGCAGCTGATGAGGGCGAAGTTGAAAAGGAAAGAGGAAGACACAAAAAAGAAAGGGCTGCATTTGAAGGTGTTCTATTTGTGTGCTTTAGGCTCCTCCCATCCCATCTCCCCTGTGTATCTGGGACTGTGTGACCCAAATGCTGGTTTAGGACTCGAATATTTTGCCACGACATCAGTAATTTGTGCACAAATAACTTTTTATTATTAAATTTTCTTAGAACTAGCAAGTAGTGGATCACCACTACACTTTGACATTCTTTTCCAGGAATA
Organism: Naso thynnoides; assembly: GCA_029783665.1. Taxonomy (NCBI): domain Eukaryota; kingdom Metazoa; phylum Chordata; class Actinopteri; order Acanthuriformes; family Acanthuridae; genus Naso; species Naso thynnoides. Next base: position 7,270,415 of record JAQLOL010000005.1, on the reverse strand, counting down.
ACTTGCATCCCCGTGTTAACTGTATATCGATTAAACATGCTTTTTTTTAATTCTAGGGTCTCTGTTTTGCATCAGATGTCTGTATTACATCATAACACAATTCCACATTACTAAGATAATTCATATTAATAGTGTGTGATGTTTCCTGTCACAGTGTGATTTGGAAATGAGGACAGTCCATAGCCAGAAGGCAGTGCTGCACCAATCAGTGTCAGCCTCCGTCTCTGGCCTCTATCTTAACAGCTCTCTTTTCGCCCTGTGGCCACAGACTGCACCTGCTCTTCTGATTGCCGCACAGATCTCATAGATCATGTGCTCACCTCTCCTGTCAACTTGGCTCAATTCAATGCTCAAAAATGGTGGAGAGCAAACAGATGTCCTCAAGCGTTGCTTTGCGGTATGTATACCAGTTTTACTCACATCCTGCCACTTATCTTCGCTCTCCTTTATCTGCTCGCGATACTTCTGCATCTCTTCGAAGCGGGCCTGCCGGCTGACACTGGGTTCGACCTGGATATCGTTTGTTGACTTACTCCTGTAGAAAGAAAGAGGAGAATATGTTTAAGAGACCCTGAGCATCATCAGGAGAGGAGGGAACAAGAAATTTGACATGCTTAAAAAAACTTGTAAAAATTATTACACGTATGCATGCACCATGTCTTATTGTTGTGCAAAATGAGATGAGGAAAAAAAATATAATTCAAAATAGTCAAAATAAATTCTACCTTCCACTACCCATATATGTGCGGCTGATGCTGAAAATAAATTGCATTATATCTTAACCTGCAACCAAGTGTTAGTTCACAAACAGCACGCATATGAACCACAGTAACCTGTGGAGTGATGTAAGCTCAGTGGGTTAGTAACGTATATCACAGCCCTTTCCCATCATGCAAAAAAGCAAAGTCACTCAAAGCTCGCAGCCTTCAGAAGATCACGTTCCTTGTCTTCACTCACCTTTTGCGATTTAAACATATCTTGTACAGCTAACAGGATGTTCAGGCCAATGCTCAGTGAGAACTCTCACTGGGACACACTGCACGTTAGCTAGCTGACCCAGTGTATTGCTATTATATGCATCTTTTCAATTGGTTGCTTTGTCAATAGACCTTTGTAGAGCACCGACCCCCACCCACCCACACACACAAACACACACTGAACTTGGCCCCGTGCCATACAATACTGTGTTGTGTGTCAGCATTTAGCAGCTAGAGTGTGAGAACAGCAATACAAAAGCAGGGGGCAGCGAGGTGCGACTGTAAGAGGCCAGAACGAATGCAAACGTGCCACATTCCTGGGAGCCCGTATCAACTCACCCGTCGAAACTCTCTCGCGTTTGCTGCCGTCTAGGAAACCGGAGAGAACCACAGACAACAAAGTCACATTTCTGCTGAGGGGCCTTTGACAGTGAGTCTCAGAGTGGTCTTGCCATGAGCTTGAGGACAATTATTGACTCTGAGATCAGCTGATCCCCAGGTGATGGTCATCAAATGTATGTAAACCCAGCTTAAACATGACTTCATACACTGATCATGGTGTCACCCTTTCTCTCCCTGATGTTTGCCTGGAAAGGTGTACAGACACGCATCTTTCTCTAAACAATGTTGCCTTTCTGCAGACTCCGACATGATGTCATTGGAAATATAGCTTTACATATGGAAGTAAAGTAAATCCAGATGGCCTTGACTCAGGTTAAATGGTTGCTTTGTTCATGCTTGTGTATGTTCGTTCATGTGCAAACACTGCAGTACAGATTTGTGTTCAGGTTACTATGGAGTCCAAATGTTGCATCTTCTTTCAGAGCCGTGGGGAATTTCTACAGGCTTGTACGTCGGCTCAACACACAAGACTACATTTGATTGCTGTGCTTGGTGCTGTCGGTGTGTTCAGGAACATTTAGATTTTACCCAAGCTTGAACCTTTCCACACTCTCGTGCTGCTGCACTTTGAGCTTTACATGTCAGTGTGAAGTTCCCACTGCAGGGGTCAGGCCCATGTTACTGTAGGTGTTATGTGAGGTCAACAAATGGCCAGTTTACTGCATTCCACCACAAGGTCATGAAGTCTCTTATTTTCTTTATTGAGCTTGATTTTTTTTTCATTCACAGGCAAACTCGGTCCGATAGGAAAACAAAACCAAAGATAAAATGCAGAATGTAGGTCTGTTTAACAGTGTTCCTGATGTGCTAAATCTTTTTGTTGAAGATGTTGGAGTTATGTGTCATTTTGTTCAAAAACATCACACTTCAAAAACACAGCAGTGGTAGGTTCAGTGTACAGTCTGGCCACTCTCTCAGCCTTCACATACCATGTGTAAAATATTGCCATCACGCAGAAAACCATAATCAATAACCCTATAATTACAAAGTCACAGGGCCTTTCATTACAGTTGTTTTCTTGCATGAAAAGGTAAAAACAAACATTTAAAACAAGAAAAAGTTCTCAGGTGTTGCTGCTACATCATTTCAGTTTGTGTTGAAATACTCATTACTTACCCATAAAACCCAGTAGGCACATACTGCAGTAGTTTTCATAAAAAAAGGGCCAAATACTGATCTGTCACCAGATCAGATGAATCATTTACAAGTTGGATGAACATGCAGTCTAGAACACTTAACCATCAGACAGAAAATATTTCAAGACTGAAATGGACTGAATGGAAGAGTTTTCACAGAAACAATAAAAGCACAAAAAATTGCAGAAAAAAGTCCACAAAGTAAGGAGAAAGGAAACAGGCACTGTCAGAAAATCTGCTTTTACAACTTCAGAGCAGTCAGCCTCTCAACCATCAGCCGTTTCTTATATCTTAGCTGACTGGCTTCCCTGATAGCCTGCATTTTCTGCAGGTCACCTTCGCTGCAGGAAGAAGGCACTGAGGGTGTCATGTGATTGGCTGATGGGCTGCTCAGTGAGCTCTGGCCCTTGTCAGAACAAACTCCAAGTTTCCGCACAAGCATGTCGTCTGTTTTAGGACGCGCCTTTTGCTCAACTTGATTCTGTTTATTTGCTGCTGCCTGCTGCGTCAGAGGACATGGTGGGCACAGCAGTCTGGCCTTAAGATCAGGAGGCAGAGCCCACGGCTCGGGGATGGGCATGGGAGCGTAGTTGTCCGGGGCTCCTGAGAGTGGCCGCTTTTGCTGAGCCTGCTGGGTTTTCTCCTTGCGATAAACAACATCATCCTGCTCAATATCAGGGTAATCATTCTCCTCGGTGCTGCTATGGATGTGTCCCTGGGTGACGATGTTGAGTTGCGGCTCAGATGTGTAGAGACGACGCTTGGTGGGCAGCTGAGTCTTCATCATTGCCAAGTCTGTGTTGGACTGGAAGGCCAGAGTCCGCCTGGCAAACATGTCATCATTCTCCAGGTCAGGGAGAATGCTGTCATAATCAAAGGGGTCTGGAGGCTCTCTGGGGTCTTGGCGCCCAAGGAGGGGCCACCTCTGACATTTGACCAATTTGGGACCCGATGTGGGGTCCACAGGGGCAAACACCAGAGGGGGGGTCCCTAACAGGGGGGGCTGTATCTTGGGGAGCTGTGGGGGAGTGAGTGGTTTGATATGAGGACTGCAGGGTGGGCAAAAGAAGAGAAAAGGACAGAGAAGTGATGAGTGCATGCATGTGAACTGGATCAAAAAGCAAGAAAAGGAGGAAGAAAAACGCAGCAGCCACAGAGGTGACATTTGATTCAAACAGATGCTGATCAAACCAGGATTCTACATTCATTGCTATAAAATTAAACTGTGATGTTTGTTAAGTTTTCAGAGGAACACGCTGCAATAAAAATAGGACAAACACACATCAGCCCATTTTCGGCTAAGGTCAGTGCAGACAAACTGCTTTATAAAGTGTGTTAGATGACCTTCAGTAGCACGTTTAAATCATTTGTATATTAAAAAGCAGCTCATTAGAAATCCAGCCCAAAGGGAGCCTATAATATTTCTCCTGATGCTCTAAAACATTTCTTCATTGTCACAATCATGCAGCTGTATCGACCTTTTCCCCACAACAAGGGTGGTGTGAGCCGAGGCCTCGTGTGTGTGCGAGTGAGAGGGAGAGGTGCCGGAGGGAGCGGGAGCAGAGGAGAGCCAAGGACTGATGTCACTGTCTGAATCGTCTGATGAAGAGCCTGACCTCTTAGTGCTACGGCTGAGGACAGCAGGCGGACAGAGAAAAGGGGGCAGCAGCAAAAAGAGAGGGGAAGATAGGAGGCAGTGGCAGGAAAAGAGAAGAAAAGTAAGTGGGAGAACATATACAGAAAATGACAGAGCACCAAAATTAGAATCCAGGGATCTAAAAGGTTAAAATGGCATGCAGTGACAAAATAAGGTTAGCAAAATCCAATGTGTCTGGTAGAAAAGAAAGACAAGATTGTGCAGGAAGCGGAGCATATATGAAAACTATGATGTTACTACTCTGTCAAATATAAATTAAAGTGATTTAAAAGGTGTCTACATATGAAAGAATTTTACATGCTGGATTTCAATGCCTTGACACACCTGAAGCCTTGCATCTTCTTGTACCAGGGTCTCTTTTGAGAGCCCAGTTTGATCTTCTGTATGTGAATATCTTCTTCAGGGGTCCAGAACTTTGGTAAGAACTTGTCATGAGATTCATTGCCAGCAGGCTGGGGTTTGATGCCCATCTTGCGAGCATAAAGATCATCTTGAACAGGGTCAGCGTAGCCCACCTCATCGTCCTCGTCCTCAGAGTCATCGTACAGATCCCTGAACAGGCTGTTAGTGGAGATGAGCCGACGGTGGTCCACCCTCACAGAGTCGTGCTCAGAAGGACTCTTTCCCCCACTGTTGATGCCGCTGCTGCTCAAGAGAGACAGCCAATCACATGTGTCAAAAGATATTTTTCAGCAGTACCATAGCACGCCAGACACGCAGAGAGGAGCATCATTCTCGAGCACAACAACCGCAAATGAGATGACACAAGCATTAGCGAACCAATGCAAGCTCAAAACCAAACTGTAAAGGAGGCAAAAACTGATTTGAGGAGTTATGTTGCCAACTCAAATCACTCCTTCAAGCTCATAAAATTTAGAAGGAGTAAATAAGGAACGTGCTGACATCTCAGAGCAATTCAAACAGAAACCAACAAACTGGAGACTTGTTAGATGCAGCAAACTACAACCAAAGATGTTGTTCATGGTTACATTAAACCATGCAAACTGAGGGTAAAAGAAGCGCTCTAGTTTGCTCTCATCAGGCAGGCAAATCAAAGTCACACCGATGCTTCACGTTCTCTGACCTGAGGAAGGTCACATTCTGTTGAGGGACAACACTGGGAGTCATAGTGACCTTAGGCCAGGGGCCCCCTCTTCCCCCAGATGGCCTTCCTGCCGCCAGGGGACTGACGGGCACGGCAAAGTTGGTGGGAGGAGCTGGGGAGGGGCTGTGGAAGCGTCTGCTGGCCAGGTCATCCAGGACGAGGTCAGGGTCGGGTCGATCTGCGTCTGAGTCGCTGCCACTTTCATACTCATAGACCCACTGCAGATGAGCCTCGGGCATGGCACTCTGGGAGACTCCACTGTAGTCGTGGCAGTCGGATGAGGGCCTTGTTTCACTGAGGTCGCCATAGCACAGCAACGCAAAATGAAACAACACCAGTACACACCACCATCGACAATGCGCAGACAGCACAACAGTACCACAAACACCGAGAGTGATGGAAGAGGAGACAATGGAAACTTTACACATTTGGAGCAACAAAAAACCCCCATAAAAAATAAATTAACACATTTGGAGCAAAAATAAAAAAATAAAAAAACTGCGGTATGAACAAAATACTTGTAGGTGACATTGTCTTTTGTTAATTTGAAGAAAAGCACCACTGAAAAGATCAAATCTTTATTGTTGTGTGTAATCTAACAGTACCTGGTGAGTGTGCCTTCATCCTCTGTGTATGTGATGTTGGCCCAGCTGCGCCGATTGTCCTCATTACGTTCGGCACGTTTCTTCCTCAGTGGAGCAGGGACATAGCCGGAGGTTTTGTCTTTAGTGGGCAGGAACTGGTTAAACGGGGTGCTGGTCTTGGGTGTGATGGATACCGACCGGCGGTAACTAAGACTGTCCTTATTGTCAGCCATCCTGAAGACAGAGTCTGCCTCAGTGTCACTGCAACAACCTGGAACAAAGGCAGAACAGGAGGGGAGGGAAAGCAAACAGGTGTAGGAAAGATTAAATGAAGACCATGGGAGAAGAAATGAAAGGGAGGAAGAGGCAGAGGTCGGATGAGAGGTAATGAAGTAGCAAAAGGTGAGAAAAGACTGAGAGGAGTCTGCTGTGTGTTCTGGCGTGACTGGAGGAGTAACAGAGGGGTGCAGGATGGGGACGGGAGGCCTCCTCATTTACAGGCCGGTGTGGACGGCTGTGGAATGTCGCACTGCCCTCTCTCCCCTGGGGGGGGGGGGCGACGACGACGACAAGCGCTCTGAGATCAATTGCCAGCTCTTCCCTCTCTTGAAGCATTCTACACCCATGTCATGACACAAGATCACAGTCGGGCTTTAGCATTGATATATAATACTGCCCTCCTGGCAGACCCAGGTGAATTTTCACTTAAAAAAATATTCACTTTTAAAAGCGTACCACTAGATGGCAACAGGCGTTTGTTTTCACAAATGGGAGGTAACTTTCTGGCTCTGATACAGCAATTACTATCTGTGCACATATATTTTAAGTTCCTGACAAATGAACTTGATCATAAATGTTCATGCAGAGATGCAGTTTGATAAAATCTGAACACTGTGGGAAAAGCTTCTCAAATAACCCCAAAAGCAATCACAAACAAACAAACAAACAAAAAAACACACTCTGGTCTCTTCAATGCCGTAAAAAAACAACTTTTGAGGGGTAAAAAAGAAAAAGAAGCTAATGAGTTTGTGTGTGTTTGTATGTAAATGTAAATGACATAATGTCACCTACCCTCGCTGCTGCCTTTGAGAGTGGTGTCAGATGAGATGCTGTGTGGTCGAGAGCCCAGAGAGTCCAAGCTGTCCAGAGAGTCGTCTCTCTTGTGTCTGCCTCCTCTTCCTCCTCCTCCTCTCAGATGATAGAGCTCCTCTCTCTCTGAGTACCAGCTATCTCCAAAACCGCTGTCCCTGACGTTGCTGCCTTTCTGACCGGACGTTTCCTGCAGAGCCTGTCATACACACAGACAGTCAGAGAACAGGGTGCCAATTACAATATTTAGCTCCACTGTGTGTGTGGTGCATTAAAGATCTCCCAGGTAGAGTGTGAGGTCTGAAGTGTCAGGCCTTTTATTCTTGCAGATTCACTTACTGTAAACACATGCTCCCACAGTTGCTATAAGGGGCAATGCATATTGGAATTTAACCAAAACAACCACACTGTTTTCTGTTCACTGCCATCTCTGTCAAAACAAAACAGTGCCATGTTTCATGTAGCAGTGATGACTGTGTTTACTGCATGAAGACAATGTTATTGTGCGTAAACAAGCTCTGAAGCCACTTCAAGCAGTGTGGTGGCAGACAAGCAGAAACTTGTCAGTCACTTAAAAAAAGAAAATGATTTTCAGGTCTGTAATCCACGGAATCAGACCAGACAACACATATCCACTAACTAAACCCGGCCTAACTCCACGCCACTGAACTGGGATTATTACAGCTAAATGTACAAGACTCATGGTAACCACCTGCTATTATCCAAAATCCCTACAGCCATTTGAATCAGAGTGGCCCTGATGACACCACCAACTATAAATCTATGTGAAAGCACAGTGCCAAATTCAACACTAGATTGAGCACAAGGAAGAAAAGGGCCTCTTTGAAAAAAGGAGAAGCTATTTCCACATGCAATCTACGTAACTGTGTGCTGTAAACAAGATTAAAATAGCCGAGTCGAAGGATGGGGTCATTTATGACTTAACGTAGCTTTGGTTTTAGTGGCCGGCAATCTGAGGCCCCTTGGCCTTTAACAGTCACTCTCTGCACACAGTCCACATACCATGGAGAGCACAGAACTGTACTGGGCAGTGGCTGTAAAAGAGGATTTCATTTATGCTATTTTTGGTATCCACATGAAAATTCAGCTTGCGTTTCATGAAAGTGCAGATAAGACAACTCAGATTGGACAGTGGGATATATTACCTTGTAGAGTGCGGTGCCCAGTAATCCCTCAAATGCCTTTAAATTCAGGTAAGGTCCATCATAGAAACGTTCACACTGAGCTCTTCTACCTAGCCAGTAAATGGTGATCAACACCTGAAGAGAACACAGAAAAGAAAAACAGCTTATTGCACAATCATATTCATGTACGCATATAAATAGAATAATTACTATTAGACCTGATACATCAGATAACAGTGATACCTTCACCCTCACTGCTGAATGTACTGTGCAGTGCTAACCAGTTGACTGTTATGATAGCTGTGTCCTACTCTGACACAAGGCGATATCACTCGCTACCATGCTCTTGTTTCCAGGCCCATCCAGAAAACTCTGCTGCTGTTTGTGCGCACATTAATGGGCTGGACAGGTAAATGTGCTGCACACAAACAATCATCGCTACAATGCTCAGCAATGCCGCACCCCTATTATACATGATAGGGTTCAAACTGACAGGTCAGCTTTTTGGCTTTATGTCATCAAAGTTAGAACTTTATTATTGTTGCTGTGAGAGCTTACAGCGGCCACATGCAGGAAAATAATGAGGGATGATTAAACACGATGGAGATCTAATGAGAAATCATATGCTTACTCTGCAATTTAAAAATTAAATCTAAAACTATAATGAATATCACATAGATGGGACAAAAATTTCCTCAAAAAGGACAATTTAAACATTTCAGCTTTACTGGATTTATTGTTACTTTTTAAACTCTCAGGCAACACCTTAAAATAAGCTTAAAGTTAAGTGTCTTATGTTTTGACATCTTGGAGTCCTGTTGGAATTAAGTGTTCTTAGTTAACACGTTATTACTCACATTTAAGTAACAACATAATTCAGCTTCATAAAAAAGAATCAAATTTGAAATAAACTGGTTTGTTTCTTGCTGTACACCTTTATTGCCTGTTGTCTCCCCATCTCGCTCCTCTTATTCTGTCACAAATGTCAACAAACTGTCACCTAAAGTTTAAGTTAATACCACCATCACATATTTAGTTGTTTTAGCTGTCAATGTTACAAACTGCATAACATGTCATCATAACAGTGCTACAAAATGTTGAAGGACTGTTATGGTGAACAATGCAATGAGCACTCCACTGACTAGGCACTGTCGGACCTGGACTGAGAATGGACAATATAAATAAAATGTATCAAATTCAGCAGAAGCAGAAATATCATTTGTTCATTATCTGTAACTGCTTATCTTTTGCAGTGTCGCAGGGGCAGGGGAGAGACTGGAGCCAATCCCAGCTGACACTGAGTGAGGGCGGGGCACACCCTGGACAATTTGCTAGTTCATCACAGGGCTGACATAGAAACAAACAACCTTTCACGCTCACATTTACAACTATGGGCAATTTAGAGTTACCAATTAACCTAACCTGCATGTCTTTGGACTGTGGGAAGAAGCCGGAGTATCCGGTGAGAACCCACACAGACACGGGAAGAACATGCATTCACCCCACAGAAAGGTCTTAACCCCAGCTGGGTATCGAACCCAGGACCCTCTTGCTATGAGGTGATGGACTTGGATTTGAATCCAAGACCTTCATGATGTGAGGCAACAGTGCTAACCACCAAACCCTTGTGCTGCCCAGAACCAGAGATGCCATTTTTATTTCACACATTCTTCTTCCTTGTCAAAACCTGTTGCCTACTCTACCCACAATGCAACTCAACAACCAAATGTTTGGATGGAGATTTGGGTGTGTTATGTCAGTAGTGGCAAATGTAGCCTTGAGCTGCCAGCATCAAGTACAGATGAGAGGGTTTGGTACACACATTCCAAGATTTTTTTTTAATGATCTTATTTGTTGCTTCAGTTACAAACAATGCTGACTAAGATGACATCACTTGAGTGAACTTAGAATGTTCACAGCTCCCTCTGTAGCTACAAAAGGCTTTAGACCAGAGATTCCCACTTCTTAAAGTCAAAGACCCTAAAGAGATGCAAATTAGACCACAAATCGAATTTCATATTTGGTTTAGGAATACAGAAAGTCCTCACAGTTGATCAAAGATCAAATTATTTTCACTATAAAGTAAGTCAGTTAAAATGGTCAAATATATTTCTTTTCTTGCAGTTCTAACTTCCAACAATGATGAAGGCTAAAAATATTCTACTCTTTATTTTTAAGGGACCCTCTACAACCCACTCAAGGACCCCTGTTGGCCTCCCAGACCCCAGTTTTAAAGCCACTTTTTAGTAGTACTCTTCAAGACCTGGAAAGAGACTTTGAGTAAGACCAGTAGAGCTTCCCTATACAGACCTATAGTATTTCTAAATGAGAAAGGCCAACAAATCACGCTGTCAGAGTAAAAAAGACATTGCTCATATTTTTCCACTCACATTTTTCAGCCTCCTGTTGGTCTCTTGGTGCCTGTGAGAGAAAGAACAGAAAACAGAGGTATATTTGTGAGAGAAAACGCCAGGTCTCTGTGTTGGGCAGTGAAAGAGCTGGAAAGTGAGAGCACAATCCAGACTAGTGCCAGTCCCTCACTCATTCTCACACAGCACAAAGGCTGAGAGAAAAACAAACACTCATTTCAGAAGAGGATCATTGCAAGCAATAAAGTCATGTCTAACGTGTGAGTGTTTCTTTATTTTCCACTAATCACAAAATCAAGCAGCTGTAAAAACATTTTGTTGAAGTTTTGAGACACAAAAGGGGCTTTTGTTTCTGATTTTCAAATAATGATAAAACTAATAACTGCTAATTTAACTTCTGAAAACCAAACAAGGCTCTACTGTTGGTGCAACAAAGTCCTAAGCACACTACCTAGGTCATGCAGAATTTCACTCATATTTCTGGGGTTTGACAGCTGACCTGGCAGTCAGTAAATCAATTTTCCAAGAAAATTCCAGCTCATTTTTGCTCCTGTGAAACCACACAAGGCTTACAGTCACAACCAGGAAGCAGATATGACCTTTTTCTTATGCACTGTACACTGTCTACCTGTCACCTGGGCAGTAATGTCAATTTAAAAAGGTTAATAAACAGTGTTAAACAGCTAAAGTGCATTCGGTGATTTGAATGGCATCAGAGGAAGATACACACTCTGCTTCTCATTCCTGTGCAGGCTACACATTCCTGTATCATGTGCTAATAAAATAGTTGCACAAGCTTTTCTACCCAGGAGCCTTCCTTACAGATCATTGTCAGCATGCGATGTAAGCAATGCTGCAGCTGAGAATGTAATGTACGCATCGCACTGACACTCTAGATGAGTGCCGCTCAATTAAACATGCTGAGGTTCCATAGGTTGCTTAATTGAGCGTCAGGGATAAGGTGAGAAGGTGTTATTAAGCACAGTACGTTAGTTCGTTAAAATCAAGGTAGCTGCTGGCTGAGATATTAGCAATGATTCTGCAATACACAGAAGCATTCAGTCGTACAAGTACTGTACTAAAGTACAATTTGAGGTACTTAGGCAGCTACAGTCACTTGTCAGTAAATTTAAGATCTCATGTAAGAAACATTGAATTATATTAGAAAACAAAAGCAAATGTTAACAATTAAACTATTGGTTCCTATCTCAACCCTTTGTGGGTGTTACTTCTGACAAATATTTTTTAAACTAAAAGGGGTAAATTTCTCTAATATTTCACAAAAAAAGAAGATGATATAATGAACATAAAGTTGTGTAGTAGAAGTTTTTTTTTCCTACCCCATTAATCATGTCATGACCACATTTACACAGTTAGGAAGGTTACTTAGGAAATGTATTAGGTCACATATTACTAATTACCCTATTCAAAATGTCATAAGTAATGTAACTATTTCAACTACTTTATTAAAGTAATGTAATATATTACATTTGATTACTTTTTGATTACTTTTCTAAATGTCTAATGATGTTTTTAAATGTTTAAACCATGCAGTGTTAATGGCAGACATGGGGCGCTGCAGAGAACCAATCGAAAGCATCAGAATAACATCAAACTTTACTGAATGGCTTTGACTGGAAATGGCAAAAGATGGCATTGTGCACGTCAAAACATGCAAAGCAACAAAATAAATATTATTCAACATGTAGCCTAAAGTTTTTACAGAAAATATTCAAATGTACCCCCCTTTGTAATCATTAACATTTACAAAAATAACTAAATAACTAATAATAATTTAATTACACATTCTTTCTCAGTAACTGTCACTCATTACAATAACATTTATTTTGTAATTAAATTACTTCCCCAACACTGCACATTTATCTTGTGAACATTGAGCCACTGAAAAAAACTACACAGTACAAATAGGTACAACTAGCTCTACCTCAACTAGCTACTTAAGCTAATTACCATCAGTAAATTTTTAAAAGCCTAAATATATGATAGGAGGGCCATTTTTTGGATAAGCAATTTTATTTTTAATATTTTAAATCTGAATTACTATATTTATTTTAATATTTAAGATCTTTTCACTGCCTTAGCTCGTCACCTGACAGCTGTTCGTTACATTTACTACGTTTACCACGTGAGCAGCCATATTAATTACTATATGAGGGGACTATGGCTAAAAAAAAGGAGTGCCAAAATACATGACTGTCAGGTGGCATACTAAAGTGATGAAAAAAATCCTGAATTTTGCGTACAACTGAATGAATATCGTTTTTTTTATAAAGTACTTTTCTGTTGACCCCATCTGCAACAGTACAATGCTGACTTTCAGTGCGGTGATTTTTCCCCCTTCTTCTCAAAGTGTCACTGCTGATTGCCATCTGTAGAAAGTAATAGACTAACTATGCATAAGTACCTCATACAACTCCGCTACAGAAATACTGAACTACCACTTTAAAGCCAACATTCACTCTCTCTTAGCTCTGTTCTCTTTTACCAGCTCCTGGGTGTAACATCTGGCTCTTCGGCTCCTAAATGCTCCTTTATGCTAAACAGCTAGTCTCTAACTGTGTCTGTTGTTTGGTGCTTAACAGCTTGCGTGAAGTGAGTTTTTAGAATGTTTTCACTAGACTTCTATTGCCAAAAGCAACATTATTTCATTGCCCATTTCATATTCACAAATACATTTTTTCAAATTCATTTTACTTAAAATACATTTGTTCTTACAATTTAGTGAAATTTTGTGTCCAGAACTTTTTAATGTACTTGAGCATGTTTATATTCCTATTGCTATACCCTGAAGTAAGGGATTTGAGAACCTCTTTCAGCATTGACTGCATTTAACTGGATGGAAAGCAGCTTTGTTTTCTCACCAGCATGCATCATCTCACACCAGGAGTTTCCAACATTCTAGTTTGCCAATCATCAAATGAATGTTTACCAGTTTGGCATAATGCAAATTTATAGGCCCAATAAAAGAAGCGGTTGAAAAAAAGCCTCTCTTGTGTGGGTTGGAACACAGTCACAAAGTCAGAGATTATAGCAGTGGTAGCCAGGTCCAGAATAAAAAAAGTTGTAGGCTCTACCAAAACTATAACCACACTGCTTCTCGTAATATATATGGGCTATTTTCAGGCGAGTACAGCCTGAAGACTTTGTTTTAGTCAGTGAGAATCAGCTGAGTGTTCATATGACCGAGCACAATCACAGACAACACGTTACACAAGGGTTCTTCATAGAGAGGACAAGCTGGGAAAAGCTTCTGCGAAGTTGTATTATTACTTAAAATAACTGCAATGAGTTTAGGGTATTTAATGTGCTGAAAGGAGAAGGGAGCCATTTATGTTAGTGTATCTTGCACACATGCAAGCAGTGAAGACAGCATTCTGGACGCTGACAGAATCACAAAGTAACTCATGATACAATACTGTCACGATATGATGTTCTCATTGACAATGGTGTTATGATACAGTGTCTCTGCAATGCTTGAACCATTAGTAGACAATCATCTATGATACATCAAAATGTCTTTGTAAAAGGACAAAATGCCCCTAAAAAAGGAAAGCAGGAATTATGTCTCAGTGTGCTGCACAGTGCCATCAGATTTACAGAATTTGACCTCAGATTAAAAAAAAACAAAAAACGATGTACAAAAACGTGCATGAAGTTTTTGCTTAGTACTTCCTTAATACACGCATGCATGCATGCATGCACACACACACACACACACACACACACACACACACACACACACACACACACAGAGCAACTTGTCCATGTTCATGTGTGCAATTATTCCAGCAGCCATGAACTGAACTGCCAGAGAGCAGAAAAATTAGGATACATGAGATGACTTAGTGACTCTGATTGGTCAATTTTGCAGGGCAATCTGTTTAGAGCACCAGCATGTTTGAACAAAAATGTATCGGTATTTGATACTAAAGAACTGATTTATTACTGTAATAGGAGGTACTGCAATATGCACTCCCCCTGTCAATTCAGCCATAAGCCTCAACCTCTACAAGCTAACAGACTTTTACGTAAACACTCTCTAGTAAATGTCAAAGGGACAACAGGTGCTCCACCATCTAGGGATGTCCTTCCTTTTTTAACCTCCAGTGAAATGCAAAAATAGAAGCTGCTTACCACACACTAAATAATCAATAACCATGCAATACAACACAGGACCGTATCAACAGCAGCTTCACAATCAATTGATATTAGCTGCACAAGTTACAGTTGCATCAATTATTATTAAAGATTAATTATTTACAATAGAATGACAACAATGATAACAAAACAGATTTTCATTTGATAGTATAATTTCGACCTCACCTTACTAAGTTCTAAAGTATGTTGGCAAATTGTGGCAGAGCTGTGTGGCCTCTTGTGCCAAGACATCAAATTAATTTCATTTGATTTGAAGGAGTCGAAAAGTTTGTTCCGCTAATATAAATCAGAGACAAAAAAGAAACACAAATGAATGAAGAAACATAAGCCACTATTTAAATATTAGGCAAATAACTTGAGAACGGGCCAAAGTAAATGATCCAATTCAGTGAATCACTTCCCTGTGTGGCAAAACTATTCAGATCTGCAGTGAACATAAAAAATAAAAATGGGCCGATCTGAGACCACAGGATGTGTCTCAATCTATGTGCAGCCACCAGCAAGATCAAGGCAATTCTACTTCTTAAAGACGATAACAAACCAAAAGAAAAGCAAACTCTCAAAGTCCCAAAGCCTCAATTTTATGGGTGTGCATGCGTGATGAGAAGCATACCTCTGCGATGAAGATCACTTGCTCTGCTGCATTCACCACCACATGCATCATCCTTCATCAGTGCTCTTTCATTCTATTAAAAATGCCTTGGATTTAAAGACACACCCAGGCACTCTCATGCATGAGGAGTCCTGAAAAACTCCCACACAAGGAGAGTTTGAACAGAGGAATCAGCTGTGGGTGAGACAGCGTTGGGCATCATTGTGCCGTGCTTATCAAAGACACTGCAGCCTCTGTGTGCAAAGAACAGGGTGAGGCTGGCATTTCTCTCCCCAAGTCAACTACGGAGCACAAATATCACCCTTGTGTTTGCCTTTTTACAGCCAGGGCCGTGTCCATGCTGTAGAAACTTTATTGGCCTTTCACCATCATCACTCGTTAGGTTTCACAATCAGCCCACAGTTCACACAACACTGCAATCAGGAGTGCCTGCAGTGCCATATACAATATTAAATCATGAAACCAGAGCATGTGCCAGCTCAGCGAACCACACCTGAAATACTAACACACAGGGCACTGCGTTCATCTCCATTACACACATCACAAAAAAACATTTAGACTTGTTGCAGGGAGTTTTAAAGTAAATAAACATAAAAACTTACACAGCATGAGGTACATTATGTTGATGTTGAATAAATTCTGATAAAAAACTGTAATCAGTCCCAATTTTTCTAGGGAAACTACACATTCCTTCAGGTAGTTAAGACATTTGGTTTTTTGGTTTGATTGACAGCCAGGGATGCATTTGCGTAATCCAGATCACATATAATCACACCACACAGCCACTCCTCTTTATCTATTGTTTGGAAAAAGTCACGAACATTCCCCACAGGACAATGTGTCTTCATGTACCTGTCGGTCTCCTTTTTTTTTTTTTCTTTTGTGGGGGTGGGGGTGGGGTGGGGG
>JAQLOL010000005.1:7225842-7254153 GCA_029783665.1 Naso thynnoides | reverse complement strand
AAAAATATATATCAATCAATAACTCTGGTTCTGTATCAGTGCCTAACTTGTTAATTGTTTTGTTTTAGAAATGCTAAACTGTCAATTAAACTATAAACAAAGAAAAGTAAACAAAGGTAACATTTAACGGAAGACCAAGGTGAAACCTTCAAAAAATCTTGTTTAAATCAAACAACAGTAAAAAAAGATAATAGAAATTGAAGGAAATGTTTGGCTTTCTTTCTTTTCTCTTCTAGATCGAAATAGTTGGTCATTCAGTTTCTGTTCAACTAATATGTTAATCAACTAATTTGTAGCTGATTTAGCAGACATACACAATAATGGGGAAACTAATGCACACACAAAGGTTATGCTCTTAAACTAGAACTTAACTTCTAAAAGATATCAAATGAAAATAAAAGTAAAATTAAATAAACTGAAACACCTGCCTCCCCCTTTAAATTAAAGGGCAATAGGCCTATACATGAGACAGCTGAGGGTTTTTTTTCCAGGACAAATAGCAGGTGAAAGTTAACACTGACAGGATGAGAATCGTATTGCTGCTGAAACAGAACAGGGAAGCTGAGCGAAGCACCTGTCAGACTGGGTTTAAGGGAGAGGCTGGACACACACCAGGAGCACAGACAGCTGATAGAGACAGCTTTCTCTCTGTGAATGTATGTGTGTGTTTCGCTCTACGTGGCTCATTTGCCTAGGTCCTGATAAGTAACAGTGAAATAAAAACACTGGCTACATATGTGTGCGTGCACCATCTCTCCCTGCAGAAGTCAAAATACTGCAGCTGGACAACCACATAATTGTGCCCACAAACACAAATATCTCAACATTTTTTCCTCTCCTATGTGAACCCTTAGCAAAAGGACATGGACCCCAATGAAAATATGCTGCATTTAAGAACAAAAGTGATGATAGACATTTTAGAAGAAATCCATTTGAAGAGGAAATTCCCTTGCTACAATTTATCAAGACTGACTCGTGCAAAAACACTTCAGCTGGAACAGTCAGAGCAGCTCCAGCTTTGTCTAAAAAAGTCAAAACCTAGAACTGTCAAGCACAGTTGAGGGGAGCAACTGTGTTGCTGCAGCAACAATGCAAAACTGAAAAACATTCACCTCATTTCCCCCGAAAAACAGACTGCAGTGCGAGATACAGGTATTAACAAAACGACAACCACAAATGCAAACCACAGTCTGACTTTCACATGTGTGCAGACAGCCACACAGGTGAACTCTCAAGACCTCATGCAGGGGGGAGAATGTGCTGGGAGGAGACAACACACTATTAAAAGCCCTTCTTCAGAGTCCTGATACCATTCCAATCAGTCCTGCTTGTCAAAGTGACCCTCAGGTGCTAAAAATAGGACAGTGAGCCCCCTCTGACCAAACCCCTGCACGCAGCCTCACATGGTGACAAAGAACTGAGCCACAGGACACTTAATTCCAACAGAGGAGTGGGATTGGGATTTGATTCAGAAAAAACATCATGTCTGTGCCACGTTTCTTTGTAATAAAGTTCAGCTGGTAATGAGCCAGGATGCAGTTTTAGTTACATGATAGCTTTCACTGAAATTTCTTCCAGATTCTGAGTAACTTTTAAAACAAAAAACATTTTCCGCCAATATTATGAGAAAAGATTATGCAAGAAGGGAAATGCATGATAACACACATGGCGGTAAGAATTATCTCACATTTATTACACTGAGTCAGACATTTTAGTGATGATAATGGCGAAACTACGGGCTGCATATGGGGAGAAGGAGTGTCCTGATAAAGGGCAGGCAGATTTGTTTATTTAGAGTTCATATTTCTATGAGAGTAAAGTTCATCTGCCTCTGTTTGAGTACATGTGGTGACTGCGGTTTCAACACCATTGTCATCATTACTGAAGAATGACAGACATACTGTAGTCTCGGGTGGATCATGGGAAATATGTTCCTAGAGGTGGTGGTAACATCACCAAAGTGAGCATTAAGTGCACAACTACATAACAAAACTACATGACACAGAGTTGCAGAAACAACATAATCCCTGATCCCTGTGGGGAAATCATTCTCTGCATTTCACCCATCCTATTAGTAGATAACCTTAACTACAAATGCTGGGAGCAGTGGGCTGCCATAGTACGGCAGCCCAGAGACCAACTCCAGATCTTATGCCAGTGCCTTGGTCAGGAGCACTGACAGGAGCAGTGGCCACAGGTGGATTTGAACCCGTTGCCTCAGTATATGGGGCGCCTGCTCTACCAACTGAGCCATCAGTCGCCACCATCACTGGTATGCATCCTTTTTAAAAACACTAACAACTTCATGACTTCACAGAGGATTTTTTTTTCCTCCTAAAATAATGTATTTGCTAGTGAGGGCCAATCGTCTTCAAGATTAACAGCCTGCAGAGTTTCCTGCTGAAGCACTTTTCTGTGTGCTTGCACAGCAGTGCTGTTTAGCCTCAGACAGTGTGTCTCTTTGGATGGACTGCACTCTCTGTGCATTCCCTCCTGAAGGCACACCTGAGTGAAAACTGAACAGGTTGTTCAACATACCGCATAAATCGCTGCCCAGCACGCAACTCACACAACAGCAACTGTCAAAAACTCAAAATAATAAACACTTTCAAAACATCCTGCACCCGATAGTAAACAAGTACTGACATGTCTAACGTTTTTAAAGTGAGGTCATGATTTGCCAGACAGCAGAAGGAAATGAATTTGTTCAAATATTTTTGAATTACATCAGACTTTTTTTGTTTCCTCTTGGCCATATGGTTCCCTCAAACATACTGGAAAGAAACACATAAAGTTGTGCTTTAACAGGTGCTTACTAACACGAGCATTCATGCACGCTGAAAATAGCGCAGACCTTTTTTAACTGCAGCTTGAATCATGCCTCACATGAGGAGACATGTGCTTGGAAACACTGTAAAGTGTCAAAGATACAGTAAATGTTCATCCTTCCTGTGCACTTCAAAGGAAACATAAATAGAAGCTGAAGATATTTTCATTAAATAAAACAGTCAATAACATTAGTTAGTCTCAGCTAACAGGTGGACCTCAACTTTTTTAAATAGCAAAATCGGGTATTTAAATGTTATGGTTAGCAGCTTTTTTTTTTTTTTTTTTTTTAACAAAGCTTACAAGACAGAACTTACTTGACTGTAACTCTTGTGGATAGGTCCTGTAGATCTCCGGGGTGAAAGAGCTGTGCTTCCTTTAGTCCGAGCTTCCCGCAGGCCTTGAGGAAGACGTTGAGGTTGTCCTGGACAAAGAACAAAGCAGGGATGAGGGCTGTCCACCTTCAGGGGCAAAGAATAATCACTGAAGAATTCTCTGGCAGGGACACAGCCGACAACTCATTGCTTCCAAAGTTCATATCACCAGAGAACAGAGGCGGCCTGGGGAGGAGCGTGTGTGTGTAGCAAATAAGCAGTGGCCTAGTGCAGAACACACACAAACGCGCATGCAGGGGGGAGAGGCTGCGTGACAGGAGCTGCCTGACAGCAGCAAAACTACCTGTGAGCAGGGCTAGGGTGGGGACAGAGACTAAACCAGGAAGAATGACATCAGAATTGCGCACAAGTCCCACCCAACTGGCCATGTGAGTGCAAAAGTGACACAAACACACACACCCTGAAACCGTCCCTTTCCCTCCCAGCCAAGCCCTTTGCTCGTGAATACCTGTAAAGTATGAGGGGCGGGGGACTATTTTGGAGACATTTGGTTGCCATGACACATGAGGTTGGATTACAGAAACTGAAAAATATTTCTCCTGAAGCAGGATGCCACGGGGGTGAGAGAATTGTTTCACCTCGTAAACTACGTTATGTCATTCATTGTACAATGCATACAGTTTATAAGACTTCCCATTCTCAGCACAGATATGCAAGTGTTATTTAAGTTAGCAAAACAACATTTTAATTGATAAATACACACACACACACACACACACACACACACACATCTCATGCATTTCAAACAAACCCTAAACCACAAAACACCATTCCTATCCAGGGTTATTACTTCTCCAGTTGTTGTAATCCTAAGAGTCTCGTTTGTAAGTCTGCACTTCCCATCGGGACAGCACTGCACAAGAGGGTTTCATGTGGCTTCAAAGTGGGCTGAAATAATTAAGGGGTAGCTGTTTCTATATTTAAACAGCAACATGCTTATTAGCAAATGGGGAGAGAGCTGACCTCTCAGTGCAAGAATCCCTCGCTAACAGCTTTGCTCGTCCCTTAACAGCACTTTGCTGGGCACTACAAGTCACTGTGGGCTCATAGGCAAAGGATCACCCTTCCCCTACTTTGTCTGCAGGCACTAGAGCTACTCTATTCATTACAACACTAAAACATTCCCTCTTCTTTGGCTTTGTTTTGGTAATACACATAATTATGTAATTTCTCCACTATGGTACAGATAGTATTGAGTAACTGCGTTAATTACATGGGTTTGGGATAATTACTGTAGCTTCATCTGTTATCATTTGTGACAGTTCACACGGACCACCCTGATTCCAAAACTGTGGAACGTTACAAAACATAACTCAAAAAGAATGCAATCTTTCGTAATCCTTACAGACAGAAACTGAATTTAAAACTGTGCAAAGACAATATATTTAGTATTTTACCTCTTTTATTTAGTTGATTTTCATGAATAAATTCTGAATTTGATGCCAGCAATAGGCGGCAAATAAGTTGGGACAGAAGCAGCAAAAGACTGGAGAAGTTTGTGGCAATTCACCTTATCTTGTAAGTAAAACAAAAGAAAAGGACAAATTCTAAAGAAGGGACGGGCAGATCTAGTATCTTGTGCGACAAAAACTGGTTGTCTGCCAAAATGTAGCTGATAGATATGAAAAGTTTTTGATCAAAACTGTTCTTCCCTCTTGACTTGGCAAATAGGATAACGAAAGAAAATTACGGCCATTTAGAAATCAATAAGCAAATAAAAGCTCGTCCAACCTGGATTGCAACAATACAAACAAGCAGAAAAGAGTCTTGAACAACACATCATTCTCAGAGGGTTAACAAAAAATGTTCCCCCAAAGTAACTCCAAGTCTGACAAATCTGACTAGTTCCGCAAGGCAAATGAAAAAGTCCTTATTAGGCAAAGAATACAGGTTTTCAAAAGTGAGTGTGGCGAGATGCAGCAGCTCATAAATTGTGTGTAAACCAGGCAATGCTCACCACCATCCATTCGGCACAATGCGTGCCTGTACTCTATTTTGTTAAATGTTTAAGGGCTACCTTCAAAGTGCATTGTTTAATGTTTATTGTTTACTGTGAATGTGTGTTTGTATTGTGATTCCTGATGTGTCATGGACACAAAATGAATTTCTGGAAAGGACAATAAACTAAACTAAATTAAACAATTGTACGCCTCGTACAAGTAATCCACTCTTTAATAATCCAAAGGTAAATCCAATAATCCTTCTCAAAAGTCCACAGGGAATCTCCACAAAACAGACACCAAACTATCCACCACCTGTGCGTGCTTTTTATCTCCTTTGCCCTGCATCTCTATCCCCCATTTAATACATTCCCTCATAAATAAAATACAACAATTAATATGGACCTAAACATGCTTATAAAATGTCACTGACTGTAAGACTTGCATTGCAAGAAAGAGTGTTGTTGCACATGTGAAGGTAAGTAAAAAGAAATGTCAGTTCATACCCTCACAATGCCATCATAATGGTGGACTCCCTTACAAGTTTTTTTATGTTTTAAAAAATATCTGTTTAGAATATTTCACAGGGAAATAGGTTCAACGGTAACAGCTGATAGAATCATGACTGGGAATGAAAGGAGCATCATCGAAAGGCTCAGTCGCTCACAAGTAAAGATGGCGCACGGTTCACCACTTAGTCAAACACATGGTTGTATGAAGGATATTACTGCATGGGCTCAGGAACACTTCTTAAAACATAAAACATAGCTTGTTTGCAAAAATTAGCATTCTGTTTTTATTCATGCGTGACGCAGCATTCCAAACTCTTTTTGGAATGTGCATTTAAGATTTTTCAGTGACACTAAATTTATGACCCTGCTGTACGAGGTGCAACACACGTACAGTCAGTAACAATACAAAATGTTGCCAACCTCACCACACCTCAGCATGTTCTCAACAAGGCAGCATAAACTGGATTACATGCAGCCTTCAAACACAGGTATGCAGCACGTTCAATATGATTCTAGCTCGACTGATAGCAGATTTTTATGCTGATACCAAGGGCATTTTTTAAAGTTTATAAAACTTGGTAAGAATATATTGGCCTTTTGTCATATTTTTTCACATACACGTAAAACAAACAAAGATTTGGGACCGCAATATGTACGAAGCAAAACATAACGAGCCAGAAATTTAAGTGCTCTCTGGTGGACGCTCACTGAGTGACATATACGCATATACTGACATGTGTGCAACGAGCGAAAAGTGTCTGATATATCTACCCAAGTAGTTTGTCAGTCTAAATATATAAATGATTTTATATTATGAAAGAATTCAAACCATAAAACGCAAGTGAGATTTATTGCTGCAATCTACATGAAAATCTCACAAAAGATCTCTCACTTCAAGCTCTGGTCCTCCCCTTGAGAAGCAAACACTTACCGTAAGACAGCGCAATAAGACCTATAAAAAGGACAATTGTCATCAATAAAGTATGAATATCATTTAATCTCACAGAACATAATAAAAACTCCAAAAGCCTCCCTAACAATTGATCCTAAAACATGCAGAGATAATGATGTTGAAGGAATGTAATGCTGACTTGTGCCTGCACATAATCCTGCTAAATATGCTGTACCCATCCAGCAGTGGCTAATCCTCTCATGCAGACTTGAGGACCCCGATTTAAGCACTTCACACCAAGAAACGGAAAGATTTGACTCATAGGGTGTCTGATTTGATATGAAATGTTCTTTGCCCCTGCTATTCATATTCTGGTCGACCTATTTCTTCCATTGCATTCTTTGTCTCTGACGGTCATACGCTGCAATTACCTTCAACTGACCCCTGGCAGTGCTTCAAATACTGAGCAAAGCTATGGTTAAAATATCAGGCTTCACATTTTCAAGTCCTGTGACAATAAACCGAGAGGAGATGGAATACTTGAAATGTTGCCTTTCTTGAAACAGGCCCAACAAAAGACCTCCCTGTACCAACAGTCAGATCCAGTCATAACATGCACCCATACAACACAAACACAGTAACAAAACATGGTAAAAAGCCGGTCATTGCATGGATGATTACACAGACATTTAGAAGAGTAAAGACACCCTCGGGCCCATTGAAACTGTCTGTTTATCTCCTCCCACTGCTACCTCAACTCACCAAGGAGTTGGTGTATGCGAGAACATCCAGCACCATGTCAATTACAGTGTATTTACGGTGGGCAGAGGCTGGATGGAGTCATCCTTAACTATGTCCCTGTGGAGTCAGCTCAGTGGGCCTCAAATCCACTGCCCCACCGCACAGCTGTCGGCTGCCTGCCCAGCACTGGTAAAAGCAGAACTAGGCCTGAACCAGGGTGCCGTGACCTAAACCCACAGCTCCCTGAGTGCTCAGCAACAGGCAGAGAAGTGTGCTGACATGGGAACCATTCCCTTGGAAATGAGTGAAGTCAAAGGATATGCTTGGGTCTGGAGCCAATGTTGCTAAATATTCCACAAAACCAGAGATTTCCGTTTTTTCCCTCCTTCTCCCTCCTTGGGCTTTTTATTCTGCCGGAGTGAAGCCTGGTATCGATTTAAGTTCTGAAATCTCTCAGATAGCAAAACTATAATGACAGTTAGGACCATAATGGTAGATAATGTTCAGATTTGAGTGGTAATGGGGCATGTATGGAAATAGCCTTTCATTCAGCAGAGATTAAAGTTGCACTGTATCTACTTTGCAAACACACAAAACACAAACTACATTCCTCTTGTTCTTTGTCTTCTGTATTTCTCTTCCACATGTCATTTTGAAGGCTGAGCGTACCAGAAAAACAGCATTTTTCTACTTTTGTTTTACGAGAAAAATATCAGTGACAGTAAAAATTATGGATGACGCATCTCAACTTCCTTCCAATGTACGAAAATGAAGCCAAACTATCCCTGATACAGGCACTGTCTCTAGAGCATTTACGACAACCACATTTAAGTAGTCACTGACTACTTCCAACAAGAAGTCAACAAGTCATTAAGGGAGAGATAAATCTTTTTTCCTTCAATAACAATGATTCATTCTCATCATAATTCTTAGCAAACTCGTCAGATAAAACCAGTAAAGGCTTAACTAATGTAGGTAGGGCCAACCAGTTGGTTTTGACAGGCTGTTTACAAATGAGCAGCGATCTGATTTGACTGAACCCCCAGCAAGCTGGACTGAGCTTTCTGTAGGGTAAACAGGAGTTGTTCCCTGTCCCTTCCTTATTTCTGCACCATACAGCCATTAAAGATGAATGATTAGTCTACACTGATGCACATTGTTGACTAGTTGATAACTCTTCTACTCTGTGAAACCCTAGACCTGCCTAAGTGGTATGGGCTAGTCAGTTATGATGTTTAAGCTCCTTTTTTGGCTTCAAGAGCCTTAGCCTAGTGTAGGATTTTGGGGGAGTATTTGTAGAATACACCCGAAGCATAATATAATATTCATATGTGTGTTTCCTTTAGTGTATATTGACCTCTTAATGAGAATTATAGTGTTTTAATTATGAAAGGGAGCAGGGTTTGCCTCACGCACTGCCATCATCAGCACAGAACGGACAAACCAAACACGGGCTCAAGAGAGGGCCTCGCAAATCTCTTGTTAGTTTTGCAGCAACTATAGATTTTCAATTCCATTGCAATCTGCAATTTCACCTCCAATGGCACTAAATTCTACACACGGGACCATTTAAACAAACTAATCAGAGAGATGAACACCTGAACATACATCAAAGTGATAAGAACTGTTTAAAATGACAGAAACCATTTTGGCAGAAAATCTGTTTGAAGGGTGCTTTGATTTTTTGGTCTGACATGGAAGGATGGGATTTATACTGCAGCCAAACACCAGGGATCAGCTATCATGTCATGTAGTCGGTAACATTTGGGAGTCCAGCTAGCTGTGGTATGAGACTCCTTGGGAAGCATCTCAGCAGCACCCTTCCCCTCGCTGTTTTGCTCCAGCTCCTGTTTATTTTGTTTGCTGATGCTTTCTCTTTTGCAACCAGTTTGCGCCAAAGAGTCATGACAGGATAAAACGGTTGCAGGGAAACTTGCAGCAGAGTAAACTGGTCCGGCTGACAGTGTCGCTTGCAGACACTATTGTTTGCAGAGGCAAGTTTTAGAGCATAAGGCACGTCACTTGTTTCAACAACCAGTTAGCTTGTACTGATGTCACCTGTTGGTAAGAGGCGGCAGAGGAACGAGAGGTCAGAAAGCGGCACTGATTGAGTTCGGACGCATGGGAACACACAGAGATCTCACTATACTCTCAGACTATGTCACTAACTAACAGCTGTCTCTGTGTGTTAAGACATTTTTTCCAAATAGAACACAAAAAAGTTATTAATGTTTGACTGAGTTACTGATGACTACAGCTTTAATTAAAATTTCATAAAGCTCAAGTCCAATTTCAACCACTTAATTGCAACACTTAACCAACACATGGCTATTTATAGTGATGGTTTATAGAGGTATGAGCCTTCTTAACAACACCACTCGACTACTTCAGTGGAAAATGACTCTCACAGCAGAGTGAGAGTGAGTAATGTTTGTTTGGAGAGCTCTCTTCTTTTTCTCCATGTGGTTGGCAGTAACTGATAGCTGCGGGCCAACCAGGAGCTTTCACATTTGCTAGAGAATTTATGATCAGGTGGTTTCAGGTTTGTGTCCAACCCTTGGAAATGCCACACCGGCGCAACTGATGGAGAGGATACTTTACCTCATTACGTCTGCAGGTGCCTAGCCAGTTTTATTACCAGCAGTCCAAAACAAACTTGCAGGGTATTTGATTTATGTCATAACACACATCTGATGGTACAGTGTTTGGTATTGCAAATACTATGTTTACTGTTTACATCTAGCCTGAGTGCTAGCCTGTTTCTCTTACCGCAAACATGTCATTGTCTTGCCAAACATGCTAAATGTTACTGAGCCCACCGACATGCACTCAGACTGGTGAGGGCTGGAGCTCTATGATTCTTCAAGACAGATGGTCTCAATTACTCCCACAAGAGAGAGCTTTGTGAGGGATGGGTTTAAGGTAGGGTTTTCAACCCTCTACTTCACAAGCACTTGTGTGCAGACACTCCCAAAACATTTATTTCAACTGAGCAAATGTCGCTCAAAAGGCCTCTGCCACAAGCAGCTTAAATTCAAGATATTGCAAAACCTAAAAAGGCCAAAAGATTGACTAACACCAATTCAATACAAGGTTATTACGCAATCTAAAACCTGCCCCTTTCTGACCTCCTGTCACTCAATCAAAAACCTAATTATTGCACGAGCACAAAGACTTGTTGTTTTGAATGATTTTGATTGAACGCAGCCTCAAGCATGGCAGACATCACATTTACGGTGCACTCAAATGCGGCCGGTGGCCTTTCAAGCAGCTCCACGTTTGCTGAACTTATTAGTGTGGATGGATATGAGGAGCGACAGGTCACTGAGGCAAACACCTCTCTCTCATTGGCAGCCGTGCCTCAGACCTGTCACCAGTCAACACAACTGCTGCTGCTTAAACTGCTTCTTCTCACATTTTAACACATACCTGCCACAACAGACATTACACCAAGAACAGTAATAACAAGAGACAAAACTGTGGGAATAAAACTAGGATGAGCCATACAGGATGTGTCAAACTATCTTTTAAATAAAATGTAAATGCAATGTCTATGTCTCACATTTAAGATGAATTAAAGAAGACTTACCAGTCCAGCAATAGGTGTGTTTAGCCTGTTAACCCTCTTGATGATACCTGGCTTGATCTTGTTGATCAGACTGTGAGCCAAAGAAAACAGAGACAACATCAGGGAAAGGCAAAGAGTAAGTGAAAGCACTTAGTCATAGGTTGTACTGGTCTTGCTAGCAAGGAGCAATACAAAAAGTGTTGCAAAGTCTCGCTGTTGTGTGTTTACAACAGTTTTTAATGGTGGCCACCTGGCTTCAGTTTAGTAAATGGCCAGTTCTGCACCTTGATGTAAACACGCTCAGCCTCTAAAATGTGCAGTCTTCTACCGAAACAACCCCATACAAACCATGAAACAACACATTTCAGGAAAATCTAGAAAAACATTAATGGGGTCTAATGAAGGACAATATGTTTCTGATGCTATTCAAATGGTTTAAAGAGATTCTTGATTTTAAGAGGTAAAAAATAATCTAAATTCCGATAATACCACAAAAAAGGGAAAAAAAGAGGGATTAGCAGCAAAATACAGCCTGACTATCATAGGACTGAAAACTTAGGCTTGGGTGGGATCTATTTTTTAAAAATATTTTCATATCCTTCCTGACATTTCACTGCAGTACAGGATGGTATTTATGTAAAAAAAAAAGAAAAAGAAAAAGTTGAGCTTCTGGTGAAGTCATCGTAACATGTATGTTATTGTCTCACATACAATGCTTTGTGTCTAATATTAGTTTACTTCTACAAGTCTGACTTTGTTTAAATGCTTGCCAATATAATAGTGAATAGATGGGAAAACAGCGCCATTCTGCCATTGACTCTTAGTGGAAGAGCTGATGACAAGGCAAGGTCAATCCTTGCTAAGGTGATGATTTGACTTGTCACCCTCTTTAGCCACTTTAACTTTCTTGATGCAAACAGCTTCGTTCTTGTTGGCTGTCTCCTGAAACACTCCCAGGCAGACACATTTTCTCAGTTCTCAGCCTGTTCCACCAGAGGGGACTGATTTCTGGTAGTGCGTGCTGTGAAATACATCACTTTAATACAGCATCTCCTTACCAGTTTAACAGAATTGAAAATCATTGATTTGGGATTTCCTTTAACCCATTTAAACTGAGGACAATAAATATCTGTGAATATTCTCATTCATCAGGTCATTGTTCTTTCTGGGCAAAGTGAATCGCAGGCAACTGGACGAATCCTAGACAAATACAAGTCCAGTTGCCAACGGGTCAGAGAGAACTTTGGGTCAGATACTTGTCAGACTAGTGCGGACTAGTGAGACGATGCGTACGAACTGATGAAGCCCCTTGGATAAGAGGCGAAACGTCTTCCTAGACAAATACAAGTCCAGTTGCCTTTGATTCAATTTGCCCAGAGTGAGGCCAATAAAGTATACCTTGACATTGCCTAGGCCTACTGCAACTAACTGTTGTTTTCATTACTGATTATTATTCTGATTATTTTGTGAGTTTGGTCTATCAAACATAAAGCAAAAAAACAAAAAAAACAAAAAAAACAAAAAAACAAAAACAACAACAACAACATAAAACAAAAACAGTGAGCTCAAGGCAACATCGAATGTCTTAAATTGTCTTGTCAAAAATCAAAAACTTAAAGCAATTTTCTATGATATAAGAGACAAGAAATGGCAGCAAACCTTCCATTTTAGCAAAATAAAAACATAAAAATGGGAATTTTACTGGAAAAATGACTTAAATTATGATTGCAACTCTAACTCAAAGTATTAAACTACTAGAACCTGTATGCAGGATGGCTCCTTTCAGGTTATTATGTAACATAGATATACATGTAATATTTTCGGATTATCATGACATGTTTACTGAGAAGAAAACTGTATTAATGATGTAGTTGGCCCAGTGAACTTGAGTTTCTACATATACTGTTGAGCAGTTTTTTAGTCAGTCATGTGTTTTGTATGTAAAAGTTTAATCTGCAAAGAAAAATGAAAAAAAAACAAAAACAGAAAAAAGTGACAAAAAAAATTAAATATAAAAAAATCACAAAGACTAAAAACTCAACAGACTACGACTTGTTGAGGTTGTTGTTTTGCAGTGTGAGTGTTCAGCAGACAGACTTGGGCTGATAGGATGGGAGGGGTATAAGAATTTGAAAAGGTGACAACAAATGAAGAAGGAGAATGCAAAAGGTATTTGGGTTGAAGTTATTCATTCAGCAGTGAAACAATAGAAAGCTGTAATGATTCTCATCAGATAGCACACATTGTAATCTAAGGAGGATGTAATCACGTATGCAGTCCACGCTAAACACTCCTTTCCAAGCGCTTGTGATAATCACGACACAATGGGAATGGAGGCCTTGAGGTGAAAGCGATTTAATCAGTCTTCCTCTTCCTCATGCTGAGAAAACACAGACAGCTCTCTGAAGGAAAGTGTCTCCGTGTTTTCAGAGTGAGCAAACAGTGGAGTCAGGCTCAAATCAGCAAAATGAGGGGCTTCTTCTTTGAACTAATGCCAATAGAGGTTTGGAAGATTCTGCATGGGCTGCTGGTAATTACAGCTTCCTGCTGATTCGTGCAAATCACCTCACTGTGTCCATTCACCAAGACTGCCCGCATGTAACAGAGACATGATGCTAACCCTCCCTCTCCCTCTCTCTCTCTCTCTCACACACACACACACACACACATCCTTGATCTGAGAAAGGCCACCACTCCATAATTTATCTTCATAATTTTTAGAAAAGCAGTCGGTAAATCAATGCAAAAGTCACTTCTGCGTAAAGGAATAGAAATAGAAAGGTTCCCTCTAAACTCATCAAAACGCTTGATGCACCCTGGGCCAATGAGAAAGCAGGGTGTCCCGGCTCTCCCATGTGGTTTTGGCTGAACGCTTTCCTCTCACTACACAGCTTCCTGCAGTTCTCATTAAAGTAAGGATGGCACTCCACAGATCTGTAACATCTGTCAAGCAGCAGGCAACACAACCCCCTTTTGAAATAGATCACAATTCATATTTTCACACGAGAGCACAGAGGGCGGATCTGACACTGGAAATAAGTACATAATGCAGCCTCTAATGCGCTACCTCCAAACACTGGCTCACTTTATGTGGCAGACAAACAAACAGTGACCCGGCAGGGGGTCTGCCTGGGAAATATCAGTAACACTTACGTTGGAGTGCAGACCCGGAGGAGAGCAGAGGGCTTCCATATGAATGAGTGGCTTAAGAGAGGTGCCTGGGAAAAGCTGTGTACTTACTCACACAACAGAACGCCATTCTCCAGCGCTGATCGGAAGTCGTTGCTCCCAAATTTTTTCTTAGTTACTGCCTGGAAAAAAAGGGATACAAAAACAGTGAGAAAAACAGCAAGAGGGGTTGGGTGAGGAGAGGAGGCGGGGGTTTGTGTGTGTATGTAGTGGGGTGGGGAGGTTTGAGAAGAAAGGTAGGATGTCGAGAACAGTGGCAGAGGAAGTCAGAGGTATTTCCTTCTGAGTTCCTACGGTGTCTTTGGGGCAGAGTTGAGGACAGTTCTACAGGTACCCCTCTGAAGCTGTTGAACAGCTCCGTTCTTCTAATTTCAGTGCTGAAAATTGCTGTTAAACGGAGGAGTCGTGTCAAATTTGTGCTGGAGTCAGGCGGCCCAAGCCACAAGGCTATGGGAGCATCTGGAGTGCTGAGGGGAACACATAGCCTCATGCCTTTCCCATGATTTCAAACCGCCACTGCAGGAACATCAACAGCCTTTTTATGCAGGAAAACATCCACACTCTGCATGCAAGACTCACAGCTTTACACATGTAAACACATGCATATATACGCAACACACAGAGAACAAAACAACATTTTCAAACATAACGCTTGTTTGAACATTTTTTTGCATCAACTAATTGTAGCCTCCCGTGTAAACAATCTGTTTTTCCTCTAACGGGCAATAATTTTGGCCCATAATATGGTTTATGTTTTCATGTGAAACTGCAACCTTGTTATGGGACACCGAATTCAAGCTGTTCTGTTTCCACCATCAACAAAAGCAAAACAATCAACACAATCAACAACAGCAAAAAACAACAAATGGTTAAAAAGTTAAAACTAGCAGGAGTGTACACTTCTATCAGTTCTTCACAATCCTCTCCTGTATCTTTGTTGTTCTGGAAAATCTTTACAACCCTTTAATTTACATATGGATGGAAATACAAAATAGACAACTATAGAAAAGTGTACATGGATGCACAATATTCTTGCATTCTAGTACTTCTAAGTGCAGAGAGCAAAAATGCTGGAGAAATGTTTTGTAATATCTAGATAATTTATCAAATATCCTGGATCTGAATCCACACTGAGCACTAGTAACTTGGCCTATGGCCTGACTTTCCAACACATTTCCTTGAAGCCAGTCTTTATCCATCTGAAAGAGCCTATAACAACAAACATACTTGTCTGAAAACCTAACCTTATTGGCTGAGCTTATGACTACACTGCCAAACACATTATAATCATATTTTGTTGCAGAATAAACTTGATAAGAATCACTGGGTGGATGTGTATTTCCCTATTTCAAGAGTTGAAAATATTCAAACCATTCTGGCATTTATGACTTATCCTTCTGCAGGACGAAGCTTGTTATATTGCAATCACTGCGTTTTGTCCACCATTTGCACCAAGGACACTAGACAAAATAACAGGAAAGCCTCTTCATGTCATGCAGCAGAGTACAATAGCACTGCAAAATACATTACTGCAAGACCGTTGCATTAAACTGCATTAGGTTTAGCTGGGTGTCCCTAATAAACTGGCACTTCAGTGTGGGTTATGAAATAATGAGAAAACTTTGTGCAGCTCCTCTAACCTCACATACTCTAATGTGGTCGTTTCTAGGTCTGCATGGAAATTGAGCAACTTACTGTACTATGAGGGCTGATGAGCACACATACAGTGAGGTAAGACAGCTGCCATTAACCAAATAAAGTGCACACACACACACACACACACACACACACACACACACACACACACACACACAAACATACATGATTAAACAAGCTGAACAAGTCTCGCCAACCAAATTGGTCAGATGTGCTGTGAGAGCAAAGTGACAAAAGCTGGAACAAACACTGGCATAGCGAAGTAAAGGCAAATATTTTGAGCAGGGCAGGAGCCAAAGCAATTAGACACAATTAGAAAGAATGGAGGACACCATTATTACTTTCATGCTACACCTCAGACCACACCCTGAATAACCAGCGGTGGCCGAGGCCTCAAATACCCATCATTCCTACAGTATTAGACCATGTTTTGAATGATAAATGGGATTAAAGTTCTGACACAGCACACGTCTGCAGTTATTTTGTGTTTTCACAATGTGATCAAGCTATTGTTGGCTATTTGTTTACTAAACATACAAAGATCTTGGCCTACTCCTTTATTAGTGACAAAAACACTCTGACAACACAAAACAGGAACACACACACACACACACACACACACATTCACACACAGAGCAAACAAACCTTACAGGAGAGTGTATAATCAGTCAGGCGCTGGCATATGAAATCCTGACCCCTACTGTTCTATTTACGCATGTGGGGGCAGCAGCTGGGATTCACGCACAAACAAACAATACAGGTGGAATTGAGATATTATCTCCTGGTTCATGCACGGAAGGTGGGAGCCACCCTGGCACTGAGCTGGCTGTAACGGAATAGTTTTCTCCCCACTATCATTAGAGGTTTTAACTCCCCAGAGCCAGCCTCCCTCCTGTTGAACCCGCCATGTGGGATAATAACTCTAATCTGCAACAACATATTTCTACTCTGATTTAACAGGGAGATTTAAGGCAGGGGCAGGGATTTCAAACACAGCTTACCTTCCTGCAAACCCACCCTCGCTCCCCTCAAGAATGTGCTGCTGAACATGTTGAAGAACTAAGTCTCATGATGACACCCCCCCGCCCCCCAACATTACCAAGAACGCACTACCAAGAATGGTATCTTGTTGGAACAAAAATAATAAGAGGAATTCATGTGTTTCGGGCTTCGTGACCACAGCTATCGTTTATTCACACAGACCAGAGAGGCAAAACTGTATTCAAGGTTTGTGGGGATGCAGCCCCCCCCACCCCCACTAACTGTCCCTAAAATTCTTTGTCCCTTCTGCAGAGGATAGTTGGCATGGGTCACCAAAGGGCGACCGAGACATTATCCAAATATTTCACGGATCCAACTCAATAAAAATATACCACAGCAGAGACCATTATAATTGCCACCATCAACATATCAGATTAATAGAGCTATATCCACATCTAGCTGACAGTGAATGACTTCTTGTGTGAGGCCCTGCTTCACGTGAGTACATCTGAATGCCTGTGTCCCAGTTTCTAATTGCTTCTTTATCAAAACAGTCAAAAACCAGAGCAGTGCTCCATGAGGTGACTAATGATCAGTGTAGTCATACGGCTCCTGGTATGAAAAACAACACAGCGATACAGGTCACAGAAGGCAACGCGTGAGTGCTGGCTGCAGGTTCACCATTAGCCACTGAAGAGGAAATTGGAGAAACACAAACAAACAAAAACATCAAACAAGACCAGCAAAGAGGTTATGGATGGAAATATTTAACAATCTGAATATTGACCTTTTTGTTTTTATAACATCACAAATGTTTTAAAGTGTTGGTTCACCAAAATTATGAATCCTGCTTTTCTGACAACAGGTATGCAGCTGAGTGTGAAGTGGCTAGGATGAGAATTAGCACCTCTAAATCTGAGGCCATGGTTCTCAGCAGGAAACTGGTGGACTGTCCATTCCATGTAGGTAATAAGTCCTTACCCCAAGTAAAGGAGTGCAAGTATCCCAGGGTCTTGTTTATGAGTGAGGGGACTATGGAGCGGGGGATTGGCAGAGAATTGGTGTAGCTTTGCGCTGTTTTCTTCTGACAAAAGAGAGCTGAGCTGAAAGGCAAAGCTCTCGATCTACCAGTCAATCTTTGTTCTTTCCTTTATCTGTGGGCATGATAGATGGGTCGTGACCGAAAGAATGAGTTCATGGATACAAGTGGCTGAAATGGGTTTCCTCAGGAGGGCGACTGGCGTCTCCATTGGGGATAAGGTGAGAAGTTCAGTCATCCCTGAGGAACTCAGAGTAGAAGCGCTGTTCCTTTGTGTAGAAAGGAGCCAGTTGAGGCGATTCTGGTATCTAGTGAAGATGCCTCCTGGTCACCTCCCTAAGGAGGTTTCAGGCACGTCCAGCTGGGAAAAGGCCCTGGGGCAGACCCAGGTCCATGTGAAAGATTATATCTCTGCACTGTCCTGGAAATGCCTCCCAGTCAGAGCTGGCTGATGCGGCAAGAGAAAGTGAAAGTGGGGCCTCCCGCTGAAATTGCTGCCTCCACGACACAATCCCAGATAAACAGTTGGCAGGGAATGGATGGATGGATGTATGGATGGATGTTAAGCAAAATGCTTCCATATAGATGTACCACCTATAGTTTTGTTGTTCAAGAAAGGAGAAATGGCTATATCGGACTGATATCGGTATTGGCAGATACTCAGCATCGTCTTATCAGTATCAGTATCGAACATGAAAAAGTGGTATTGAGCCATTCCAAGTCAATACTATCTGAACCTTTGGGAAAGGAGCCTTCAGCCATGAACTCAAGCAATTTCTAAATGAGGCGTGTATTCAAAGGTAAATCTCACATCATACGTGAAACAGTTTGTCAAGAAATCAATTAGTTTATCATCACAAAAATCAATCTGTTGAAAAGTAGGAATGCAAACTTTGCCTTGTTCCAACTCCACAAACATAGAGATTTGCTGCTTTCTTGTGTGTTATTTCACTGTTTTTTGATTATCTTAGAGTTTTGGTGTGTTGATTTAAAAAAAACAAACAATCAGAAGAATTTAACCTGGGCTCTGGAACATTAAAACAGGCATTTCCCACCATTTTCTGGAATTTTATGGACAAAAACAATCAAATTTTAGAAAAAATAATAAGTAGATTAAATTATCACAGAAATAAATGTTAACAGCCCTAAATCCACGTATTACATAACCTCAAAATGTGGCATTTTCTTGCACTGCTTTCCAAATAAAGTATGATAAAACCTAAAGAAGGCTTAGAGTTGGTTCAGTGTTATTTATGACAGCAACAACTGGATTAGTGGCAAAAGTTCAAATAATCCACAAGATTATGTTACCTTTGATTGGCCGCTTTGCTCAAGAGTGTGTGAGGAAACACAATGCGATCCTTTTCAAACCAGCCACACTCACACACAGGGGAGTCAAATCAAAACTGCAGCTGAAATCTGATACAGACCATAGCTTGTGTTGTTATGTGAAGCTGATCAATGGCCTCAGAGAAACTCTAACCAAAACCTGTTCCAAGAGTTATTTCAAGTATTGTGGGTAGGACGTGCCTGAGTGGGGGCTGCTCAAGAAAACAAATTCTTAAAAAAAATCACATCCTAAACAAAAGAGTAAACATTAGCATGATGTGCCTGACCCTGTCTATGCTAACCAAAGTGATAACTGACCATTTGCTAAATCATCATAATTAACAACACAATCAGAAACTGTAAATAAATCATTAAGCACTTGTTAAATTTGGGATTATTCATTACAGACTGTTTGTGTTTACAGCCACATGCATGATCTCCTGACCTGTAAGTTGCATAAACACTCCCACTTGCTCTTGATTGTCATAACAGTGGCACTTAGAGCCTTTCTATTGAATTAACAAGGACCTCTATTATTCCACTAGGCCCTGTGGTTGTAGGACGCAGCGCCCTGTGCTGACAGCTGGCCAGCTCTGAGGGGGCTATGTTCACAGCCATGGCAGCTAATGCAGGAATGCGTCCATGTGACAGGCTCCAGACCATTTAGTCTAGTTTTTTAACAATACCACCAACCTCGCCATGCACTCATGCCTCTGTTTAAAGTGCTGTGAAGCAAAGCAGCTTGTTAATCATTCAGTGGCAGAAACCAATAACTACAAAATTTTCTCTTTGAGGAGACAGGGTTTGCCCCGTGCCAGAGCTTGGTGTCTGATTGCTGTTCTATTTCCCCTACGTCAGACCTCTCATACCTCTCCAGTTAAAATAACAGCCCCATGAACTACACCTTTACCTACTTAACTTGTTCAGGTTCCTGCATGCGCTCCCTAATCCTCCTGCTCCTGCCTGAAATCATGCCCCCACCTCAATCCATGTGCTAAGCCACTACAATGGGCCAGTGTGCAAGTGTGAGAGACACTGATGTCACATCACAAGCATTCAGATTCACCCCTCATGAAATTAGAACAATATTTGTTTAGTTACAGCCGTGCGGCAGCTCCATGCCACCCTGCTGGGAAGAGAATTTGCGAGATGAGGGAACATTATTTCCACGGCTTGTAAAGAGAAAAGAAAGAATGAGAGTCTGGCATGTGGGTTGGATGGAAAGTTTAAATAATCTGACATTTTCATTATACAAAAAGGGACTGTTTCTGATCGCGATGGTGGATATGTTTTAGGGGTTGTGTTGCATTTTGATTCCTGTAAAGGGGAAATCTTTTCCTCAGCCAAAGAAATCACTTGTTGAAACATCTATTTTGCAGACATTCTAATTACATGTGCCATAATGTGTGGCTGCAGTTTTAGTTTTGATTCATTACTGTCACATGAAAAAGCAATTTCATAATTTTGTGTATAGCTAAGAATATTACATTTCATATCAAGGTGAATACTAGAAACCTATCAGTTTATTTTGGATTGATCTGCTTACAATAGGAGTGTGGTCCAACACTTTGGATCATTCATAAAAGGTTGCTGACTTTTTCCACTGTTTACAACTGTAGCCTTGAGGAATAAGCTGATTTTCCAACATCAAACATCAGCTTTTGAAACATCAGAAACTGATAAGCAGGTCTATGCAAGACCTGACAAAAGAGGCTTTGGGCAAACAATAATATTAAACAGAGTAAACGCCATGTACGTGCATTCTTAAGATTGATGCTAAAGCCAAATGATTGCTGTTGTTTGAAGTAAAACACTGATTCTATCTTACTAGTTACCTTAAAGGGGGGTCAGGGGTGACACATGCCTTCAAGAATAAGCTGGTCCAGGTTGCCAATTCCTGAAACTTGGGTAAAAGTAGTTGATTCAGCTGAGCTGCTTTCAGCCATAAAGTGAAGCATGTTAAGGAAGGTGAACTTCAGCTTTACACATTTGTAGGTTACTGACTGTCTCTTAGGTACAATCCTACCTGACTGTAGAGTCTCCAAAATGAAGAAAAACCCACAAAAACACCACTTTCTCATACTGCCATGCATTTTTCAGCACTGATCTCAATGCTGAAGTCCTGTCAACAGCTCCACAGAAAGGCACTGGAATAGAGAATAGTTTGTACTCACCTCAATCCACCTCTGTGCCTCCGAGTAGGCTTCGTCGCAGCTGACAGCGGACTGCTCACGCCACTCCATCGCACGAACTTATTATCCGAGCTGCACCAGCGGACCAAATCAGCTCCTAATGACCGGTCAGTGACATAAATGACGGCCAGTTCAGACAGGCACTTCAGAAAAATTCGTCTAGCGGTCTGTGACCTCTAATCACACTTCTTATTCATGGAACATGCGTCCTATTGTTCATTTCTTACAGCTCATCAGTGACAGAAAGCAAGGTGTGACAGTAACGCTTTCACCTTGAAGCGCGCCTTGCTGCCGCTTACCTGCGTGCGCTCTCTCTCATCCGACACACCTGTGTTTGTTTCTTTTTGGTTAGCCTGTTGCTGCACCGCTCGGCTTAACTTTCCTCCACCTCTGCAGTGATCAAACGAGTCTTCAAGTCGACCGACGCACTGACAGGAGAGGCTCCTCTCGTCGAGTTTAAGCTGCGTGAGTTGGAGGCAGGAGGGTTTCCAAAGTGAGGTCCGAGGACCACCCACGGGTCCCTACTCGCCTTCCAGGTGAACATAGAGTTTAGTTGATGTTTTTCCACCTCCCTGAGATGATTTTGACTCTAAGTTTTTCATTGCTAGGTGCACAGTAGTGTAGGCTAACTACTTTACCACGCAGCACCAGCTTTAATAATAGGCCTAACTTACAGTAGTTCAAAGAATAAGCGATAAAGTGGTATTTCTGAAGTTGGTGGACTGCTGAGCACTAAAACAGACAGACACCAGAAAGTTTTGAGTCCCTTGAAGGAGTCCAGCTGCCCCTAAAAATCAATCGCTTACTTGCAGCGCCACGAAGCGGCGATAAGTGTGCACTACAAGACCTGAAAACCCCATTTTAACCCCATCAATTGGTGATTTTATTGTAGCGAAGCCACTAAAACAACCTTTAGTTTCATGAACTTAATTCAACAACAGTTAGTTCCGACCAAGTAATTGGACAAGAGGCAGTCCTGGGACTTTTGTCATTATGCATTACTCTGCTTCACAAGTGTTCTAATCACTAACTGTCCGTTGCTAGGTTAGGTTACTAATTAAATGCCTGTTCCACACTGGAAACATTTTCTAAATAGTATTTCAATTTTTATCATTAAGATTCTACATCATCGGAATATTTCCCAAATTCCTTTTCAGCAGGCCTGACCAAGCTGTCTATACCCCATCTAAAAAACAAATTTTAATGTGATTTACAGTAAGGTTAAAAAAAAAAAAAAGTTTTTCAGCTAAGATGCTTGAGTTACACAGAAATCCACAAGGAAAATGTTAAATTTGCCTTTTATTTGCAGAATTTTTTGATTCTTATTACAAAAAAAGTAGGCACCTTCCACACGGCTGCATTTTTTTGTGATTCTCACTTTCAGGATATGTTTATTTTAGTTTTTTGATAAGCTTTTTATAACATGACTGCATACAACAGCATTAGGCAAATCTGTTATTTCAAAGCTAAGCTTGAAATTAAAACTTTCCAAAACATGTTTCTTTAAACTGCCGTCACCATGTTTAGACAATTGATCAAACACAAAACACAAAATACATTGTCATTGAAACCACAATTTAAAAAAGAAAAAAAAACAACAACTTGAGTTTCCTCAGTGCTGTGAAAAAGTTTGTAATTGAAAGCCAAATTTGCCATGTAACCAAACTGTAGTGCCGTGAAGTTTGAGATGTTTCAGTTGTGAGGAACTGGAAGATTTTGATCTTAAGAAACCCTTTCAGTCGAGAAGCAGCATCCCTACTCCCTTAGAATTACTGTGACAAGTCATGCATGACATCAGTGGAGCTAAACCTCAGTTTGTTATCCCTGACATTTGATTAATTTAAACACATCACTTGCTAAAGCATTGAAAACAAACATAATTTTCCAATTGAGTCAGCACTTAAGAATGTTTGGCAGTCATGTTTTCTTTGTTCTCTGGGGTCACAGGGGAGGCTCCTCAGTATGACTCTTTGGAGAGGGCAATGATGGTGAAACGAACCTCCTGAGGGTCACGGGCCATGAAGATCTTACAAACCTCTACAGTATCCTACACATCAGACAAAAAAAAGATGAATTTAACTCATCATAAAAAGACATGTTTATGACAATTAGTTGATTTTATTCTTTGAGGTCTTACATCGAGGAAAGTGTCTTCTGAAGTTTTTCCGTGGACAATAGGGAAGGGCTTCCGGCCATCTAGGTATACAGACAAGACAGTGTGCTTCAAATCACTGCTGAGTGTGCAATTAGATTAATTGCCATCACCAATGTGACAAATCCTGCTGAATATTTTGTGTGTACAAGCACACATCAGCAGTAGTTAGCTCACCTAGTTCATATAATTGTCCTCCGACATTCACGAAAGCTATAAAATGCAGATCCACTTTCTCATCTGAACTTGGGGCCTGCGACGGACAGGAAATAAATATAAATTCTACAGAGTTTACACATTATTTCAACACTAAAGTTGTGGTGTAGTCTCTGACAGAAGCATCCTCAGACAGCAAAGATTATCTTAAACTCAATACAAACCTCAGTCTGTCCCTCCTGTGCACTGGATTCATGTGTAACACGTATACTCTGAAACAGGAAGTTGGAAAAGAAGCCGATCATTTGCAGCGTATGAAGTAGTTTCAGGTACAGTTATTTTTTTATTATTTATCTTTGCTCAACATTGTACTTACTGTGAATAATCTTCTATACTTTCAAGATTTTTAATGCAATGTATAATTCAACCATGTGTACACTTAAGTAGATCTCAGACTGCATTTTTAAACCCCATTCACTGCCAGTTAGGTTGAAGCACGGTATACAAACACTATAGGACATGTGAAAGTCGCTAGGTATAGTTAATTCACCTTTCTAAAGAGAACGCCATCGTTTATTTGGTGAAAAAACATGAAAGAGAGAGAGAGGGGAGCTGTGACCCATGGAGTCAAAAGTTGTTACGCCTGGAAAAATAGTTCCTTGGAAGTGCTGCCTTCCTAGTTTGCATATTAGCGGGAAAACAGATGACGTTCTTTTAACTAACGTCACACATAGTCAGGTACTTTCTGTAATGTTTACTGAATATGGACAAAATGTAAACAAACAAGACAGCTCATAGATAGCTATTTTGGGAAAAATGTGTGGGGTTTATGTAACTTATGTTGCCGATGCATCCAAAGGACAATGACGCAGTAACACTGTCATGTTCCATTATTTCCTTTCCGTGAAAAGCTGACTTATAAAAAAAAAAACAAAAAAACTCTTGTGACAATATTTGACAACTTTATCAACACTTCCTTGAGCAAAGATTTTCTTTTCCATGTTTTCTTACCTCATCTTTTTCCAGGAAAGCAGCTTTTTCCTCTGGAGTCATTTTAGAGGTTTGTTCAAGAAATTTCTTTAGAGCAGAATCGGGCTCTGAGGAGAGAAGACAACAAGCAGTGATATTTAACAATCTAAACATTTATAGCAATCTGTTTGCCACCGAAGATGTATTTATATTTAGACTTATGTAATATGTTAAAGTTATGGTGTAGTATCTCTTTTGTATCGTTGCAGCGATTGCATTGCGTTGCACTAATTGGAGATTATGTATTGTAAGGGTTTGAGTTATCAGTATAAAATAATTTTTCCTTGTCTACAAACTAAATGATACAATAGTCTAACCCAGGAGGCTATACTGATACAAATAAGTTGAGCCAGATTTTACAGCCAAGAAATTTAGCTGGACGAGGCACTTTCAACGGCCAGTACACAGCAGGTCATGATGATTTTAAAACTAAGACAAATGAATGTAAGTAAAACAAGCAATTTGTATTTATTATTTCTCTTTTAAATCTGGTCAGTGCTGGTTGTAGGACGCATTTGCAGCCCTCGTTTGTCTGAAAAGTCAGGCGTTTCTCAATGTGATCCCTCACACTGTAGTCTTGAAATATCGCAATGCATAATGCAAATTTAAACACATTGGTTTGGTGTTTGTGGCAGTAAAATAAACAAGTATTTGTCAGTCCAGGCAGGGTTAAACTGATGTTTTTCACTGTTAACTAATTTATCTGTAATTGCTTATCCTTTGCAGGGTCGTGGAGGGGCTGGAGGGAATCCCAGCAGACATTGGGCGATGGCAGGGTAGACCCTGGAAAGGTCGCCAGTTCATCACAGGGCTGACATATAGAGACAAACAACCATTCACAATCTATATATATCTCTATATATTCACATCTTCAGTGCAGTGGTGTCAGCCCTGGCAATTTTTGGCCCAGACTGGCCCATCATGCATACTACAAAGAAGAGTCGTATTTCTCGATCACAGCTAACAAATAAAGCACAGAGTTGAGAACAAAAGGACTAAAATCGACGCATAATAGTATGAAAAGGGGGGTTTTCAGTACAAAAATTCAAAGTCATGGCCCGCATTGCGCGTTGGTCCACTGGGACAGTGCCCAGTATGCCTGATGGCCAGTCCAGCCCTACTTCTGTACAATTTAGAGTCACCAATTGAACTAACCTACATGTCTTTGGTCCAAAGGTTTTCATTGTCAATTTTTTATTTCAAAAGTTGAGAAATATATGTTTTTAGAGGTCACACTGTATCATAGTACTGCTACTACTACCACAACTAGACACACATTTTCACGACAACATGCTGCATTGTGGTTGAATGCTGCTAGGCTATGTTGAGTATTGCACTCAAGGTAGGAATTTACGTAGGTTTGCACAACGTGTTTTACTTTTTCTCAGTTTTTCTGGCTGGGCCACTAAGGGGTTGTTTCTGGGCCGCATATGGCCCATGGGCCACCATTTGAATAGGCCTGTTCTAAGCTTTTTTACCTGAGAGAAACACGTCATGCTTCTAATAGTTTTGTTGTTATATCAATTAAGATGTAATGAATCCCTACTTTAATGGATATAATGATGATGTGGGGTTATATTATAAATTTACGGTAATTCCAATTCTTACACAGTCAACTCTGCATTCAATCAACTATCTTGAATTGTTGCTTGATCTCTACATGGAATAATACATGAACAGATTAAATACTCACCAAAATCCAGGTGTTTCTGGTTGTTTGCCACTGCATGAATTAATCCTATTGTTCCACAGGCGTTTCCTATAGTTTGCTTCATGAAGTAGACGTCAGGAGAGACAACCTGCGGTTGATTCTTGAGTTTCTCCTCCTCTTCTTGCTTGAATATCTCATACTGGGCAGTAATAGATGAATAGAGAATTGTTTGTGAAAATTCTTATGTCATCGACAAAAGACTGTACAATATGTATCCATTATTTTGCATGGACATGTAGTTATCTGGACTTAACACCAAAGGTGTTAAAAAAGTACCTTCTCTGTCAATGGGAACAGAAGTAGCAGTGCACACACTGGTCTTGGTACCATGTTGAGGAGCTCTGGAT
Source organism: Naso thynnoides (assembly GCA_029783665.1). Taxonomy (NCBI): domain Eukaryota; kingdom Metazoa; phylum Chordata; class Actinopteri; order Acanthuriformes; family Acanthuridae; genus Naso; species Naso thynnoides. Next base: position 7,227,498 of record JAQLOL010000005.1, on the reverse strand, counting down.
CCAATCCATATACATCTCCAAATTGCCAGGTTGGTTTCATTCCCAAACAATTGACAAACTACACAAAAGCTGAGAGTAAATGTGTGCGCACACAAAGACACAAGACTAACCTAAAAACATTAGACAAGAAAGCTCCACTCAAAATGAACTTGTAAGTTATAGCTGACTCCTGATTTACATGAGTGACAATTGATTTGCACCAAACATCAAAAAAAAAAAAAAAAGACAAAAACAACAGAAATGTAAATGCTCATATGAACTTGTACAACAGAAGTGATTGAATCTGTATTCTCAGTTTGAAGTAGTCTTATTATTAAGATGGGATTACAACAATAAATTTTTGCTTCTTCAGGTTGTAAGTCTGTCCTGCAGGTCAGAGGTTACAATTTCATTAAGTGTCACAGAAAATGCCATGGAGAGCCGCATGAAATGTGACTTGAAGCGTTCATTTGTTTTATGTAAGCTATAAAACTTGTGAAATAAGGCAAGGTGACTTTAACTATTTATTCTTGAGACAAACAATATGACAAGAGCAATAAAGGCTTTTCATGACTGTACTGCCTTCTACCATATTTATCAAGAAGTAGTAGTATATTTTTTTGGTAACTTTCCTCTTTAATGATAACGTTATATTGGATTTGGCTTCGCAGTTTGGTAGGCCTTGTACATCTGCAAGTCACTTTGGCGTTGAACATTGAGACCCTTCTGAAGTTGAATTACATTAAAAGACCATACTCACCTTTGTCATGACCTGAAAAGAACAGACACAAACACAGATATTAGTGACATCGCTGTTAGACTTGCAGCCTCACCGGCTTCAGCTTTTGTTCTCTCTGCTAGCTAAAGTTAGCTAGCACTCACATGTTAGTGAATGAATGACTTCGATAAAACAGTAAACTCTGAAAAGAATTAATAATACCTACTTCTGGGTTTGACTCCAGAGGCAACCAACGTGGATAGTCCATTTTAAAGTCACGTCTGTTGTTATTTTCCTTTCTACCGCACTGATTTTACCAATATCTGTTTGACAGCTGGGAATCTCTTCCGCGTCTGGAAAGTGCACCTTGAAATTTAAGTAAAGCGTAGGGGTACTTGTTTTTTTTTCAAAAATCACGATTACACCATAGTCAGTACTTTACGAGTTAAAAGACACGAAAAATATATTGAGTCAACGATAAAAGTAATTTCATACATTAAATAGTTGTGTCACTGCCGCAGTCTGTAAACTGAAGATTTTTTTGAATGTGGTACGCCACCATTAGCGCAACAATGGACTATTCCAGCGTCATGGGCGTGTTTTAGAGATTGTAGTTGATTATTTCCATCTAAATTCCTTCCATATGGGATTATCCAATTTATTGCAGTGCAGACTTAGTTTGGTCTGTCAGTAGAAACCGAGATTGTCATCTTTTTGAAAATTGTTTTGCAAAAACATTGAGAAAACCAAACTTCCCATCACGGAAACAGTTCAATGAACGGCATCGATTATGGCTACCCGACAGGCGGGGGCGCTGCTGGCATGGCTCTATTACATCCATGGCTGCTGATCTTTAGTAGCTCAGGGGAGTTTTTCTTCCACAAGAACTTACAAAAGGTTGATTTGTCTTTTTTTTTTAAATGTAAGCGTACGCCTGGTTGTAATATTTGTTTATACTT
>JAQLOL010000005.1:7180852-7225742 GCA_029783665.1 Naso thynnoides | reverse complement strand
CTGTAAACAAACCGGTAAGAGAGACTGCTTGCACAAACACACTGTTTTAACCATGTTTGTATTCGTTTTGAGTCATATGCGCTAACGTGCTGTGTTGTAGGGTGTCTGCTGATGTTGCATATCTTTGGGGGTTTGATTTGGAGTATGTTAAGACGTTGAAAACACTCTCTGATAGCTCTGACTGGCTATCATGATCACACGAGAAATAACATAATCACGCAAGGGTTTGCATGTGGCGTTCACAGGTAGACATTTAGAGATAGAAATACCTGTCACAATATGAATACAAAATGTCACAATACAAATACAGAATTACATTAAACATCGTTGTGACAATATTGTGACCTGGGTTACAACAGTCAGCCTTCTCATAAAGAACTTGGGTTGCTGGATTTTAGCACAAAGGCTGTCAACATGGACTTGCCAGGTAAGCATAAAAGACATGCATTGTAAAACATAGTGGCAATCCAACATATATAAAAAATAGGATTACAAAATGGAGAGAATGTTATAAAGTGCTGCTCAAATCAGAGTAAAAAGGAATCATAACGTGATGCTGCTGTTGTTTTTCTGCATTTAGGCATGCTGAACCATCAGCCTGAGGGCAGCCTCTTAAACTCTAGGGCCAAATGTGTGTGGGGTCATCAGGATCTTCTGCCCCTTCCTGAGTACTGATTTTTTTGTATGGAAACTGAAGGTGGTTCAGCTCAAATGCCCCTGAAGACTATAGTCTTCAGTGCTATTTTGATTTGATTTACAAGCTTAGACTTAAGCTGGGCTGACAGGTTACCATACTATACGCGAATGCCACACTCTCTAAAACAGCTTGATAAAACAACAGCAGAAGTTTATGGTTTACACCATAAAGTCTAAGCCTTCTTATAAAGTACACCCTTTGTTATTCAATATGAACCTGCCATGAGAGTGAACTGTCAATATAGGCAGCAAAATATTTGTAAGACGTAACCTGGTTAATAGGTACATTGTCAATAAAAAACAGTACTGTGATCACCAATGCACTTCACAATGAGGTGGTGAATCGAGGAATTGTTTAAATTTTATTTAAATTCAGGGCCATCTGCCCAAATATTATGGGAAGCCTTTAAAGCTACATGCAGAAGGTGGATAATAAGTTACTCTACTGCAAAAAAGAAGAAAACATTGGACAAAAAAAAGAAATTTAATGACTGAACTTAAGAATTTAGAAACACAACACATGCTTGACCCAAAAAAATTCCAGACTTAGGAACTCATTATTATTGCTAAAATCTGACTTGCAAGCAATTTTACATGAAGAGACATCATTTGCTTTGTTTCAATTGTGCAAGAAATACTTTGAATCAGGTGAAAAATGCTAGTACTCAGACTGAAATAAATGGAAAATCAACACTATATTCCAGCAATATATGACTGCAAGGGGTCTTTAGTATGTGAGAAAAAACAAATTAATGCAGGCTTTCAAGAATTTTATTCTGATTTGTACAAATCGGAGTATTATGCCAAAAATGAGGATATGGATAATTTTTTTTTAAAGGTATATCACTACCTTCCCTAAAGACTAATGATAAGGAGACACTGGAAACATGTGTTCTGGAAATGGAAGTTACCTCTGCCATTAAAGCTCTCTCAAATGGGAAAACACCAGGTAGTGATGGATACAGCACAGAGTTTTATAAAAGTTTCTAGGACATATTAACCCCATTTCTCACCATGCTTTTCAATGATATTATTTCCAAACAGTCAATGCCAATGTCTATGCGATCTGCTATCATCTCTCTTATTCCAAAACAGGGCAAGGACCATATGCAAATGAGTAATTAAAGACCATTAAGCCTTTTAAACAATGATTATAATCTGTTTGCCAAGATCCTTGCTATGCGTTTGGAGAAGGTAATACCATCATTAGTGTATTTAGACCAGGTTGGCTTCATTCGAGGCTGCCTTTCTTCAGCATCCAGCGGTAGCAATGGATGCTGAAAAAGCTTTTGATAGAATAGAGTGGCCCTTTTTATTTCATACGCTGTCTAAGTTTGGTTTTGGACCAAAATGTATACAGTGGATCAAGACATTATATCATGAACCAACTGCCTGTGTTAAAACAAATGGTGTAATATCTCATCCCCTCAAACTTTTCAGATCCACTCGGCAGGGCTGTCCAGCCTCCCCATCCATTTTTATTTTAGCATTAGAACCACTGGCATGTGCCATTCGAGCTGACCAAAATATAACCGGTATTAATGTGAGTGGATATGATTTTAAAGCCAGTCTTTATGCTGATGCTATTTTATTAACATTATCTCATCCTCTTCAATCAATACTACATCTGCTTAAAATTGTTGGAAAATTTGGTCAATTTTCAGGATACAAAATTAATTGCAGTAAAAGTGAGGCCATCCCTCTTAACTATCACACCTTTGCAACCCACCTTGGCTCTGCACCCTTCGTTTGGAAACCTCAGGGCATAAAATATATCGGCATAAACATCATATCACCGATTAATAAGATATTTGATTTAAATGGCCCTAACATTTTAAAAGGCATTAGAGAAGATTTAAAGAGATGGACAGTCTTGCCTTTATCACTAGGGGGCAGAGCAGAAATAATAAAGATGAACATTCTACCTAGATTATCCTTTGTTATATCAGCCATACCATTAAAGTTTCCACAGCAATAGTTCAAAGAAATTGACACATTATTTTCAAGCTTTCTTTGGTGTGACAAGAAGCCCAGAATCAACCGTAAAAAACTGGCTATGCCTAGAAACAAGGGAGGCTTGGCCGTACCTGATGTTCATCTTTATTATTTAGCTTACAATATAAGGTTCCCATTGTCATGGGCATATAAAAATAAAAATCAATATATTGAGGGTAGCTAGGAGTGGTTGGAGGAGAGGACCATATCTGAATATAATAAATCAATTCCTATATCATCTTTATGGTACCATCCCAAATATAATGCCAAAATGAATAATTCACTTATTGATTTTTCATGTGATATTGTAAAGGCAGTACAAAAAATAATGTTAATAGATGGAATGTCTTTACCATCTTGCCCCATCTGGAATAACCCACTGTTAACAGCAGGAGGCAGAACACTGACCGAGAATACCTGGCAATGACACAATATTACTCAACTGGGGCAGGTTGTAGGGACGGTGATATCATTCCATTTAAGGAGATTAAAACGCAGTTTGACCTGAATGATTCTGCATATCCTCAATATTTTCAGTTGAAATCTATTTTTAAAAAATTTAAATCTAAAGGAATCATGTAATACTGTCCTTGATAGTAAATCAAGAGCTGCTGCTATTGGACAAGGAACAGTTTCAGTTATTTATAAGTTACTAAGTTTATCCCTGCCTGACAGCACTACTTCAACCAAATCACAATGGGAACGGGACATTGGTTGATCTCTCAATGTAGATCAGTGGGATACAATACTGAAGCATTCAACGTCCATTTCCAGTTGTATGAGATATAAAATTATCCAAATTAAACTTATACACAGAGCTTATATTACACCACATAAGTTAAAAAAAATGGACCCAAATGTCTCTGAGCTGTGCTGGCATGGCTGTGGTGAGCTTGGTACTTTCATGCATTTACTATGGATCTGCCCAGCGGTAGAACTGTCATGGCTCTTTTTTCTGAGTTGCCTGCAGCTGATCCTCTCTACCTCTCCCTCTCACTCAGCAGGTGCATGCAGAGAGGCGGGGCTGGTCAGCTTGGGAGCAGGGCTCATCAGTCTCACCTGTTTCTTGTTGGTAATTAAGCAGCCTTTAAAAACCTCTCTCCCTGACTCCTGTGCCAGACGATTCCCATACATGACCAGTCTCACTGTCCTCGCTCCCAAGAAGATCTCCCTGCTCTCGAGTTTTCCTGTTCCTTTTGTCAAGTACACGTTTCTCAAGTGTCGCTCCAGTGAGTTTGTGCAGTCCTGGTTTTTTGTGTTCTAGCAGTTTTCATAAGTCCAGTGTTTTTACCCTTCGGGTGATTTTCTGTTATTTATTTATTTGTTACTTTTGCCATTTTTGGTTTTTGTGTTTTTTACTCGTTGCTTTTCTTGTTGTTTCCCCGCAAGGGTGTTTTTTGTTGCTACTTTTTGTTCAATAAATTTATCCCTTTATCGACTCTGCATCTGGGTCCTGGCTCTCCTTGACAAAACCGTCACAAGCTGCCGCCAATTGTTCTCAGTGAGAAGAGAGCGTTTCCATCCAAAGGCGGCCACACAGAGGAAAAGGACAATGCCAAGCGTATTTTTTCCAAGCGCTTCGCCTTTTTTATGCAGTTGCTCTGAGCGCTTCAAGCTCTTCAAAGTTGAAAATTTTGTAACTCGGAACAGTTTGGATTTTTTGCCTTGCAATGATTGAAGATAGATGAGAACACTGACATTAAAGTCAGTATCAGAGCAAGCTGTTGCAGAAATACATTGTATTTCCTGTGGTTGCTTCACAATAAAAGCCACCAGGCTGCTCAGTCAGCGGAAACACCGTGACACACTTTACAGCGCACCGAGCGGAAGAGGCGATTTGTTGTATGCGAGCACGATCGATCCGCTGTAGGTTGAAGTAGCATGTGGAGATGTGTCTTTAGATAATTTCAGTATTTTGTGTTTAGGGTCAAACTGGTGTGCAAAAAGAACTGATGTTTTTCATTCACTTCATTATCTGTTAATCACTTTGCCATAAGATTTGTTACAGCTGATGTTTATGGCACGCTTCATTGTGTTTTGTAGAATAAGTTCGGCCGGTCTCTTCTGACAGAAAGACGTGACTCTCACTATTTAACAGCAACGGTGCAAAATTCCAACGTGCTTTATCCGACCCGAGTCCGGTCTGAACACAGAAAGATTGCTTTTAACTTCAGTGCCCCTGACAGCCGGAACAAAACACAGCAACACATTCAAATCAATAAACTCCTTCCCTTTAACCAATTCAGACATGTTATCTTAAACAGGCCAAACACCACGTACGGTTGTTTTAAATCACTATATTGAATTACCATTGAATCACCAGTCACGCTGTAGCTGTTTTGCATGACTGTCTTTTCTTTTTCACTTTCTATTGTTTTGTTTTATCAGTTTAATTATTCTGATATGGTTTGTAGGGCTTTTAAGTAACTGAATGTTATTTAACCGAATTTTAATTTTGAACAATTATTCAGTGTTTTTAAGGCTTTGGCTCTTTTTATCAGCTTGTTGTGGGACTGCCTCTGTTCTGTTTGCACTTCTCTTTAGTTGCTGTTTTTATTTTGCATTTTGTTTGACTCAATGCCATTGTACACGTTACCCCTCAATGATCTCTCGAGTATAAATAAAGGTTGACTGATTGATTTATTGATTCCAAAACAAATTCTCGTGCCAGATAAGATCTTTACAACAGGAAGCAGTGCTGCTCTTGTCCACACCTGCTGCTACGATCAACACAAAATGAAAGTTCCTTGGAGGGGCTTGTAGTTTCAGGTCATTTGATGTCAAAAATCTTTTTTGTAGCAGATGTGTGAATCAGCATGGCGATGCCTCATGGGTTTTCCTACTCCTCCTGACCTCAGCGGAGTGTGAGGCCGATCTGACGGATCCCTCCCTCTGCAGCTGGCAGGTCAGACAGACTTCCTCTGAAGAGACGGAGGATTTGTGGATGAAAACTACCTCCTCAGCAGCCTCTGCCGCTGACAGGTCGTCCTCGGAGCCCCTCGTTTGGATCGATCATGTCTGGTTGATGTCATTCAGCATTTCAACAGGACGAGACATCAGAGGCTGGTTTCTGCAGACAGCGGGTGAATGGCAGGTATCGATCCACAGGAAAGAAACAGAGACCTTAAAGACATGAACTTTGTTTGGTCTTTTCTTTTGTTGTCAGATTTTTTTTTAGTTTTTTTTTCTCATTTATATGTCTAGTAGTTTTTCCTCTATTTTGCATTTTCTTTCCTTTTCTTCTTCTTTATTTCTTTCTGTGCATTTCAAGAGCTGAAGGCAGCAAACTCAGATCACACAAGAGACAAGAGGCGACAGAGTGCTGCAGTGTGTTTGCATGGCGTGCGTGTGACAGCTCACTTTACAAATGCAAAGCAGATTGCGTCTCGCCTCCCTTTGAAAGGTGTAACTGTCTGTCCTGTCATTTACGTCCTCATTTGTTGGTGTGTGTGTGTGTGTGTGTCTGTGTGTGTGTGTGAGACAGAGTATACCAAGCATGCAGAACGTATGTGTGTGTGTTTGTCTCACTTCATGAAAGTGTTTGTCAGATGTGTGTGTTTGTGTCATATTTCCTCACCATACTGGCATTGCCAAACTGGTTTACAGCAAATGTGTTTGTGAGTGTGTATGTGTTGCTCGGCATGACGCTGATTAAAAGTGAGAGGTTTTTGATTGCGTCGACTCTCCATGGAATTATTAGCATAGCACGCACACACATACACACACAGGAGTAATTGAGCATTTCTCTTCTACAGTACATCTAACAGCATCCAATCCAGAAGCTCGATGCTGTGCTAACAAACTAACACTTCACTGTTTACTCTCCATATTTAAATTAATGCAGATGAGGCGACGTAAAAGATGAATGAGCTTGTTTGTGTTCGGAGCTCTCTGTCATCTCCCAACCTGTTTCTAAAAGGTGCCTGATCTTTCAACAAGCAGCTTTTTATGGGTAAAATGTTCTAAAAATATGAGACTCGTTCACTATTTGTAGTATCTGATCATTTCCAGCCACAGAAGATTTATAGCACAGCTTCAAGCGACAAGTAAAGTCAGAATTCATCCCTGCATCGGAGGAATTCATCCATGAAAAGTGGCACAAAGTGGAGCGGACGGTCCACGCCCTCCTGTGACTGCAGCTGTCCGCATCAGTGCTGTGATCTCAGGGCAGAACATTTACACATGAAAAGGCTGAGCTTATATCCAGCTGAATATTGCTTCTCTCGGACTTTCTCTGGATTTGTTTTGGCAGGAAAAAGAGTAACTCCACATCCCAATACTTGAATAACAACATACCCACATTCACTGTGGCAGGATGCAATAAATCAGCTAAAAAGTTGCCCTGCTGTTAGCCAGACTGGTGAGTAAGAGCAAATACTGGGTTATACAGTTTGAATCACCTGAAATGATGCGTCTCTTAAGTATGTCTGCAAGTAAGATTCATAAATCAATTATTTTTAATTTATGAGTCCAACAGGCTGCTCCAGACACTGTGCGTTTAATCCACAGTGGGTAAAAAAGTTTTGTTGAATTTAAAATAAAATGATAAAAATGGAATCGGTGCATCCAGTGCAATGAGATGTTAGCCTAGCTTAGCGCAAAAGAAAAAGTGGAAGCAAGCAAAAACTTCTTAGTAAAAGAATACGTTTTTACATGCTAAGATTTCTTCTAATGTTCATGTATGTTCATGTTGTATCACTTTGACGGAATCTGTGAAATTGGAAATGTAAAAGAAAAATGTTTTGTAGTATCAAAAACCGGTTGCATTGATTTGACACATCACTGACTGCAAAAACTGGCAAAATGAAAAGCCTGTGAAAGCAGTGAATAAGCTAATGCTATAATAATAATAATAATAATAATAATAATAATAATAACTTTATTCATATAGCACCTTTCACAGGTAGACACCACCAGGTGCTTTATAGGGGTTTGAAACAAAGACAGAGGAAACAAGGAAGACAAAACACACAAGGAATCATAAATAGCAAAGTGCACAGGGTTAGACAACATAAAACCAAGTTAACCAAATGCCTGTTTAAATAAAGTGTCAACACAGGTCAGACAGCGTAGTGAGTGAGGCAGAGCATTCCACAGTCTAGGAGCTACTGAAGGAAAGGATCTGTCACCTCTAGTTTTAAAGTGGGTGCAGGGAACAACTAGTAGGTGCTGGTCAGAGGACCTCAAACTGTGGGTGGAGATGTACAGCTGTATAAAATCAGAAAGATAAGAAGGGGCTTGACCCTGCAAGGCTCTAAAAGTAAGAGCTAAAATTTTTAAATGAATTCTAAAATGAACAGGGAGCCGGTGTAATGTGTGCCCTTTTGTTAGTGCAAGTTAAAAGCCTTGCGGCAGAATTCTGGACAGCCTGGAGATGGTCAAGCTCTTTCTTATTAAAACAGGTAAAAAGACTGTTACAATAATCTAAACGAGACGAGATAAAAGCATGAATGACCATTTCCAGTTCCGCCTTTGACACCAAGGTTCTCAGTTTGGAGATGTTTCTCAATTGAAAGAAACAGTTTTTTTGTCAGTTGTTTTAAATGTGGTGCTCCAACGACATGGCTGTATTGAATATGACACCTAAGTTTTCTGATCTTTGGCAAGACAGAGAGAATACTGACAGAAAAATGTAATTGAGGCAGGATCTCCTCCATTTTAACAAACTTAGTTTTTCATTAACGTTAGTGAACTGAATGGTAAACACTTTACTTAATATTTAAGATATAATGGACCACCCCCTGCTGGACAAACTGTGTAATAACATTAAAATCAGTAGTCCAAGCATTTTTTCAGCCTAGCATTGGCACATTTCATAAAATTTATATGTCGATACTGACGTATCTGTGATAGGTCAATTTCAGTTGTTAATATCGGCGAACTGAATTATTATTTGGACCCTATAGACCAGTTATGTGTTTGTAAACACTGCAGATGTGCATGCACCTTGGTTGCAGAAAGCCCAGTGATTTAAGGGTATTGTGTGCAATTTGAGGTCTTTTTGAACTATTTTGCAATTTTAGCATCTCAGTGCAAAACATGACATGTTTACCACAAACATCTTTTCCTGCCACCATCATGTGCAGTCGAAACCATGTGACATTAGTGTGATGTAGTCTAATAATTCACCAACAGTCATTAGAATAGTAGGAAAGGGTAGGTTTAATGAAGCATATTTCATGAAGGAAAAATCACACATGCTCATCATTAGCATCGAGCCAAAAAGAGTATTTCTTTTTTTTTCATGGGTTTATCACTCACAGGTCATGACGACAGTGTAAGAGCATGTGAACAAAATATTTGGACTGTCAGTTAAAACTCTGTACTTGATGCAGCTTTATCGTTTACACCCTTTTACACATTTAATCACCTTATAACGGTCTGGTAGTTGACACTGAAACATACAACTCACACTCCTGGACCAGACATGACTGTTGACATGTTAAATCTGAACCAACATACTGTTGTTTTTTTAACAGAGCAATTGCAACTTAGCAATCCTTAAAGATTTTTATGGGCAAATATTGGCATTCGAATCCAATAACTGTACGATACAAACATTCTTGTGTGGTTCCAGTCAGTTCAATAAATTCTATTTCACATGTGCATAAAGATGCTGTTGTGTGACAGGTTCATTAAAATTTTTTAGCCTGTGTAATTATGTTTACAAATAATTTCATGGCCTGCAGTTTCATATCACCTTTTGGGTGCATGTGATGAAAATTCATGCGTGTTTCTGAATGTGTTGGACTGAGGTCTCATGTCTTGAGGCATTCTTAATGAGCAGTGAATGAAAGACTTCTGCTGTGAAGCTTGCGTCATTGTATAAACTAATGCACTTGATTTTCCCATAAGAGCCTGAGTCAGAAATGAATGTTTCAGTAGCCTTGCCCATATCACTCTTTGCTCTCAGGAAGTACACAAGCACTGCTCCTGAATAATCATCAGTAAATGCTCAAGTGGATCTGAACTGACTTTGGCCTTTGGCTCTACAGGGACAGTCGAATCACAGTGTACAAGCTCAAGTGCTGCTTTTGCTCTTGCATCAGGCTTTCAGTTCCTACTGTAAGCTGAGTTCCCTGTTTGTGCAGACTTCACAGTTAAGGCTCAAATGAACAATCTTAACCTTGATTATGAGTCTCTCTGTTATATTCTCCATTCTCCATCACCATAGTGACCACAAATTTCATACAATGTTTGAGTATTCTTTTTTTTAAAAAAAAAAACATTCTGTTTATTGAATTTTCACATAAAATAACATTAGCTCTTTCATTCAATAATTGTTAGAGTTATTTCAGACCAGAATCTATTCAGAGACACACAACTCCAAAACGTGTGTGCGTAGTTTGCTGTGGCTTGTCAAATAAGGCTCACACAGAGGAGACACTGTATCAAATATTTTTGCAAGCTGAGCTTTAGTGTAGTGAGTTCGATGTAGGATCCGTCATTGCATGAAACTGTGTTGAGAACAAATTGAAGACTTGTGCACTCTCTTTAAGATCTCCCCCAAAACCTCATCTGGAACCATCTCTCCCAAATCAGTTTCCCAAACAGTTTTAAGCACTGTAGAAGAGCCTGAGCAAAGGCTATAAATATTTAAATAAATAAATGGAAAAGATCACCCCTCTCGATGAAGGGAGAGGCCTAAGAAACATCTCAAAATCTGAAGGATTAGGAAGAGGAGGGAATTCTGGAAATGAGCTGCGAAAAAAATTTCAAGCTTGAAGGTACCTGAAAAAAATGTCCTTCAGAAAGCAAAAACTTGTCTCTTGTCAAAACATGTCTCATAAGGTTTTTACAATTTTTTTTTTTAAAAGATTGATTTGCTGCAAGTGGTGTCCTGACAGAGGGTTTTTGCAGGCTGAAATGACGTCTAAATTGAACACACATTTTAAGGCAGGAGGCTACTATCGCATTTTTAGTATAACTAGAAGTAGAAGAGTGAAGGTTGAGTACAATAAGGCTTTCAATGATACAGGATGAGCAGAATCCGCCTCTATGACTAACCATGATGGAGGGACCTTAATATCCTTGGACCGAACCCAATAATTCAAATTTATTACATTTGTTGCCCAGTAGTAGTACAGGAAGTTACAATCTTTGAATATTATTACATCCATGAGCATTCTCATCGTTTACAGTGCTTAGATTAACAAAATCTCAGCCTATAAATCAACAATTAGACAAAAATTTGATTCAATGCCAGTGTTGCAGTCACAAGTTATCATTTGCCATTTTGATTTAATGTCAATCTTGAAAGGGCGGGTCTTCTGAAATGTGACCCTGCTAGTGAGCAGAAGCCAGAGTGGTTAGAGAGAACACTGAGTGATTAGTCTTTTATCCTCAGGCTGAGTATCAGTCATGTGAGACATGATCTGTGTCACATATAATTTGTTCTTTCATTTCAGGCATTATCTGCTCTCTGTGGTTCTCCTTTGCTTCCTCATGCCCACATTGGTGCCCTGGTATTTTTGGGGTGAATCTTTGGTTGTCGGATACTTCGTCCCTGGACTCTTGAGATACACTCTGATTCTTCATGCCACCTGGCTGGTCAACAGCGTTGCACACATGTGGGGCAAAAGGCCTTATGACAAGACTATTAGTCCAGTGGAAAACCCACTGGTTGCTTTCAGCGCCTTAGGTAAAGAAAAAGCATGGTGACAACTTCCAAGTACTTGTCATAAAGTAATGCTTGTTTGTTTGTGACTAAGTAAACATTTTTTGTGTAACTGTTACCATAGTGTCTCTTAGGGGCTGAGGGATATTTGAAAGATGTTTTATCACTTGGTGAAAGCTTGACTTATTGAACACAGTGGTGGCTCCCAAGCTGAGTCACTCTGCCTCTCATGCAGGGTAGCATGCTAATCCAGTGGCTGATGCTTATTTAGCCATGGTGAAGAAGTGATCAGGTGGTCTTTGTTATCTAATTATGCATTAGATTTGAACTCTGATTTCATTGTTTTCCATGAGTCAAGACTTTATTTGTGGTGGGTGATGCTATGTGAGAGTGATGCTACAAACATCACTGAGCATTATTGGCTGCAAAATGGTTGTAAATTCACAAGTTAACTGACTAAAGCAAGAATGAACAATTCTGTATTTCTGTTCTACTAAAGAAGCCAATTCTGTAGCGAGCAGAATGTTTCTGATAATTACCGAAATATTGATCAATGCAAAACAGTCCCCTGGATTGTTACTACTGAGTACTAGAAGTTTACATAAGAAGTTGAAGCATATTCAGTTTGCTTTGTCATTACAATATAAAAAGAAAAAAAAGAACAGACCCAGAGTGTTAGAATCAATCTTAAAAAAAAAGAAAAGAAAAGATGAATAGAATTTCTACTATAATCTAATTGTATACACTTTTTTGTTACCAACAGGTGTCATAATAATTATTACAAAGACTACATTGAAAATACAAAATGGGTGTCTCTCTGTTGCTGTCCTGCATTCTGTATCTTCATTCAAATTATGTTTTAAATTTGTTGAATTTTAATTCTCCTTCCTTCTTTTTAGGGGGAGGCTTCCACAACTATCATCACACATTCCCATTTGACTACGCCTCCAGTGAATTTGGCTATTGGCTCAATCCTGCCACCGCCTTTATAGACCTCATGTGCTTCCTGGGTTTGGCCAGTGACCGCAAGAGGGCATCGAAGGAAATGATCATTGCTCGAATGAAGCGAACGGGTGACGGCAGCCACAAAAGTGACTGAGTCACACGAACTCTACAGATTCTATTATTAATGCCAATTTGTCAAATCAAGTTAGAATGTAGCAACAGCGAAAAAAGTATTTTGGTGGTGGGATAATAATTACCATGATTCTGATTGTATGTAAAACCTTTTCCTCAGACTAATATAGACTTGTAGACCTGTCTATAAATTGTTTGCATTGCTTAAGTTTTGGAGAATCCTCACCAACTCTTGACCAGTGGCTTGTCTTTTTCACTGTAAAGTCAAATTGGCACACCAAGAACAAAACAGGCTCATTGGAATTTATATTCTTGTAGCTGTAGATTATCCAAACAGGTCTGTGTGAGGGATGGATCAAGCAGTTATTATAGAACCATTATCTCTTATTCATTCATGTGGTATTCATTAGTAGTCTCTTTTCTTCAGTTAGAGGTGTAGGTATACAAGCTACACCTACATATATTTTTTTTAACGTACCTACTAATAAATCCCTTCTTATATGCATCTTTCAATAGTGTGTGTGAAACACCTCTTCTTCTTTATGATGGCGAAGGCATAACCTTCCTTACTCTGCCTCTGACTGGCTAGTACTCACTACCTTCGTTGGCCGGGCTGGTTGAGTTTAGGAATGACGAGTGACATTTGGTTCCAATGAGGGTAAGTGTGTCCAGGTACTTCAAGTCACTGAGGGACTGATAGACTGGGAAGCTGGTTCGGACGCATAAACTCAATAAAAATAACCTCTGTAGCATTAAAGATAATTAATCAATAATTATTAAACATTAAATTGCTTATTCTAAAAGTAAAGGATCACACAACAAAACAAAAATGTGTGAACGGCTGCAGTCAAAAGCTTTGTACTCATCCTGATCTCAATCACCTGTACCTGTGCCTGTGAGCTCACCTGTGTGCCTTTCTGCATCCACACACCACCAAGTGTTTGAAAACACATTGCAGTTGAGGGTCCTCCCTGCAGGCTGTGGCCAGTCTTCCCATTTCCCACTGCCAGCCTCAGTTTCATGCACCATCTTATCCATGACCAGATCAGCAGTCTCAGTTTTGACCTTTATCCTACACCTTAAGCCAAAGCTTTGCTGAATGTGATGTGATGTGCTGTGCAAATCACATTCATCTGGAAACAACAACAACTTACCGGCTGTCACTGAGCTGGTCAGCACAGATTAATGGATGCTATAACATCTTTGGAGGTTTGATTTGCTCAATTCATCCAAAGAGCTCAGCATGAAGTTGTAGTATCTTCACTGTTATACCCACGGTCAGAGGCAAACTCCTCAGAAGACTGCAAAGAAAAAACAGTGAACTTAGCTCACAAACAGACAGATTCTGTTGATACAGTGACCTCAAAGGTAGAGTCAGTAGCATTGCTCGTTGTGACTTGTAAACACAACATTCAAACTGGGCCCCTCCTCCCAGACGCAACGCCACCACATATATCACTTTTATCGTAAAGTGCACATATACTGCTTGTACCTCCACAGCAAGCTACATAGGAATACTTCATTTGTTTTAATGGAAAAGTCAATAATAAAAGCTAAGTGCTGATGTTTGGCACCTGCCTGTCCAACAGAAAGCACGCCAACTCCGTGTTGCTCTTCATCCCCAGCCTCTTCATCAGTGCTTGAAAGCGGGGGGAAAGCTGAACCGAGATTTACTCTCATTCTGGGACAAGCTTTATCCGCTTGCCATTTTGCCTCACTAGGGCCATATCTCCTTTTCTTCACCGTGACTTCCGCATCAGCAATTTTCTCTGAATTTGAATTTAAAACTGAATTGATTTTTTTTACTCGGGAAAAAAAAAGTCTCAAACACAGTAAAATTATGCAGCAATAATTATACTCTAACATCCAACAGTAATTATACTCCAACATGCACCGTGGTCACGTAGTGGTAGAAGAAATTCAAATGAAATCATCTTGGTCCGGAGGCAAAGTGGACCCAAAGCACCCGCTTACACTTGTGCGGGTTCCGTTGATGCTAGCTGCTGGTTTTGTCGTTATTTGTCCCGCCATCAAGGCTATTAGTGACTTTTTCTGTTGATTTTTCGCTACAAAAATGACGAAATGCTGTCGCCATTATAGGTAATCACTTTACATCGCTGCTAGCAAACTTAAGTAGCGAGCTAGTTATTATTGTTTAATGACAGCTAACTTGACACTAGCAGGAACAAATTATTGAAATGGATTTTGTGTGTCATTCCAAGCATGAAGCGCATCATCACTGCAACAATATGAGAATTCGATCCACTTGCATTTTGGATCCTTAATGTCTTTTTAAAATTGCCTGTATTATCATCAACTTGTAGTCCGACCAGAAGCGGGGATAAGATGCATCCCCACCAGGGATAAAAACTGAATGACCACAGGAGGGGGTATCAAAAGCAGAGAGGGGGAAATCTCCCCCATCTACCCCAACAATTCGTACCCAGATTACAACACAACGTAGCTGTTCATTAAGACTTAAATCTACATAAAGAAAATCTGCAATGAAACCTGAGGAAGAGTTGTCCAGCCTGGCTCAACTAGCTGTAGCCTCTTTATGGGCAGAGGCTTGTTTCATCTCTGCTCCACAAAGTCAAAGAGATTTTAATCCTGATGTTCTAATCGCAAACACATGCACTCCTCATGCAGAGGAGAGTCATATCATCTTAAAATGTTACAGTTTGCATGGTCTTCAGAACATCCAGTTGTAGGAAATGTGAAAAACAAGTCTAGAGAGCTTGAGGTGTTAACTAAAATATTCACTGCACTGAAACAATGTCTGATAACACAATATTTTCACAAGCATGATCCACCTCCGACTTCCCTCCCTGGACCTTCCATCTAGATAACGTCCCAGTGACATACAGAAAGCAATGCATAATCTACAGTAAAAAGACAAGAACTGTACAAAATTAAACTTACGGAAACGAAGGCGAACAGATGCCAGTGTTTAGACCATAGTTCAGTGTGAGGACCGTGCGGTTATTCTAATATTGTAAAAAAAAAGAAGAAAAAATATATATATTAACAAAAAAACAAAAAACAAACAAATAAATAAAAAATGTCGTTGAAAACCAAACCCACGGGGAGGCAGTAATGCAACGAACTGCCATTACACTTCAAAGAAGAGACACTCCGAAACAGTAGGTGGCGATATGCATCTTTTACGGTGGTTGCGCTCCGCTTATAAACACATGAATGTCAAAGGAGAGGAAAGAGTCAGTTCAGTTGAGACTGGGCGGATGTGCATGAACTATCCTATTAATACAGTTTATAGATAGTAAAGAGTTCCTAAAACTTGACAAAGCAATCGAGAAACTTGCTCCATTGCCAACACTGCTAAGGCAGCCAAACCTGCACCCATACTGACAGAAGATGCCAGCAAAAGAGGATTCACATGGTGGGTTTTAACTTGTAGCATGGACTGTAACGTTAACATTAGCATTGCTGTATTTTTTGTAGCATTAGTAATGTCGCTAGAGAAACAAACGGGCGTTTCACAATTAAACGTTAACTTAGCTATCGCTCCACCATAGGCAATTTGTTCTTACTCGTTGGCATTAGCTTAACACTGAGACTTAGCTAGCAGGGGGTGTGTCTAACGTTTCTGTGTTTACTGTGACGTTACCAGGGCTAACATTATAACATCAGAACCAAACCACATACAGTCAGGTTACCCCAGCCAGACGTCCTTTGAAACAAGTTAACGTTACTCTAACGTTACCTGACATCACCGCAAACGTTACCAGTGAAACGTAACGCAAGCCTTGGTCACCTTTGCGCCTCTCGGGTTTTTAACGTCAACGTTCCCTAAATAAAGTAAGCCTCTCTGTTAAGGTGGGTGTTGACACCCTTCCCAAGTCTCCTCCATATTGCTGTTATTATGTAACGCTACATTTTTTTTCATATACATGCACGTAGAAGAGGTCAAGATGTGTAAATTTACTGAGTTTCACATTTCACATAAGCGTTCCCAAACTTAGGGTCAGAACCCAAAGTTGGGTCGCAGATTTGTTTTCGCAGGTCTGTTGCCACGAATCAAAAATTTTAAATGTTTTGAATAAGGGGGGGATGAGGTTTTTATAGATGTGAAAAACATGACTCCTCCCTCAGTCTCTCCCCTGTTGCCACTAGTGACAAGATGTCCAGATATGTCAGCAGATTAGCTACAGAAACTGTTCATAAGCAGGCTGTGCTGGTTTGTCAATCGTCAGAGGGACCAGCCTCATACCTTTTGTTGTTGAATGTACTCGACCACTTTTGCAGTATTTCTGTTTTGGCCAATTAAAATGTGCAAGTAAGTAGTGTCTGAGGAACTGGACATTATCAGCTTTTGTGCTGCCACCCACCAACTCCATCTTAGGTGCTTATATAGAGAGACCCACAAGGAAATGTGGGCAAGACTAGAGGAGGATGCCCTCTCTAACCGCATGTTAAGGAAGTGCAATGCTGAATTCAAACGAAGCAGAAAGAGATGACTAAAGCAAAGCCGCTGTTGTCCGTTATCTCAAACAGTGCTGACTTGCAATTTTCAGTTACAGAAACAGAAAGACACAAAAGTTTTATCTTCAAAGTTCCAGCATAATCTACTTCATGTGTTTGTAAAGAGGACTGTGCTCACCTCCCCCTTCCACGGGCCACAAATGTATCAATCACGCCTTTTTAATTTTTTGAGAAAAAGTCCACAATGTGCCACCTAGTTATATGTACTTAAACATACACATGTATTTTTTTTGCTCTGAGAAAAATTAAAGAAGATTTCTACTTAAATTTCATTTAAATTTAAAAAATGTTGCACTGATATGTGTACTCATATTTGTATTTTTTTTTTTTAATCTTGAAACAAGAAAAAAAGGTGCTACCATAATTATCACAGTAGACCAGATTCACCTGACATTGTGGCTGTACATTAAAGCGAAATTTAATCAGAATTACACTGGCCAATTGCAATTTTTAAATTGTAGGGACGTGCAATATTTTTCTGAAGAAGGAATATGTGAGTCAAATACTATTTTAGTTCATATGTTGTGGTGCTGCAGAGTTGTTCTGGCCTATATGTCATACTCTACTATGACATCGATGTTTGGTTCAGATCCCTGCAAAAATCACACCATACATATTTTAATGATGTAAAAATTATCATTTCATCTGATATCAAGTCACATTGCAAATAAGCAATTGCAATATCAGTGAAAGTAATTGTAATCAGATATTTTTTTCAATATCGTGGTGCCCTACGATAAAAGGTTACTAGAGGTCATTTGGAAACCAGTAATATGACTACAGATCCGTAAAGTATAAACCTGTGCTGAATGAAATGCTTCACATCTGTGCTTCAGGTGTGAACAAAGTTGTGGACAACATCTGCAGGCTCTCTCCAGATCTTTTGGCTGAAACAGTGAGTATGTTTTATCTCAAAGAATAAATAACCCCATGCAGCCCAGAAACATATTAAATATTTACAAAAAGTGCTTTAAAAAGCACAGCATTAGTCACACATCATGTTGTTATTGTTGGCGTGTAGTACTTCTTTGATAAGCACAGGCACAAAATGAATTTAATATGCCAGTTTAAAAAAAAATGTTTTTTTTTCCCACATCGTCTTAAAGTGATTTGCAACAGCATGAAGTTGTTGGGATGTAAACCTCTTGGATCAGAAAGTGGCTGTTTAATACAATGTAATATAGTTCATTGCAGGGCTATTAGCAGCCATTCTCTGCACAAGTTGCACAGGATGTGGTGGTGTTGCCATAGAGGCCATACTGTAGTTCTGATAACTAATCTTATAATCTCCACAGTGTCAGCACATTCTGACTTATCTTCAAGGACAGACTGGAGGAGTAGATTCAGCTGAAATTTCTGATGTGAGTCAATATTTCCTTTAGAATATTTTTCAACTTATAGGAACCCATCTTCCAAAGTTCCTCTTTTGTAACTTGTTTTTGTCTTCCTCTGCTCTGAACAGAGAATTCAGAGAGCTGGAGTCAGACTTTACCATGAAGCTCAGCAGAATATCATCAGATTTCTCTTGCTGACATTCAGGTATTTTTTAATCCATTTTAAAAATTCTGAAGTCGTCTCTTAAAATGTCATAACGGATGGATGTGTCCTCTCTCATGTAGCTTTTAAAAAAATTCCTTTTGTTATTGAAGCTTCCATGCTAATGTTTGTCTAGTTTGCATTTACATGTTGATTCCAGTCCCTCGTAAAAGCTTAGTGTAACCAAGCTTTCATGGATTTTATCCTATTTATGAATGGTAAGATGTGATTGTTAACATTGTATCGCCAGGTCAGCTGGGAAGAGCAACCTCTCTGGGGATGACCTTGTGTCGAGGCTGGAGGAAGGCAGTAACAAGTGGGCTAAAGCTTCCCTTCAGGTGTTGCACAGCTTGTGGAGTGAACATGGTGCATCAGTCCACGCTCAGCAGGAGGTCCAGGCTTCGCTCAGCATCAGCCGGGTATGTCAAGAATTAAAGCATGAAAGGTGCTCTGTACAGCTTTTCACCAGCACATAAACAAACGACAGATCTCTCAACACAGGCATTAGGAATTTGTGAGAGCTAATGTGACTTAAAGATGTAATTTAAGTCCATCTGTTTATATTAGTCACGTTATTAAAGCACAGAAGAGCAAAAATGCACAATGCCCATTTAAAACTTATGTGGTCAGATGACCCAAAAACATAATTTGTGTATTTCCAAGGCTGTTGTCATTTTTTTCTCTACCTCTCTAGTTAGTGGACTTGCAGTGGAAGCTCGGCATGGCAGTGAGCTCTGACACCTGCCGATCCCTCAACTCCCCATATGTGTCTCTGCTGCTGAAGTTCGTCGAACCCTCTGGACTGATCCATCAGAGGTCTTTCGAGTTGACCATTCCACAGTTCCAGGTCTGTGCTTGTAAAGATGAATGTTGTGTTTTTGTTGTAATGTATTACTGGTTTGATTCTGGGATGATTTTTTTTTTCTCTGCAGAACTTTCACAAGCAGTTCAAGGAGATGGCAGCTGTTATGGAGACTGTATGATGTCGCAGTTTCCCTCCAGTTTACACGTTACCACATTGGTTTGTGTCTGCTGGCTGTCTAAACATGTGGACACAAATTATTGCAAATGTCAACTGTCAAATTTGTGCTTGAATTTTTCCTGTGTGCTGTTGCTTGTTCTGATTGTATGAAACTGCTGTACACTCTACTGCCAGTGTATTAGCTACACTTAGCTCAAATGAATGCATTCTGGTTCCTTCATGCAGCTTTTAATTGTCTGAGACATTAGTTTAACTGTATGGACATTTTAGAGAATGCAGTTTTTGGCACAGTTGCACTGCATTAAACTGAGAGGTTTTCTTGTTGTTTAGCTCACCCTCAATGACAAATGGGGCGGACAAAAGAATAGAAACACGTGTCAGTATAATGCAATACCATGCAACATCACTAGAAACTACATCCTCCAAAATGATAAATCAAAAGCAGAACTTTATGAGCATCAAAAGTTCAGATTTATTGCAGGACAGTTGTATCAGGCTTCCTCAGTTTTAGCTGGGCATACCTGAAATACTGGCAACGAAGTGTATGTCTATACTGCTAATGGAAATAATACTGAACAATATTCATTGTTATTAATGTCTTACATTAATATGGCTAATATTAATCATAGTTTGCCTCTGATTTTGCACTTTGAAACTAAATATAATGAACATACTTTCCCACCGGGTACACAGCTGTTAATTATGTTGTATTTTTATCCAGGCAAATATATTACGATCAGCACAATACAACACCTGTGATTCTATATAGTTGGTGGCTAAAATTTCATGTAAACTTTGAAGTACAGTTTTTAGCTAAAAATGCCTTTTGTTATTTCTTAATTATTAAATTATAAAGACTTCCTTTTGCTCTTGGCATTTGTATTTTTCCTGATAATGTGGAAATGCCCACTGTGGGTGTTTTTTTCACCATAACTAGTTCTAGTGCCTGTTCAGAATTCTCAGAACCTTGGTTCTATGAACCAGCCTGTGTTTCATTTCTGTGGAACTGTTGTAATCCAAAATACATCATCAACAGAGGGTGCAGCAGAATGCACAACAACCTGTAGTTAATGTTTTTATGCCTATTTTCCAAGGAAAACCATCTATTTTTGGTTCCAGTTGAGAACCAACATTTCAGGTTCCCAACTTCTTTGTTTTTTGGTTGTAAATGCTCTTAATGGTTCACAATCCGGAATAGGAACCAGAGCAGACCCTACGGGTTCTACCTTTTTTTCTACTTTGGTCTGTCCTCACTTTGATGCCATACAATAGTGATGCAATAAATAATTATTGAATGTTAACCTTCATTGCGTGGTTATTTGATCTCACCTCACAGCTCAGAGCAGATCAAAGTAAAAGCAACTCTACACAGAATCAACTGAATCCATGAATTACTGCTACTCCTCACCATCTCCCCAAAGAGAAATAATTAAGACCTATATTTGTTTTTGTTTTTTAGTTTCTTTGTAAAGTCACTCTGAAGAGAGGTGCAGAAAGTCTGCAGCAAATTTAGGCATGCTTCGATCTGGTGTGCAGAATATGTGGAATTAGGCCTACATAGTCAATATAACGGTATGGTTTTTATCAAATGGGTGTCTGAGGCCTAGCGTTTGTGTGTGTGTGTGTGTGTGTGTGTGTCTATTTTGTGGCCTGCAGAAAACATGCACACATAGTCCTCAGCAGTAGTGTGGGGTTCTCTGGGCTGCAGGGCTCTAGTGGTTACTGGATCAGTCACGAGGTTATATATGGCATAGCAACTATTTTGGGAGAAGGGAAGTACTTGGAATGATAGCATTTGGTGGATGGGAGCTCCTCCTGAATAGAAAGCATATCAGATGTGATAACACTTGTCCGAGACGAACCAGCGTGTGTGTGTGTGAACAGTTAGTGAAGGCTTGCAGGTATGTAGAATCATTTGCTCGTTTCGTGAATGCAGGATTTCAACCAACAGATTGCTAGACCCGGGGGACAAGTGCTGTGAGGGCTGCAAACATTCTTCATATTACCATGGAAGAAGCTTTCTAGTTTTTCTGCACTGTGGGTAAAGGTGGAGCTTCATCCTGTCACGTTTCAGACAGCGACTGGCTCGGCCCAGCCCACTCCTCCAGCACATGGGATGGCTGGGCGGGTCGTCGACGCGCACAGCCGCTCCACCTCCAAGGCGTTCGGGAAGAAACGAACACAGTGGGGGGACTGAGCTAAAAGGCGATAAACAAACAGCAGTGTTTGTATTCTAGACCGCTGGAAAAGAAACAAACGACGCCAGCGAAGCTTCTGGGTGACAGGATTTCGGGGCTGGGACTGTATCAATGCCTCGCCTCGTTTATGCGCTCAGGGGCGACGCATAGCGCGTCAAAGAAGTCAGATTTCTCAAGGCGACCTGTGTTGACACAGGAGCCATCCAAAGCCACGTTTTGGCAAGCAAGCCTGCCTGGGACAGTACAGTGCAGGACTGTTTAGCGTTTGACTCACTGCCCAGGCTAACAGTGAAGGAGCAGAGCAGGAAGGCAAATACTTGACCATATAAGTGAATTTACCTGAAATCCTTGAAGGAAATCTGTCCATCGGAGAGACTTTGGGGATATTTAACTTTAGATGACATGGAGCGTTGCAGCTGATCGACAAGGCGAGCGCATGTGCTTGTAGCTAATCGCTTCGTCGGATGAACTTTCACCATGGATGTGGACATGGAAACTGTTGCAAACTAAGCACAACTACGCCTGGCCTTGGTCGCAGGGGATGGTTCATCGGCATCATTATTGAACGCAATAGTTTCGCCCCACATCGCTGTCAACGAGCCTTCGGCCGAAAGTCTGCTGGGTCAACATGGAGGGTCCCAGTGAGAGGGAGAGCAGTCCGCCGAAGCCTGACAAGAGGTTCGCCTTGACTTACATCGGCTGGTCCTCGTTGGACAGGCGGACCACCCTGCCCATGCTGCCGTGGCTGGTGGCTGAGATCCGCAGGAGGAGCGAGCGAGGCGACTGCGGCCCCGTGGTGCAGCCGAGAGAAGTTCAGCTGGTGCTCAACCCCCCCTTCATCCGCTGTGTCCCCTCCAGCAGCAATAACTCCTCAGTCTTTATATTCGAGCACAAGGCGCAGCTCATCTCTCGCTTCATCCACAACAGCAATGACCTCAGTTATTTTGCCTATCTGCTGCGGGGCCAGCCGGACAACCCCGAGTCCGAAATGTCCTGTCACGTCTTTAAGGCCTGCGACCCTAACCAGGTAGGTCTGCCGAGCGTCAGAAACACCTTTACGCATGACACAACAAATTCTACCTGGAACAAGAGAGAGGTGCACCTTAACACTGTGAAGAACAATAGAATGAGAAACGCAGGTAATCACTCACACAATACATATTATTCTTAGAGCGCTGCTGCAGGCACTTGAGTCCAGAAGTTTTGTGCTCTTACACCGCTCACAGGCGAGTTAAAACAGCATGTCTCTCTTTATAATCCATCACATTTTAAAAGTCCTGAGAGTCTTTAACTATAAATCTACAAGATGTCACCATCTAGCTAAACAAAAGACAAAGGAATGTCCTGCAAAGCCTTAATCGAGATCTTCCTAAGGTGACACTATTTCATTTCATCTGAAACACACAGGAGATTAGTCAGTGGTCGAAACATGTTTGCTTCGGCATTAAGTATTTAGGCCAACGGTCGGTGGGACTGATAAACAGAACACCCTGGATTTTTGGCACAGATAATCCATCTGTGCTTCCCTCTTCAGGGGATCAGACATATCTGTGGTGCCTGTTGTGTGACAACAACTGAACTGGCACAATATTGAGTCAGCACATTTACATGCTGATCAGCATGCCCCTCTTGAGTAATACATCGAAATGTGGTAAACAGTCCAAAATCAGGAACGTGGGAGTCAGAGATCGGAGTCAGCGTGCAGTCATGTCTGTTTGGTCATACTATGGGCTGAAGTGTTGAGCTCTGTGCTCTGGAGCTCATCTCAGCAGCACTTGCACATGAGTGAAAGTTTGCATTAGTGAACCACAACAAATGCTTACTACATGTTCTTTTGTGGGTGTACATGAAACATGTGGCTGCGTGATTCTTCACCTGCTGCAAGACAAGCAGACGTCCGCACACTTATTCATTAGATGCTTTTTCTTGAACCAGGAAAGCATCTCAAATAATGCTTGCAAACAGACACCCAGTTATGCTCACGTTTACGCATGGATCTCGAATGTGTCTGCGTTGTATCATGTTTCCTGTGGTATGTGCAGGGCCCACGCAGGCTGTTTGTCTGCTGGTGAAAGCTGAGAACAGAAGCGGCAACAAGTTCCAGGCAAATGCACTTTCGAGGTGTCTGGCCTCTCTACTGGGATCTGGAAAAGGCATCAGGAACATACCTTATTCAGCATTATTACGCAATAAAAACTGGTTTGACAGCTTGCAGCATGTGTAAGGTGGGCTATGTGGAATGTATGTGCAACACCCTGCTGCAGTCATTGTAAATGACTGTTTGCCAGGTAGTTCCTGTCTGAAAAAGGGGCATTCTTGCTGTGCGTCTGTGGATTTTATCTCTGTTCCAACTTAGTTTGAAAACATGATAAGGCTTTGTCTTGTCTCTGAGTGACGGGCATGTGTTTGTAAAATCTATTCTTGGTGGTAGACATGACAAAGGTTCGTCTTGTGAAGCACAAGGAAAGACCCCTGGCATCCATCAATAGAATGTCGAAGGATGAAATGAAATGATGCACATGACAAGATTTTTATGCGTGAAAAAAAAAGGTTTAACACAAAGAAATGCCAACAAAGGACAGTCAATACATTGACACAGAATGTCCCTTTGTGTGTTTTCCTTTTGTTTCTTTGGTTGAGTGTTACAATCAAGTTCGACTCCCTCGACTTGAAATTCAGCTTCGGTCCTCCTATATATTAAAAGTTTTGGATCCAGCTGTAATAGGTTATGCATGAGGTGTCGCAACATTTCAGGCTCACTCAGTCTTCTCCGGACTCTTGATTGGTGCATCCATGACAGCAGGCTGTATGCAATGCATTGCTGGAATAAGATCAAACGCTGAGTTAAACACGCACTCACTTAGAGTTTAATTGTAATGCTGTGCCAGCTCACAGTCTCCAGCACTCATTTACAGTATGCCGTCAGCAAAGCTGTCATGACGGCACGTACGAATTTAACTCCGACTCAGTTCAGCTCTGCTGTTCTGTTATCAAGCTAGCAGCAGACAGTCTGAGCCTGCACAGTCTAAACCACAAGCCTGTGTGTTTTCCACCCTCTGCTCTGACTTGGAACTGGACCACAAAAGAAACCGTACACTGGGTGACCCGCTGCTGTCTTATGGGTGCTGTTCATCATTTGGTGACATGCTGTGACCGTGGGACACGCTTGTGAGCAAAGTCAGCACAAGGGTCGCATTCTCATACACAAGGCTGTCGAAACCAAGTTGGGATAAAATGTTACTATTGCCCAACTTTGCACTTGATCTGATTTCAAAACACATACATTATGATATCTGCGTGTATTGAGGAAAACCAAAAGCAAACGTGGCTTTTTCCTATCTATGCTGTTGAGAAGAAGCTTTGGTTAGTCCGGGCAGGTCAGGTGGCTGTTAACATGATCACATTTCTCACAAAATGTGGAACTAAAGACTATATATTGTTATCTGATTGCTCTGAGACATGTTGACATTGCATTGGAAGCAAACTGAACTTATAAATCACACATGTGTTGCGAAAAGAAGTGCACAGAAGCATGTGAAGGAAAGGTTAACCCACATCATTTCAGTCCCATCTTGACATGTTGTGATCTTCAGTTTTGATATGAGCTCTTTGTCCCGCGTTGAAGTGACACAAGATCCTTTGTTGTGAGTTGGGACGTGAACTTTGTTTAACAGCAGTGCCCAGTTTGTCCCCAGGCAGATGGAAAAGCACAGGGAGGACGTCACAGCTGTGGTGAAGTGCAGCTACAAACACGTGACCAAGCCTTTAGAGCCAGCCCTCGGAGAGCTTCAGCCACACAAAGATATGTTTCGCGAAGCACCAGTTGCCTAAAATTCATAAGCAGTTTCTGATTCAGATTTCCTTTTTTGTCCCTTTTGTGCTTGTTGAGTTAAACAGTTTGATTTATGAAGTTTTGGTATAAATATAAAACTCAGCTGTAATTGGATTTTCTTGTCTTGCATGTTGAGTAACTTTACTTTGAACATAAAAATTGTGTAATCCAGCATTACTTCTGCTGTGACATGGGAATTATCTTTCATACCTCTGTGTTTGTTTGTTTCCATCCTTATCTTGCATTTACACAACACAATGGCACCCTGTTTATCTCTGAAAGACGTCTATTTAAGCCCTAATTGTGTATGCTGTGTGCGTGTGTGTTGGATCCTCACTGTTTCTCATTGGTCTGGCTTCTGGGTGCTGATAGGGACAACAGAACTATGTGCCAGCTCATGTTTTACTAGATATTATTGGGGCCTATTGTAGAGAGATTTGACATTACATGTCCTATGCACTGAGAGAGAGCTCAGGACAGAGAGGACAAGCCCCCTGTTTGTTTTCTTCTAAGCTCTAAAGCTGCAGGTGTTTACATAGACAGATTTTAGATCACAACCAGTGTCACTGATATCGTTTGATAAAACCAGGCAATGATGGGTTAAGGCTAGAAATCAAAACCAGCTCGATGAGGAACCGTTGGGTGTGGAGCGGGAGTATATGTTTGGATAGATTGCCAGTGGAAAAAACGCACAGTTTTCTCCCTTTCCCTAACAGCTTTCTGCCTGTCTGTGCCTGTCTCCGCCCAAGGAATGAGCACCTTTACTGGCTCTGTTATAGGCTGACTACAAATAATTAATCAGATCAAATGGTGGCAAGGCGTCATCTTACTCATGTATAATCCAGCAGTTCCTTGAAATCTTAAGACGTTGCTGTCATTTTTTCCCCTATGATAAAATGCTGCAGGATGCAGGACTGATTGTGTGACAGATTGGACAGTTGGTGGCTGTGATTCTCAGCCACCAAGGCCTCTGAATTACCCTGACCTTTAAGTGTCAGCTTTAACCATGCAAAACTACTCTGCTTGTTTTGTTGCCTTGAAAGTAAAGATCTTCTGACCCCCAAACTTGCATATCAGCCAATATCAAGTACAGATCTGATATCAGGGTATAAAAAACATAAAATATTTTTTTTCTCCTCAGCTTTATACTACAAACCTTGTGTGGATCTGAGATGATGGCTATCATCGTTGTATGGCCTGGCTCAGGTTAAACCTTTTGTAAAACATGAACAAATACATACAGAGAATGTGAATGCCTAAGAACTTGCATTTTTTGTGGAAAAGAACATGAATGGATAAATAAATGGAGGAAAAAAACACAATTCCTTTAAAACTGAAGGTGCAATCATGATTTAGTAAAATAAAGGGATTTAAATAAAACACTATGAAACAACAGTGCAACAGCAACTTGAAAATAATTCCTTACACATCACCTTAATGGTGGTGGGACTTTTCAGTGTAAAATATTGCCAAATGTAGATGTTTTGCAAGCTCTGTCAACTCTCTTCGTTCTTCTCCGCTGTAGCTGACAGTGTCATCACAGCACAGCGCAACTTCCTGTGTACTGTTAAAGAGCAGCAAAGAAGAATTGATTTTCAGGTATATAACATCAGTCAGAGCTAAATGAGCAAACTGGGAAGCAGCTGGGTACTGTTTCGTTGCTATCTAAATTACACTACATCTGATCGATGCACAGACTGGTGTATTTGCCAGTACCAATAGCAGCATTTTGGGCAGTTTTGGAAGCATTGTGCGATACTGGTATCAGTATTGGAACAACTCTACTTTAAAGATTCCAGAAATAAGCCACCTCATAAAAAATAAGTTAGAGTTTGGAGATTTGCTCGAGTGAGGAGATGACTGTTTGCATGACCCACCACCTGCACTCTTCCTCAGCCCTCTGTCACCAGCCACCCACAGCTCGCCCCCTGGCAAGGCAGGTACTCAGAAATGGGACTTTAAAATAGCACACATAGCTACTACAGCAATATGGCAGACAAGTATTTGATCTCTGCATCTCATATGTAAACTTGCTTCTATAAGTAGCTGTGATAGACTTAAAGGATGTTTAGTTTTGTTCACAATGGTTCCCCCCCCCACATACTTCTATCCTCTTGTTCTGGTCACACCTCTGATGCATTTTGTTACATAACTTCCCTCTCTTGTCTACATAATAAATATATTTGCACAGCAGTCAGCATGCAGCTCTTATCACACATACGACAGCAGATGTGTGCAGTGTATGGGGCCAATGTTTGTTTTAGGACTCATTGTTGGATGACCTTGGCTGTGCCACTGTTTTAAGGCACTCTTGCTTTTTACTGGCTGTCAGTCCTGTTTTGTCTGTCAAAACGATTTTTATTTCAACTGTGACAGGTCTCAAGACTGAGGGATGGATTGGCTTCAATCTCCCAAGTATTGCTTAAGAGTTTGCTGTAAAAGTCTCACGTTTTCTGTCTCGACTTGTTTGTTTTTTTCCTCGATACAAGTTGCCAAAGCAGATCTCCTGTTTGGATGGCACTAGCCCTTCCCTCAGGTGTTGAACAAGCTACAAGTGCCGAACACAGTGTGGTGCAGAAACAGGCTCAGTGACCTTCAAGTCTCCAATTTCCTTCAGCCCTCTGTTTTGTCTTGTGTCCTATACAGTGTGGGTGTTTCCTGGCCACTCGCCTGCTCCTGTTACCAGTTTAGTGTTTGGTCTGCCCAGCCTTAGTTAGTTCAAATCTTGCACTGTTTTTATAGCACTGAGTTATTTAAAGTCACAACATGAAGTCAGGTCATGTTATTTGTTAATCAAAACAAGTTCTTGACTGAGCTGCAACCTTCTACTAAATATAGTTTCACTCTTTCTGTGTAGACTCTTGTTTGTCTACAATTATGTCCCAAACACATGCAATTACTGCAAGCTGCACAGCGTATTTTAGTTAGCAACTTAAGATGAAAATAAGAATTTCAATACTATAAATAATTGCAACAAGTTGCTCCAAGTCTTTTGCGGTTATAGCATTCTGTCTCAGTTGTGTTAAGTTATGATTCTCTCATGTTGTTCAGTTGTAGGAGGAGCTGCAATGTGGTGTTTGGTTCCACTTTTCTTCCCTTTCTCTTTTGTTGTTTTTTTTTTTTTTTGTCGCCAGTGTTTTCCTGTTCATTGCATCCTGTCATTCCACTCTCCTTTCTCGCAGGTCCCTGAGGTGATCAGCAGCATTCGCCAAGTGTCCAAATCAGCCCTTAAGGAAGATGCCAAACCCAAACAGGAAGCTGATGAGGCCTTCTACAACTCTCAGAAGTTTGAAGTGCTTTACTGTGGCAAGGTGGAGATAAACGCTCTCTGCAAATGAGAAATGTTTTTTAGATGATGAGGTCATCGCCTTAACCCCATTGAATTTGAATGACTGTTCCAGGTGACAGTTCTGCAGAAAAAGGCTCCGTCCACCCTCATCGATGACTGCATCCTTAAGTTTCGTCAGCATGAGGTTGAGCGCAAGCGCCTGCGCCTGCTCAACGGTCCGCGAGGGTCCACAGAGAATGCACCTGTGGAGTTCCTCATAGGGGAAGAAGGAGACCCGCTCTCCTCTGTTCTCAATGAGAGTACTGAGGACCCTGATTGCAGTGGAGTGCAGGACCAGAGTGGAGGTGGAGATAAGAGCATCTTGCAGATTGAGGATTAGGATGAATTGTTTTATTAAAATAATGTGTGTGCCACAACTAAAGTAAGGACAAAAGGTAAAAGTAGCCTTAGTCAGATTTTTATAGCACACAGAAAACCATTGGTGAAGCCCTGCAAACCTCAGTTATAATTGCCTCTCCTCTCAAGCTTTCTTTTCTCGCTTAGTACAAATTCAGATTTACGATTTTAACGGTGGTCCTTCATTTTATACAGAGGGAAACAAAAACAAGGTTATTGTTTTCAGCTAGCAGTTTTTTCCAACAACTGTTCCAGATTTTACATGTAGCCAAAGTCCTTCTAGACAAATGTCACCACTCAGTAGCCATCTTGGTAATTCTCCCAGGCAATTATTTTGGGTTAAGAAGACCAGGCCCCTATCAAAATAAGCACAAGTAGAGTCATTACTCCACTATAAATAGTCAAAAGAACATAAAAAACAGGATATATGAAATCGCCAGTCAAATCTGATTAAGATCTGACAAGCTTTGCTACTACACATGCAGAAGGATTTTCCCCTTTAACTTCTGTTAAAGCTCAATCCAGAGTGTTGGGTGCCTCTGGTGAAAGCAGTCTGCCAGGGCTACATGATGTTAAATGTGGCACACTGCTCCACTAGCTAATTAAGCTAACTAGCTAATTATGGCTCGCTTCTAGCTTTTTGTCCCCCAAATTTTCCAGCCATCATGATGTTAAAAAATCTGCTGCGTAAAACAGGTCTTAAAAATGTCGTAGATGTCAACATATATGGTTTCTGCACGAGATACAGGCTAAACTTAAATGTCCCAGCTAAATGTCAGCATCCTCACCAGTTAATCATTCACCTAGAAGGTGCAATGCTTCATAAAGGAACAGCATTGTTCTTGCATCACTAGTTTAGATAATTTTATAGACATTTTTTGTATAGTTTTGGTATTATTGTATTACATGATATTTTAAAAACGATAAAGAAAAGATAATCTGATAATATGGATAACTAGATTGTCTAGATGGTCATGTAGTGGCTGTGTACAAAAATACCAGGTATGTTTACTTATTTGTTTATGTTCTACAGGTTATTAATGAATAAATTATTTGATGGCTTATAAGGATGCTATTAACATTAGTTAAATACAGTAATAAGCAATAACTGACAGTTAATGAATACAGTAGTTAATAAACTGTAAGTTAATGCTAATAACTGCATTGAATATTGTTAGTTACCCTTATTAGTGCATTCACTAATGTTAATTAAAGTACCTTTATTATTATTTTTTAATTTTAATTTAATTTTATTTTTATTAAGTGTACCTAACATCTTTGCTGTCATGTTTCAGGTCAGAGCAGCCTGCGAGGAGCGTTCCCTGAGTGCATCCTGGAGGATTCTGGCTTTGAGGAGCCCCAGGAGTTTCGTACACGCTGCAGCAGCCTGGCAGGGAGTCTGCAGAGGAAGCCGGGGGAGGGTGTCATCATGGCCCCCATGCGCCGCAGACACTCAAGTGCGCCAAACCATGTTCAGCCTTCTGATGCAGAAAAGAACCGCACCATGCTCTTCCAGGTAGAGGAAATTTCTCAAAGAACAGTGCAGCTGATTTCAGTGAAAAGCAATAACGTGCTGCTCTTGACTTAATGTCTTGGGTTCAGAATGAGTTTAGCAGCTCAGATGTTTCTTATCTTCCCGTCTAGCAGACTGTAGATGCCTAGCCCAGTTGGTAAAACACAACCTTGAGGAACTTAATCAGAACAACAGTGTTCTCTCGTTAAAACCTGTGGCTTAGTGGTGCACTCGAGTGCTTGGCTCTCACTAAGGAATTTATTATATCTGAATTACAGTCATTTGGAGTTTAACAACTGAGAGGAATGAATACTGTATATAATTGTGGCGCACTGTGGATCATACAATGTACAGTTTTACTGAGTTGCAGGAGTATTTTATACTCTTTGGAAATACTCCAACATTGCAGTGGATGTTAGATTTGTCAGCAGAACTATAAACACACTCCCTTTGTCAATGAGATGGATGTATGTTTTTTTTTCCACTCACTACTGCCAAGTTACAATCTGTCTTGAAGAACTTGATTCCATCTTTCACTGAACGCTCGCTCGCTTCGCACTGTTGTCATTGTTTGTCACCCTGTGTGCCTCTTGCTACCACAAATCATTTTGATATGCACATGCCCGGCAATTTAACATGCTTACTTCCTTGGCCCTGTGCTGCCACTTCACTTTAAGAGGTCGTAACTCCTTAGTGGAATTTGTGACTGTGGCGCTCCTCCTGTCAAAATGTATGGGTGCTGCTTTTTGGACAAGCATGCGAGCTGCAGAGCGAGTCAGCTGCCATTCCTCTCACACCATGCCCATTTCCTCATCAAGCTAAATTTAAAAACTAGAGCACAACGACCAGTGTGATACTCCACACAGCAGTCAATTATGGGAAAAATCATTGCTGCAGTCTTGTTGACCTTGATTTTGAGAGCGTGTGGGTGTGTTTGTGTATGTCATCGAACAGTTATCAGAGTAGTCGTGGCCCTTATCATGAGTCGCTTGATACTGAAATCCTCTTTACCTCAAGTTGGATCCATGAACTGCACGAAGTATTAAGATATTATGACTGTATTTGCTCTTGCATGAATCTGTCTGACTACAATAAACGGCTGTGTTGCACAGGTTGGGCGTTTTGAAGTAAACCTCATTAGTCCAGACAGCAAGACAGTGGTGCTGGAAAAGAACTTCAAAGATATCTCATCCTGCTGTCAGGTTGGTTTATTTTTACATGCTGTATTTACTCTAAAAGCCTCTCTCCTCTGTCTCTGCTGTAACCTGAGCCAGAAAATAATCTCAGTCTAATTTTGTGCATATCTTTTCTAGGCATCTAATCCATTACTGCCTGTCTTTACTACAGCAGGTTTTGAAGTTTCAGTCTTTAAATTAATGGCTAAAGACATTTCAATCAGTGATGAAGAAATATGACGTTTTTACTGTTTGATGCATTCCTATTTTCTTTTTACCTGTAATAAAGATAACGCATTAATGTCTAGTTTATGCAAAGGGGTTATTTTGCTAAGTGAATGGAAATGGAGAATGCCAAAAGACATTATAGTGTCAGTGATGAGTACTCTTCCTTGTTGCAGTTTTATCATTCGAATTGCTGAAATGACTTAAAACACCCAAAAATGTTTATCTAGTTTGCTGTTTGTCCTGGTTTTGACAGGGTATCAAGCAGTCTGACCATTTTGGATTCATCTGTCGGGACCAATCAGAATCAGGCCCCAGTCAGTATGTGTGCTTTGTTTTCCAATGTGCCAGCGAGTCCCTGGTGAGTCACACAAAACATGTCAATTAAAATGATTCAGCTGTCATTCCAATCCAATACTTTTATGTTATACCTATTAACCTCATTGTCCTGGCTCTCTCTCTTTGTGTGTATGTGCATGTGTGTCTTGTTCCCACGTTTTGACTGTATGTATCAGGTGGATGAGGTGATGCTGACCCTGAAGCAGGCCTTTACCACGGCCGCAGCCTTACAGAGCAACAAGACTCATATCCAGCTTTGTGAAGCCTGCCCCATGCATGACCTGCACAAGCTCTGCGAGCGGATTGAAGGTAAGCCTTGTAAACTCAGTCATACTCCGCCACTCGTCTTTGGCTTGAATAAATATATTGACACATGGGATGTTTCTCAGAGTTGAAGCAACATAAAAGAGCATTCTTTTTTCTGTTCTGTTTCCAGGTCTCTACCCACCCAGAGCAAAGCTAGCCATCCAAAAATATCTCTCCCAGCTGACTGATAATGAGCAGGTTGAGATTTTTGAACGTGTTCAGGTGAGGTTCGGCAGTGTTCAGAGACATCACACTTACCGATGTATTAACACTGTTTTGGCAGTTGATTTCCATGTATTTTGATTTAGATATCTTTGTTTTTACAAATGCTGCAAAATGGATCACAGCAGCCTTTTTCCAGTCTTGTGTTTTGAGTATTTGTGTGTGCGTGTCTGCAGAGACTGAAGCCGGGTTCAGACCAAGAGGAGAATGAGCTGGTGATTCTCCAACTGAGACAGCTCTGTGAAACCAAACAAAAGTCCCACCTGCACATTGGAGAGGCCCCTCAGGTAAACACTTAACCATGAAGACAATCTATTGCATACATTGTATTCCTGTGGTCTAGACTGGGTGAGGAAGGGCTGCCTGCAGAGGCTGAGGGTGTGTGACTGTTACAGAGCATTTGGACCTGAGCAAGCAAACAGTTACAGGAGTCATATTTTACAAGTCTTCACATAATTTATTTTAGATCAATAACTAGAACAACTTTTACAATACAACAATATAAAAAGTCAGTATAGGTATCGTCTCCTCTGCTCTGTGTGTGTCATGGGCACCAATTTTTTTTGCTAGGATGGCAAAGAAATAACCCACCATATTCTACCTCTCATTGGCTAGCTTGTTGCCTTTGTTGGTTTGATTGGTAAGATTTAGGCATGCGAAGTGAGATTGGTTAGGGTTGGGCTCAGAATGTTAGGGTAAGCCAGTCAAAGGTGGGCCATACTTTTGCCATCCTAGGAAAAAAATACAGTAAGGCAACAGCTGCTGAGCAGAATAGAAGAGTTGTGGAGAAAAACTAGCAAATGACATGAAGTATAGAGACTCTGAAATAAAACTAGATAACATCAGCTTATTTTGTTTGTTTAATTATAGAGTCCAGTCTAGACCTGCTCTGTATAAAAAAGACCTCTAGATAACTTTTGCTGTGATATGATGCTATTTAAAATAAAACTGATTAGACTTGACTTGTAGGAAGGGCGGTGGGGGCCCTAAACGATTTGGGGGGGGGGGGGGACCTGTAAACAGCACAGAACTGAATGTGTCTCAGTCTTCTGGGTCTCTCAAAGAAGTTTTTATGGGCCTGTTTTCTTTAGGATTTTTGTGTTGATATCGTAGCTGTTGTGAAAAAAGTCACAGAAAAAAGGCTGTGTTGAAAAAAAAATCTATAATGACCTAAGTATTTACCCTACATCAAGTCAGTTTGAGCAGTTAAACTCCAACAAAGCAGTGAAACTGTTTTTTTTCCTAAAGATAATACTTTTCTGTGAGTTGCTTTAAGGTTATATTGAACGCTTGTGATGGCTGCTATTAATGCAAACACTTCTCAGTTTCTCAATTCCTTGCTGCTGTTTAAAGTGTCAAGTTCATCAGTTTCCTTCTGGAAGCTTATTGTTCCTTGGAAAGACTTAAAGGTGTAGTTTTTTTCAAAAATAAAAATTCAGTCATTATCTACCTCACGCCAAGGGAGGTGAAGTTTTTCTTAGTCCACAAAACACTGCTGGAGTTTCACAGCAAAAAGACGTTGCAGTAATCTTCTAAAGTGAACAATGAGGTTAAAAACATGGCATTAGTGACCTTTTTCAAAACACTTGACATCTCCAGGCTCTGGGACACTTGGATTACTTTGGATGAGCAGTATGGACACATTTTATAGTTTTATTGTGGAGGCTATTTTTTCCATGTTTGAAACTTGGTTATTATTCACTTTAACTGTTTTGGAGATGAGTTTTTTTTTTTTTTTTTGTAAAGCTCAGGCAGTGTTTTGTGGATTTAAAAACTTCACTTGACCTCCCATTAGCATGAGGGAACTACCCTTTTACGCTGTATGTCAGTTGAGTTAACATAATCTAGCCTGAAGGATTGTAT
The DNA here is from genome assembly GCA_029783665.1 of Naso thynnoides. Lineage (NCBI taxonomy): Eukaryota > Metazoa > Chordata > Actinopteri > Acanthuriformes > Acanthuridae > Naso > Naso thynnoides. Next base: position 7,190,978 of record JAQLOL010000005.1, on the reverse strand, counting down.
ATAAAATACTATCCAAAAGACAGAATCCCAAACAATAGACCCAGTGTTATTCTTAACCACGTGCTTTTTCATGCTTTGCATGGAGTAAAAATCTCAGCAGTCACATTGTAGTAATTATTTCAGTTATAATGTAGTATTTGTCTGTCCAATATCATCATCCAACAGAATGCCGCAAACAGCTCATCGGCAGGAGACAGCGCAGCCACCAGCAGTCGCTTCAAACTTGACATTCTCAAGAATAAAGCGCGCACTTCCCTAACCAACTCTCTGGAGAACATCTTTGCAAGGGTGGGTCTGAGCAGAGAGGGTTTTTTATAGCACACTTTCATTGCTACCTCTGCCTTTATCTTTATTTAATTCCCCGCTCTTACTGTAGCTACTATCTCATCCCCGTCTCTCTCTCTGTTTTGTCCAGCCCAGACAGGATACATCCAATCTGCTGTGCACCTTTATGAGTCTCTGGGCTCTCTCTTTGTGTCATTGTTTGTGTGTCATTGCTGTCCAAGGGATTTGGATTGACCCATATCTGTCAGTGAGACAGCGGAATAATTCCTTAGTAAAGCGATCCAGGCAATCTGAGGCCCCTGCTGCCATCTGTTTTTGTCTCAGAGACTGAGCTGCACAATGAGACAGTTAATGTTATTAAGACAGGAAATATTTGTTCTTTTATATTTCTTGTAATTTCTGATTTTCTGAGTCAAAGTTTTGCAGATGCTGTTGTCTAAATCTGTCATTTGCATGTGTTTTAATTTATCTTGTTTCCCACAACTTGTTTCATATTGTGTAATCATCTCTGCCTCCAGGGTGCCAGCCGGATGCGGGGCCGCTTGGGCAGCATGGGAAGCATTAGCAGTTTTGAAAGGGTAAGTGTCCTTGAGGGGGAACATGAGAATTCCCAGAACTTCACTCCCGGGACTCTGGGAATTCTCACCTTTTACTCAGTGGCTTTTAAAAGCATGTTATATTCCAGCTCTGTCCTCAATAAAGGACAGGTGAGGTACACAATGCTTTCACTTTCATCAATGCTAGCAGGCTGCCAACAGTTCTCCTCTCACATGGAGACATGACGAAACTGCGTCGGCCAAACGAGTCAACAGTGTTTACAGAGCTATCAGTGAACCATTTGGAGTTGTTGGCTGCATTGTGTCACTGCTGTGCAGAATGTGTAGAGAGTATGCGATGTAGTTCCTCTGACTCCCTATCAGTCATGATGGAGCTGAAAAGAATTCTCAACTGATTCAGCTTTGCCCTCTTACAACATTATCAAACTTGTGATGGACATTTAGAAAGAAAAAGAATCGAAATCGATGCAGCATAACTACAAATATTGTCTCTATTGTTTTTCAAATACACTTCTTCACTATGGTAACCTCAACCAACATTACCCACAATGCAACTCAACCACCAACCACAAGATTCATGTGTGTTATGCTTATATCAGCTAATGTAGCCTTGAGCTGCTGTCACCAAGCAGGGATGAGGAACAGGCTGCAAAAACCTGGCAAGCTCACATTTTAGCTCCACATCCCAATTTTTTTTTTAATTTTCTAACTTGTTGTCCACCCCTCCTAATGCTGTGACTCAAGTGACAATACTTGAGGCAGTTTATTAGATTTCACCTCAATACCTCTGCAGCCACAAAAGGCTTGATGCAACTTTTTCCATATATGTAATAGTACTTTATGTGACTTGTAACATACTGTGAGGTATAAAATTGGTGGGTTTCCCTTTAAAGATGCATAGATATGGATCTGAAAATAGATCTTTACGGCTGCCATATGTTACATTTGTCATGTAACATCAAATCAGTCCATCTCAGTGCTACAGGCAAAAATGAGGACTACTAATTACATGTAACAAAGTTACATAACTTAATTACAAACAAATGTATGAAAAAATGTGTAATTAAGTTACAGTTATTTTTGGAACTGTTGATGATTCCAAAGGGGGTTACATCTGAGTATTTTCTGTAAGAAGCTTAGGCCATATGTTGAATAATATTCATTTTGTTGCTTTGCATGTTCTTAATGTGCACAGTGCCGTCTTTTGTTGTTTCCCGTCAAGGACTTTTAGCGAAGTTTGGTGCTCTTCTGATGCTCTTGATTGGTTCTCTTGTTTGAATTTGTTGCGCCCCACGTCTGCCACTGTCTGATTTAAACATTTGAAAATGGTTAACAAATGAAAACAATTGTTAAAAATTTAGAAAAGTAATAAAAAGTGATCAAATGTAATAAGTTACATTACTTTGATAAAGTAATTGAAATTGTTACATTACTTACTACATTTTCAATAGGGTAACTAGTAACCTGTAACCAATTACATTTCCAAAGTAGCCTCCCCAAACCTGGTTATGGTACTTCTATGTTGACTTTTGTATCATTGAAACATCGTTCTGTTTTGGTTCTATACAAAATGTACCGACATCGTCACATGTGCTGGGCGAATCTTGCGTCTTCGCCTTCAAGGCTCACTCGTGCTCTTCTTTGTTATGCACCAGTACATTGATGTGGCTTGTTTACGATGGTCTGAAGAATATTGTTTGCCCTGTGATTAAGCAAATGATTAGTCATCTGGGGATTGTGGCCAAGCAAGCAGGAAGCTCAAGTCAGGATGTCCAGCTGAACGTCTGCTGAGCCATGCCTGTCCTGGCTTCCTCTTCTCAGCGCTGCTGTAGCACGCAGCCCTGCACGGGTGTCAGAATCACTGAGCCACTTTATTGCAATTGCAATTGCAATCAAGCCATTCAACTGACCGTGATGTCTTGCATGATTTACATGTGTGCAGCACACTTTTTGCTGTCTGCAATGTGATGAGCAGTGCAGTGACTTTTAAGATAGTGATGTCTATCAGACTGCTTTTTCTTTGCATATTGACAGAAGGAGCACAAATATTGCAGAGTTTCTTCTGTCATGTCCAATCTGAGTGAGGGAGGTCTCTGAAAGCAGGATGGGAGGAGACTGTTGGGTTTTCATGCAGAGTTGAGCCTCTGAGGTCCACCCCACCAATAGTGTGTGATGCTGTGAGTCACAGGACTTTGTCCATTAGAATACAATAGATGTGGGAGTTGTACCACCAAGCATGAGGCAGCTCTGCGTCCAAGGCTTTTGAGCGGAAAGTTGAACCTGGAATGAGTCTTGTTGTGAGGTTACATTGGCTAGGTGAGTGCAGCCCTGTAACTTTAGTAGCTGAGGTGGTGTTTTATTAGGTTTTTGGCAGTGTCTGGAATAGTGTTATGAGCTGTGTGTTGTTTAACTTCATGAGACATTTAGCGTTATTGTTGACCTATGAATTTTGCCTGCTTCTAGATTGTACAGAATGTTTTGAAGTTTTTTTTTAGGAAGAATATGTGCTTAGCTTGTAATTATTCGCCATTCTGTCATTGTTTCAGTTGTGTCGTGGGATACATCAGGAAATCCTACCATGAAAAAAAAGTGCAGTTGCTTCAAAACACCATTAGTACCACCGCTGTGAAAAAGTTTAAGGTTTGCAGTGACATCTTCCTCTTTTTCACGCTCTCTCCTCCGTAGCAGGATGAGGAATCTCCTGGTCACTCCCCTCCAGGTTCCCCTCCCGTTTTCCCTGATGACGACCCGGAAACTGGCGTGCAATTCCGTCGGCGTGCGCACACCTTCAGCCATCTACCTGTGAAGAAACGCATCTCCTTTGAGGGCCAGCCGGCGAGCCAGAGCAAAAACGCTCCACTGCGCAGACAGCAGTCGGTTAACGCAGAACTGCTGCAGAGCAGGTAACTCATACTTAACTAATCGATTTCTTTACATATTCCTTCCGCAGGAGTGAACTTCTGTGTATTGTTAAAGAATGCTAACTTTGCTTAAAAAAATCAGAACCTGTTGCTTTTGTTTTACAGTAACTAAACTTCCAGTTAACCTGTGATTTACACACAGACAATGTAATCTATTTGCAGCACTCTGAGCAGTCCCGAATCTCTTCCCCTCCTGCTTCACCATCCTCAAACAATAGCATCAAAAGTTTCCTGTCAATGTTTTGATCGCTCATGAATTCCACTGTGTTTTTCCTTGCTCTGACCAGAAGCTCTTTGTGTTATGTCTTTGATTTTTTTATTTGTTGGCATTTCTTGTTTGGCTCGCCCAGTCCCTTGGCTGTCTCGAGAACGCGCAGCGTTTCAGAGAGCGAGTCCTCCTTCAGCCTCCCCTCCTCCTTCTCTGCTCCCACTTTCCTGAAAAGCATTTACCAGGGCTCACTGGGTTCTCTCAGCTCCCTGGCAGACAGTGGGAGCCTCAAGAGGTGAGAGGGGGTGCTCGGACAAACGCTCCCCCTGCAAATGCATTGACTAGAAAAAAGAAGGGAAGGGTGGGAGGGGAGAACTGTTCATTGCTGGGATGGCAGTAGCCGCATACATGTTGGCTGTCCAAACCTTTTAACACCCAGCTTTTTTGTCCCTGTATTTCCTGTCTATCCAAAACAACAGTGTATTGGTGAAAATTACTTTCCAGCCGTTCCTTTTTTCCCATCGTCTCTGCAGCTGGACCTGTCCTCGTCCTGTTTCACTCAGAAGTAGAAGGGGATGCTGATACACCCCTCTCTTGTTATATTTGCATGTGAACTTGACTGCGCTTAACCTTAATTTACAGTCTCTATTAACAGCACTTCACACTTGTGCTGTCGCCTTTCCTGGCAAGTGTTGTTCATGATGCCTTAGGGACTCTAAGCATCATGCTGACTCAGTTCAGTGACTTATTTATTTTGAAAGGTTACTGTTAACATTCAGATGCACTAATCAATCAACTAATAGGAATATGTTAAAGAAAGAAGACCTACTGTGGTGTCTTCTCTGGAAATGCTACCACGACAGGGTCTCCTAGATGCCTGGATCGCAGAAAAGAAAGGTTACATTTCCATTATGAATGAGATGTAGTGGAGCGGACCATTGTAAAATGGCATTTCCACAGGATGTTTTCTCCTCTGACAGCAGTCCAATCCTCTGAGAACTGCTCTGAAAATCCAGCAGAAAGAGGCAAAAAAGCTTTTTCAGCACAGGTTGACCCTGATGTTGAGAGCTGAAGCCTTGACCTGCTGGCCGTTTAAATCTAAATACGCCAACATGTTCAAAGCTGTGTGTTATTATTGCACTGTAAGATAACTTTACCCCAAGGCCAGGGCTGTCTTGTGACTCTCTTAATCGCTTAACTGACAGGAAAACATAATAAAGTATATGATGAAAGTTATATGTCAAGTGAAGAATTTTAAACTGTTGGAGAGGTGATGTTAAATGTGCAAAACAGCTGAGAGGGTCAAAACATGGTCTCCGTGACATTTGTCTCAATAAAGGTCACTTCCTGTTTTTCACTGTCCACATGATTAGACAAGAGCTGGTGTGCTGACTAAGCCTATTGACTACTATAGCTACAAGTGATCCTCAGTGAGTTACATAAAAGCCTGTTTCTCCAATAAAGGATAAAAGCAGTTTGAGCTTTAAAGGGTGCATCGATTCATTTACTGTATAAAACCTCTTAATTGCTTGAGATAGCTGTGGTATAAACTATGTGTGTGTTTTCAGAGCTTAAAATTAAATGTGCAGTCCACTACAAATTTTCTCTTGCAAGGATTTCTCAATCTACATCTGCATCTTAATCTACATCTTGAAAGTGCCAAGAACTGCAGTTCTTTGACTGGCCACATGAGGGTGACTCCCAGAGCAAGCCATTTCTCATAAAGCCCCCACAATAACTTGCCCCACATTACGACAAAAATAAACTCTTTTGTTTTTGTTTTTTCATCTTTATAGCTAATTTCCCTGATTATCACAACTGTACGCAGGATGATTCTTTACAAAACTCACTCATTTATATTATAACAAGTTATACATTTTAAGTGTGTAGGTGTTTTGAGTCACAGCAGCTGCTAGCTGTTTGCTAGGCGTCACACCATCATTAATAGCAATGCATATCCTCTCACCTCCACCCTCTTGTTTAAATATTGTCACTTCTAGCTTTAATAAAAACCAAGGTGATGACTGCCGTAATGCCAAACTCAAGGCTTCAAAGCAGCACTTCAACCCAGTGGATGACCTCACAGGGATTCTGTCAGCTATTTAATATGCTGTCTATGGTTGGCACGTGTGACGCTTGAGGCCTGGATGTTATGACTCGATAAATGTGAAACATAAGTAACATGAGGCAGTGAACAGTCTCAGTTCTGTCAGGAGTTCAGTAACTACGTTTTCTTCTCCACTAACAAAATCAGCTCTTTTTTACAGAAAATGAGCAAACAAGCATGCTCCTTAGCTGTGGCTGTTTGTATGTCTAATATTGTTTGAATGCTCAATGTGACTCACAGCACTACCTGCTTTAATAACATGGACATGGTGGTAAATGCTTTCTACCTTTGACATGTTTTCCACAAGTATGTTTAAGGTTCAATTTGAACATTTCAGTTTGTTGATGCAATGCTTGTTAGAGGTTCTCTGTGTTGTTTCTGAGTGGAAAGATTAGATGTATGTGCCTTTGTGTACTAAGGATGTGTGTGTGTGTGTGTGTATGTGTGTGAGTGTTTGTGTCAGCCTGCATTTGTAAAAGCTGCTGAAAGAGTGATGGTGTAAGATGACACCTGACTCGTTTATCGGGTGTCTGTGACGCTGCTGTTTTCTCTCATAGCAATGGGGAAGGCAGGAAGAGGACCCTGTCTGGCTGCAGCAGTGACTCAGTGAGTGGAGGTCTCCCATCGACCCCACGCAGAGTCTCCTGGAGACAGAAGATCTTCTTGAGGGTAGCGTCACCCCTGAACAAGCCATCTGCATCCATGCAGCCATCAGGTTTGGTAACATAATTCCCTCAAGCAGTTTAGCCAAAGCACAACACGGTGCCCAGTAAAGTGCGAAGAAAATAAGTGCAGGGTAGTGAGAACATTTGATATTTACGGAAAATTACTATTTTTGAACTTTGTAATTGCATGCATATGTGGTAAAGGCAATACAGGTTTAAATGTCAGGTAAACTGATAAAAGAGTTTATGAAAATTGATTGATAAGTTGCTCCACAAGCTAGTCGCTTACTTTGTTTATCTGCTAGATTCGGTTTGATTACAGGTCTTTTTTGTCTGCTTTCACAGAAATTTGTTAAGTGCAACAAGTGCATATTTAGAAAAAATAAGAGATTACAAGAGTAGAAACACATAAACAGATAGAGTGAAAGATACACAAGTCCAGAAGTAAATACGGCTGTATAGGGCCTAATTTTGTTTGTAGTAACAAACAAAGAAAAATGCATGAATAAAATTTAAATCCCCAACCCCATCCTCCTGACAGTGGCAGCTCGAGCTCCTGGTGGAGGGGATGAAAGAGGTTGTTGTGTTCTGGCTAACATGGAAGCCTTGGGTTATAGGTCGACTGATGGTCTTGGAGGCCATTTTCCTCAGTCCAGCCACCTTATTTTTGGCCTGCACAGTAAGACTATTATATCATGCAGTCTTGCAGTATTGAATGATACTCTGAATGGTGGAGCAATAGCACAACTGGAGTAATTCCAGGCTGGCCCCAAAGGCTCTCAATCTCCTTTGGAGCCAGCCCAGAAATACTCCAGTTTTTCTGTCTATGTGAGCTTTATTTCGCTGAAACAGCTGCCGGATGCAGCTGAGAAACTGAAAAATGCAGTAAATATGCCATAAGACCAAAACACTAAGCTAGGTAAGGCTGAAAAGGTGTGTAGAGCTGCAGCTTTGGGCTATAACTGCGCGTAAACTAATTGCAACAACTCTTTTCTTCATACAAATAATTCAATTCAGTTTTATCAAAAAAGGTGTGACATGAAAATACATTTTCTACATGTTCTTTCTGTCATGTTTTTATATGGATGCTTTTGGATGTGTTTTAGACCATGATGGCAGGGAGCTGTTGCCTCTCTCCCCTCGTGCCTTTGACTCAAGCCTGGACCCCTTTGGGCGCCTGCTGCCGCCAGGGGAGAGGCCTAAGAAGACGAGTGCCGACTACCGCGCCCTCTGGAAGACCGCCATCCACCAGCAGATCCTGCTGCTGCGCATGGAGAAGGAGAACCAGAGGCTGGAGGGTGAGTTGCAGTCACGACAGTGTGCATAAAGTATAATCAACAAATGCCTCTTTTCATCACATGAATGACAAACCAGATCATAAAGTCCCTAAATCTTGTTAATGTCTCCTCTGATGTTCAGTATATTTGATGCTCAGCGGACACTGTTGGTATTTATAATTTGTCACGCTGCTGTTCTTGATGAAACTGGTTCATACTGGAGCTTATTGTTATGATGTTTACAATCTTAGTAGACCAAAAAAAAAAAAATTTCAGTGCACACCAGTGTACTCAGATTCTCACTCTCTATCGCTAAGTTACACTAAAAACAGAGGAAAAAAAGAAACTAACTTGAAGAGGCTGAATTGTATTCAGCAGATTTTTGTAATGTTTCCTAATTAATGATTTGTGTGTTTTGTGTAGTCCCCCTCTTCTTCTCCTTTTATTTTTGTATTATTGATTTTTGCTCTGTACCCTTTGATAAAAGATGGGATTCTGATCATCTAAAGGCACACAGGATGGCAGTTAAGCTCAATCTGAAAATCTAAGAAACTTATACGTACAACTTGTAATTCACCGCCTCTTATCAACACTAAGTGTCTATCTTGGTGTCCTGGTGTGAGCTGGGAATTTTTGTCATGGGTCTGCTTTGTTCTGCCCTGCACCAGCTGGCCCCCAGGAGAAAAGCGCTGCTGTGCAAAAGGGATCTTCAGGTTTTTACAAATACAATCCTGTCTAAGCTTTAGAAGCATGGGCAGGGTTAGAAGATTCAGAGTTGGCTCCTCCTGCTTTGTCATGCTTTATTTTGAGAGGTCAAATGTTCCCATCTTGAACTGAGATTGTGTAGCACAGCTGTGTACATATAGAGAGCAAAAAGTTTTGATGTGGCATACACACTCATACTAACATATGCGGACACTCAAACAAACACTCGGTAAGTTCAAGTGTATGTATGGGAAAGAAAAACCCCGTAATGTTAAAATAACAGGACATAATAATGCCCTCTAATGGTATTGCTTAATCAGGCTGCATCCCAAAGTTTTTTTCAGCTTCCCCTTTTTCCCTCTCCTCCTCACAACCACTCCACTCTGAACAGGAAATTAACAGGCAAGAGGAGGAATGGAGAGGAAGTAGAGGCCTTTCGGGACAGTTAATTAGCCCCTTAATTATCGAAAAAGGCACTTTTAAAGTAAAGTGGCATAAGGTAAACTCCTCCTAATGATAAAGTCAGTTTTATGCATGCGGAGCTCCAACAGTTGACAGAAAACAGCATATAGCATGAAGGTCTTGCTGTCAGAGAAAAGGAAGAGAAGAAATGAAAGAGGAAGGGGTTTTTTTTTGTTCTTTTTTGTTTTGTTTTTTCTGCAATGCACCTGCTATATGTAGCCTTTATAGTATTTATATCATGCCAACGCATCTCTTTCCCTTTTTTGTTACGATGACACCAATGCTGGTCTGAGGACCTAACTGTGAATAACACTTTTCAATAGAAGGTAAGCAATTCAAAAAGCGCCCTTGGGATCAAGGCAGATAGATGTTTTGCATGATTCAGGTGTATGTTATCGTTCTCATTCAGTTCAGCTTCTTTTGTTTGCATGTTCAGGTACTTTTACACTTCTGCTGTTTTTGCTTCTTTGCCCTCTGTATCTCTCCCACTATCTTGATGTAGCTTTTCCATGCCTCCAGCATAATAAGGATGGATCTTTGGTGTTAATGTGGGTTTTGTTGCTTGTGTTTAAGTGGTCGGCTCTCTATGGTAATGGGTGTCTAAAGATGTGAAGGGTGTTATCCACACTTGCACTCAAATCTGATAGCTTTTCATCCATGAAATAAAAACAGAAGTGCTTTTTTAGCCCTCTCTGGTGACCTTCAGTGTTGACTTTCTGGTGCCACAAGAGAATCTTTATTAACAATGATGGTGAATGTGTTCATTCATCTCTTTTTGTTCTGGTGATTTTGTTGCAGCAAGCAGAGATGAGCTGCACATTCGCAAAATAAAGCTGAACTACCAGGAAGTGGGCCAGTGCTCCAAAGATGCGCAAGCATTGTGGGAAAGAAAACTAACAGCCCCGGGCAGGATGACAGTCCCACAAGACAAGGAGGAGC
>JAQLOL010000005.1:7169599-7180620 GCA_029783665.1 Naso thynnoides | reverse complement strand
TGCCCTCTGCCAAGGTGAAAGATGTGTTTGTGTTTAGAAGAGAGAGAGAGAGGGGGGAAGCATTTGTAAAGGCATGTACAGTACTTGTCTTTCTTTAAGTCTTCATACAGTGACACACATACATACACACGAGGTGATGTTGGGAATGAGCATACGCAGTTTCCATCTTTGTGTGTAGGGGTTCCCAAGAGTCGGCGAGGGGAGATATGGTTGCTGCTTTCCCATCAGCACCGGCTGCGTCACCGACTGCCCCAGCGTCAGCAGACCCCAGACACCCCCTACCAAGACCTGCTCAAGCAGCTCACCGCACAGCAGCATGCTATTCTGGTGGATCTAGGTGGGCACACAACTGAAAAAAAAACAGGGTCCCTGCCATCATGGAGAACATGTATGTATGTAACGGGCAGGAGATGAGAGACACAGATTCTTGTCAGAGGAAATGACTTATCTGTGTCAACCGCTGACTGAATGAAGCACTAAAGCCTTGCACTTTTAGGACTTATTAAATATAAAGCTTTGATGTAGTTACCACTTTGAATTATGTTTTATAGTTAGCCTGTTTTTATTTGCTCCAAAGTCCTTTTATCACTGCGGAGGCTGCAATGAAAAAAAAAAAAATTAAGTCTAAGGGCCCTGTTTTGATGATCTGTGGTGCATAGTGGAAAGTGCACAGTGCTACTTCAATTGGGTGCATAATGCAAGTGCAAATTTAGCCACAAGGCGCAATGGGGTTGGATTAAGTCTCCTAAATAATCCTCGGCCTTGTTCAGACTACCAGCCCAAATCTGATTTTTGGTTTATCTAGATTGTATCCTGATTGATTTTTGATAGTCTGACAGAGCTGTAATGTCTGGATTAGGGCTGCATGATTGTGAAAAAATATCTAATTGTGATTATTTGGACTGATATTGCAATTGCGTTATAATTTGCGATATAAGAGGAAATTAGAATTTTTAAATCCTAAAACTAATTTTCATTAAAACAGATATTAAAATGATTATAGTGTGATTATTGCAGGGATCTTTTACCAAACAAAATGTTTTCTCAAGTATGTTTAATGTGATGATTTTGATTGAAATCTGATTTTGAAACCAAATCAGATTTGCCTCCAGTCTGAACAAAGCCATTTATGTGTTTTTTGGTGTACCATGGATCAAATCAATCATTGTAACGTCTGTGATCCCCATTTAAAAAGCAGGTGTGATTAAACAGGGCGCACTGCTATTTGGAGGGTGAAGGCTTTAAGGCAGATAGGGGAATGCTTTAGTGCTGAGGAAACAGGTCATTCAGCATAATGAAACTGAAAAAATCTCCCATTTGTTTTTTTGGGTTTTTTTTGTCATGTTAAAAGCCCACACTATGGACTTTAGTACATCTTTAGATGTAAACATGGTCTGTCTTTCTACTCAGGCCGGACCTTTCCCACCCATCAGTACTTTTCAGCACAGCTGGGCGCTGGGCAGCTTTCCCTCTACAACCTCCTGAAAGCCTACTCTCTGCTGGACACAGAGGTACGCACCACTGTCCAGTGTTCTTTCCCCACAGTCCAACGCTATCAGTAGGGCATAGTGTTGTGAAATCAAACTAGAAGTACATACTCTGCACTGTTTTTTTGTTTGTTTGTTTTTGTGCCACACAGGTTGGCTACTGCCAGGGAATCAGCTTTGTGGCTGGAGTGTTGCTGCTGCACATGAGTGAAGAACAGGCCTTTGACATGCTGAAATTCCTCATGTATGACCTTTGCATCAGGCAGCAGTTCAGACCTGACATGGTCTCTCTGCAGGTCAGTACATGACGGAGGGGCAGACCAGTAGAACGTGTAGTAACATTTTAGTTCAACTCAAAGTAATTTAATGTAAAAAACACTGTCAGGTTAGCTGGTTTCAGGATCGGAAGGTCACTAGCTTCATGTGAGCCCTGGTTGAAATGCCAGAAAACCACAAAAATCAATGAATAATTATAAAGCAGAGACATGCGTGAGCTGGCGGAAAGTTAAAGATAAAAAGAAATACAACAAAGAAACAGGACGTAAAAACATTTAACACTTCACAATGCACAAGAACACAATATATGGAGTTCAGATCCCTCTTGAGGTCTCTACGCTAAAGGAAAAAGGATATGGACATACCAGGATATAAGAAACAATAACTAAATCAAGAGCAAAATGAAGTTGGACCTTTCAGTATTCATTCAGTAAGACAATGTGAAACTGACTGCTGCCCGTGAGGAAAGCAGCTGTTTAAAATGGAGTGAACAGATGCACAATCGAGTAAACGAGTGGAGTTAAGGGCCGAAGTGCACTGTGATCAACTGATCATGACCTGTGAAGGATACTGCATAGAGTAGAAGGAAGTGAAGGAGTCCAACAAATAGGGAATGGTGGTTTCTTCAGTACATTTAGGACTCCATCATCAGCCATGATAACTTGTTGCAACAACATTTAATTTCAAAAAGGTCAGGTTAAAGGCAAATTACAGCTTTTTCCAGACTGATAATTGATGATTAGTTGTACAACCCCGTTTCAGAAAAAGTTGGATACCGTGCAAAACAAATAAATTTTCATTTACCAACTGTGTCAACTGAAAATAGGTTTACTTTTTTTTAATTGTTAAGTGCTTTACTACTGAGCCCATAATATCAATCATGTGTTTAACATAGTGCCAAACCTTGCCTCATTATGCTTGTAAACAACTGATGGCACACATCGGACATCAAGCATGAAAAATAATGGTTTACAATTTGTCAACACAAGCTGAAAACTTTGTTTTACCTGTGTGAAGGACAAAACAGCTGAGGGAGTTTCGAAATATCTTCATTCTGGCCGGAGTTTTCCAAAAGATCCTTTTTCAGTGACCTAAAACCACGGGTGGGTAGAGCACTATAATTCAGTACTCAAGTAAATTTACAATCACTCCTATAAAAAATTACTCAAGAAAAAGTGAAAATTACCATTTGAGAAACCTACTCAAGTAAAATTAAAAAAGTTCCTGGTTAATAATTTACTCGAAGCACAAGTTTCTTTTCATTTTAATAATTATCAACTTGTGTGGACTACATTTGGATTACAGATTGTGCCTTGAGATGTATTTTCTCTGTTAATTTGCTTGTGAACATATTATTATGATATTTTGACAAAATAACTATTGTTAAAACTTATGTTTCCAACCACTACACATCAAACATGCCATGCATTTTTCACATGAAATCAGCCCTGGATGTTAACTAGATAATAACTGTACATTATCTTTTTTTTACCTAAAACATAGTTGGCAATGATTACAACCGCAATGTTAACGTAAAGTTGAAGTTGCAGTGCCATGCTAGCCAGCTACATTTTCTCCTGGAAATTAGGTGAGGAGTTTTTATAAGCAGATATGTCTGTGTTTTTGGGGTGCACAGTAAACACTTGATTATATAATTGCTGTTTTGTTTTTTTTTTGGACTTCTGTCAAAAAAGTGTGTCCAAATGTGGCCAGGGGTTGTCATTTAAAGCTGCCTCTTGTTGTGATTTATCAGTCATTATTACACTTTGTGGAAAAAGCCAGGTGGGCAGTACCTATTCTTATGGACAGGCAGCTGATATCAGTATCTGGAGTAGAGGTGCTCCTCGGGTGCGATCTCCCCTGACACTCAACTCCTGCATTTAGTAGACTAGACTATTGGTCACAAGGTATAAATTGCAAACGTAGCAAAGAAAAAGTGCATTTCTGACTTAACAATACACTTGAGTAAAGGGGGAATGTTAAAAGTACTTGTTCCTTGGAGCATCCGGTGGCTCAGGTGGTAGAGCAGGCACCCCATATACAGAGACTGTGTCCTCACTGCAGCTGCCACTGGTTTGATTCCACCTGTGGCCCTTTGCTGAATGTCATCCCTCCTCTCTCTACCCTGTTTCCTGTCTACTTTTCAGCTGTCCTATCCAAAAAATAAAGGCACAAAAAGCCAAAAAGTATCTTAAAAAAAAACAAAACAAAACTACTTGTTCCTTAAAAAAAAAACCTTTTTACACTTATGTGGGCTACTTGTAACACGTTATTACTCACTCCTGCAAAAAGCAAAAATTTTAGAAAATCATACTCATGTTTGTGTCAACAATGCCTGAGTGTTTCGAGGATGCCCCTTTCATACCTGTTACAATTCTTTAACCTCTTACCAGTAGACCTGTTTACCTGCGAAATGTTCTAAACACAAGTTTTTGGAGTATTTCGCAACTTTTCCTGTCCTTTCTTGCTTCTGTCCCAACTTGTTGAAACCATTTTGCACGCATCAAATTTAGAATAAGAAGTTACAGATGAAGCTGATAAAATGAAGTAAATTGCATTTTCACTCTTTTCAGTTGAGTATATGTCAAAAAGGATTAGAAAAAACTCACTTCTTACTTACAGAGCTCCCTAACCTAGTAAAAATTATGATTGCGCATTTGTTTCTGCAGGAAAAAAAAATCCTTGACATTAAAACCACTATCAATAGAATTTTAAATCTGTTGCTCCTCCCTGGAAGTATAATAAAAAGACACTGGTAGATAGCAATGCATGCCGCTGCTAGAGGCTTTGTGCAAGTTCGTAGTTAGCAACAGCAAAGAGAACTTAAGTTTCTCCACCTTTAAACCACAAACCACACCTGCATGCCTGTTCTGTTAGCTGCAGTTAAACATCAGCTGACCTCACTGGAGTAAAAGCATCAGCAGGCGTGGTAATGTTTAATCTGTGTCAAGTAACCCTTCAACCAAGCAGTGGCCTGTTATGTCGCTCCACACTGCAGTTCCTTTCTTTTAGACTAATCCAAAGGTTACAAAGACAAGAGGAATTTGTGCCAGTTTCTGTGTGGTGTGTGCGGTGGTTCAGGACAAGGAGGCAAAGGTATGACTTGTCTTCGTCACAACGGTCAGGAAATTGTAAGAATGATAACAGTCTAATTTTAGCTTTAGCTAACTTCTGCTTCTCTTTTTCTGACTACTGTGCATTTCACTGTAGCATTTGTCAGGATCACAGTAATGAATTGTTGAGGAGTACTGCCCATTAAATGCTTGATGTTGGTGCGTGTCACAGCAAGTCTCTAAAACAACACTGGTGATACTTAAGAAGCTCTGTGCTCAGGTAAAAGGCTCATTTGCCAGCTTGTATTTCATCTATTGCTCTGTAATTCTGTCACCCTCAGATCCAGATAGACCAGTTTGTTGTTGCTCAGCATGTTCCGACCTGTGTTTGTTTTTTCGCTTGAATGTGTCTGTTTATGCCTGTGCATGCTGTCTGTGTCATCCCAGATTCAGATGTACCAGCTCTCCAGACTGTTACACGACTACCACCGCGACCTGTACAATCACTTCGAGGAGCACGAGATCTGCCCGAGCCTCTACGCCGCGCCGTGGTTCCTCACGCTTTTCGCATCGCAGTTCCCACTCAGCTTCGTGTCCCGCATCTTTGGTATATTTTTACAGTAATGGCTGTGTTGCCTCACACCCAAATACACAAAGAGGATTCCTTTGATATCAAAATAAGCTTAGAGGAAAAGTGTGTAAAGTATTGGTGGTTTTATTGCTGCATTGTGTTTTGGTTTCAGATTTTATATTTGTCCAAGGAACTGAGGTGATCTTTAAGGTGGCCCTCTGTCTGCTGAGCAGCCATGAGAGGGAGATAGTGGAGTGTGACAGCTTCGAGAGCATTGTGGACTATCTGAAAACCACACTGCCCGCCCTCACACACACACAGATGGAGGAGACCATTGCCAAGGTAAGGAACAGGAAGTTGAAACAGTGGGAATAACCAGCCCAAGTTTCCAGATGATTATAAAGAGAAGTTTGGTTTTAGCACATTAAGCCTTATAATAAAGATATTTACGATCATATATGATGTTCTACAGCATTATTATGACAACTGTTGGAATCCTGAGAGCTGGAGCTTGTTGTTGACGTCACTGCTAGCTGAAAACAACGAAGGAGCATGTGCACTTAGATAAACTGTCAAAAAACACAATTAACACTCGTTTTAAAATCATGGCTGAATGTTTACTGGTGTCCTCTAATGTACAGACACTAAAAATCTAAGCTAAACACAGATATATAACAGGAAACAGCTTTTTCAGCTGCTTCACAAAACAAACAAACAGCCGTTTCCAGGTTATATATATCAATATTTAACTTTGTGTTTTAGTGTAGGTACGTGAGAGGACACCACTAAACATTTGTCGATTTTCATGCCTTGTGAAATGAGCCTTTATTGCTCCTTCATTGTTTTCAGCTAACAGTGACGTCAGCAACAAGCTCCAGCTCTCAGGACTGTGCTGGTTGTCATTATATTGCTGTAGAATATCGTGTATGATTGTAAATATTCTCATTTTAAGGCTTAATATGCAAAGAAAAAAACTTCTCCTTTAAGCACAGTGATGCATGTCAACTTAATAGTCAACAGAACTCTGTCTTTTTTGAGGTGATCAGCTGAAATTTTTCTGATACTTAAAAAATGTGTTTAGAGAAGTCACGTTGTTAAATATCAAGTGTTCATACTTAAAATAATTCAAGATACATATTCATCTCATAGCTTATTTTAACTAAATTGACTTTGAGATTAAGTTGCAGACCTGTGTAGTTGAGCCTCTCCACTTATTCCAAATTAGCTTCTGACAAGTCACACTACCCCCGTTTTTAATGCCTGTACTCTGTCTGCAGGTTTTTCATCAAATATCTTTCCTGCATTTGCTCTGAGATCTGTAGGCCAAAGTGAAGCTTACAATAAATTGGTTCATTTAAAAGCTATGAAATTCAACAGATGAAGAGGATTTTCTGCATCTCAGTGCTAACTTACATGCTGTACCTCTTACTCACACTTTTAATTTGTCATTTAAATTAGATCAGAGTGGAAAATTCCCCCCAAAATCCATTAGGCCTGCACGTTATGTCCTTACATGAAGGTTGTAATCTCAGCAAGTTGAGTGAGTGGCACGTTAGCAAAAACAAAGGAGTCCCCATGAACTCTCCACTGTGATTCTTTCTAGAGACAAAAAAAACACACCACAGGCTTAGCTGTCAGGATTCAGGTGACATAGCACAACAAAAGCTGCAATTTACAGACCTAACAATAGTGTTAATGTTCTGGATAATTGTTAACATTGTGCTTTTCTTGTTATAGACCTGTCCAAAGCACTTGATTCTGTTGATCACAATATTACTAGGAAAACTATCTTTGTAAGGGGTTGATGAACAGTCTGCATATGTTTGTCTCTTTAATTGAACTAATGCAGTAGTGTACAGTGGTTTCAAACAAATTGCTCTTAAATGTCCGGTGAAGGAGTTACTGGCATCTAGTGGTGATGTTGCAAATTGCAACTAAATGAAAACTTGTGCGCATGTAGGAGAACCAGGGGTGGCAGTGAGAAAACACTAAGACCCTCTCTCTCTCTCTCTCTCCCTCTCTCTCTCTCACCCACCATTTCCTATGAAAAGAAAAAAGAGATAGCAAAAAGATTGCGGTTTCAATGAAACTACCTGCTTAATACTAGATTAAATACGTTAAGAGAGGAGAGCAGATGAAAAACTATGAAGCCAACAATGGCATTTTGATTTATTGTGAACTTTTTTGGTGTGTTGTTTTTAGCTGTAAGAGAAAACTTTTTTCTCTGCTACAGTACATCCTGTCAATAGTGCTATTGCTGTAAGCAACCACAGTCACAAAAACACATTTTTAAAATCCAATTTCAAGACAAATAGATTTTCCACAATAATCTATTTTTGATTAAAATAGACTTTTAGTTGTCAGTTTTTTGGGATTTGACTTTGAGAATATTGTTTAACCACACATTAAAAAGGATGAGGTTTGCCATACTGTATTTTTGTTTTATCTACAAATACAATGAACAACAAACCAGCAATGTTAGTCCATCTCTCGGTACTTTCCAACTTTCCCTGACTGTATTGGTCTCGACTATAAGTCTAATTGTTTCTTCTGGAGATGTAAATCTTTCAATTAATCACAAACATTTGCTTTAATTATTAAATTTCTAAAACAGTTAGGCAGTGGGAACAGTGAAAAGGTGCTGTAGTGAGTATGACTGCAGCAGAATGGTGCATGTGGCACTAAGCCTAAATGAACTACACTACCCATGAACTATATTGATGGGGTGTTTTTTGATTGCTTGTTTTTTTGAAAAGTATCCATATACTATAATGATTGGTCAGTGGATTACATCTCTCTCACTGTGTAACCTGCTGTCTGTCAGGTAATGGAGATGGACATCTCCAAGCAGCTGCATGCATACGAGGTAGAATACCATGTGCTGCAGGATGAGATGTTAGAGGCCGGACCACTGACTGATGACTTGGAGCAGCTCGACAAACTGGAAAAGACAAATGTGCAGTTAAAGAAACAGAACATGGACCTACTGGAAAAACTTCAGGTATGAAGGAGAGGAGTTGCACTACAGTTGTAACCATTCATCCACTTTAATTGGGATAGTTTTGGGAAACAACAGCAAGTTCTTGACACATAATTGATATTATTTTAATGCTTCATCATTAAAAGGGATATATTTGTAAATTTGAGTGATGTTTTAGTTACTGGTCAGTTAATAATTTCCCTTTTTTGATGGAGAGGTGAATGGCTCTTGTCATATTTGAGATCCAATGAAGTTGCCTCTGGTAGTTTCGCAGACTGCCTGTAGATGGCACTAAAACACAAGTTAAAAACATATTGAAACTGAGTGCAGACAAAGAGGCTGAGTGTATGTTCTTCAAATACTCTTAACAATATTGTTGTTTGTGAATCCATGCAGCAGGACTGATAAGTCACATCTGATGGTCTCCTTATTTACAAGGATTAAGGAGGCATTAAGCTGCTCTCATGTCTGAGGTGACAGAGAAATGTTGTTTAATTGTTCATACAAAATCTGACAAGTAATGACACTTGTTAAATGTGGATTCTGGCTTCTGTATGATCACAAAGTAGTGTTTACTTTTAGTTTGAGTTGTTAAAATCTGTGGCCTCTGTGGTTTTTATTTATCCTCTTTACATCACACCCTGTTTTTACTGAGGTGCAATGTCTGTGTCCTCCAGGCTGCACGGCAGAAGATCCAGACACTGGAGACAAGCGTCGAGAACTTCCTTTCTCGAGAGAGTAAACTGAAGCACATGATTCGCTCTCTGGAGCAGGAGAGGGCAGCTTACCAGAAGACCATCGAACGCATGCGCTCATGCCTTCCTCCTGACGCCCTGACAGATGTGGAGATGACCCAGATCAAAACAGGACCCAACGGGAAAGCCAAAACTGCAGCCAAGAAGCCCTGATGGCAACCAGGGGGCTGGCTGCTCTGGGCAGACACACAGGCAGACTCTGAAGTGTTCAAATGGAGACGGCTTTAGCGGAAGGCTGCTGAAACCATCAGCTATTGTTGTGCTGCTGCACAAGAGCAGCAGCGTCTTGTAAATGTGTGATGTCTGGACTTGAGGCATGCAGACTGTATGGGAAATATCTACGTGCTGTTTGTCAGCATATAATAGAGTTGTGGGAGGACTGTTTTAGTTCTATTAGCAAACAGAATGTTCTGTCAGTGTATCAAAGCTGCTGTTGTCTCTCATCTGTTTCACTGCCAGTTTGAAGGTGAGATCAAGATGCACATCGTCCTTCCCTGTTCAGAACTTTTTGGTAATCACAGGGGAATTTTCTAGATTGACACATGAGAAATGTGTCTGCCTCTGCAAATCTTTTTGAGCACTGCCTTGATGTATTTACTATCCGTCTCAGTAGCACCGCAAAAGCATTGAACAGAAGGTGCCTGTTGGCAAACAGTCCTTTGAACCTCAGGTTCAACTTAAAGCCATGAACAGTGTGTATGATGCTGGAGCTGATACCCCATTGTTGTTGTTATTGTTGAACTCTCTGTCTGCTTTGTTATTTCCTTTTATTCACTTGAAATTTTTGTGAATGTAATATCCCTCCAAAGATCATTCTGTTTGTGAAAAAAAGGTGCACTCCTGTCGTGTTAGGCTTTAAGTGTTAGCAGACATCGAGTTTGTCATTGCTAATCTCTCAGCACAGCACCACTACATTCACGTGAGAGATCTTAAGTCATTGCACTTGCTGCTTTGAAGGAGGAAGTGTTTCTTCCAAAGCTCAGGCAGGATGTGAGGTCGTCTGCCTTCTCAGTTTCCTGTGTGACTGACCGCGGTGTCGCCTCATTTTAGCACCACAGTCAGACAGTGAAGCAGAGCTCATGCTCCCCAGGAGGCCCCTGAAAAACAGACTACGGTGGAGGAGTGATCTGAATGTACAGTACATTATTCTGTATGGCATTTTTGTTTTGTTTTTTGTCAGTAGAAGGTTTGACAGTAATAAGACTCTCTTTTCTTGCAGTTCTTGAAGGTGGGACTACAGGCAGCTTTTCTTGCAACGTAAACATATCTGCAGTTGCATTTCTGTCGGTCACACACACACAATGTTATGCTGCAGTGAAACTGAAGTGTTTAGGCGAGCAGAGAGACTGAAGAGAAAATAAGAACTTCAAGACAATTCAGTTTCCTTTCGAGTAGGGACGAGTGTCTCCTGATACTGTCTTATATGTACAAACACATCCTCTCACATACACACAAGCTGTGCGCTGAACTGGCTGACTGCATGGGCAGACAGTTCATGTGAGTTGAAAGAGTGTCCCTGGCTCTCTCCTCAGTTTTGTTTTATCCCACCTCCATGTCTGACTCACCATCGCCAGATCTGATTAAAAGCAAAACAGTCCTGGGCTTGACTCCGCTTTTATAAAAACATCGTACATTGAAACCAAGGTGATGTCTATCATGATGTACTCACTGAAAGTGTCCATCAGTCTTCCTGTCCTTGATGACAAGTTGCAGTGCCACACTTTGTGTCCATTTCAGTGGAAAGTTTTTATTTTCAAACTTACATATCCCTTGCCGTACAATGCAGTACGTTTCTATTAGGAGTCCCATCTAATTACCTTTACTTAGAGCACTTGCCTCTGTTTGTACAGTTGCTTCAGTAATTCACATAGTTTAATAAGTTTATTAACCTATCCTGAC
>JAQLOL010000005.1:7150084-7167257 GCA_029783665.1 Naso thynnoides | reverse complement strand
ATGAAAAGAGGAAGGGTGGCAGATTGTGATTGGATGAAGAGAATGATGAGTAGTGCAGCATAATGATAGCGGGAAATGCATGGTGGCTTAGAGGGCATGCGCAAAGAGATAGTCTTCCTGGCTGAACTTCCGCTAAGCTTCATTTTAGAATCAAATATGTACTAAAGTAAATAACAGCGAATGTGCCTGTAGGTCAACAAAACAAAGGGTCTGTTAAAAAGTTAAAATTAAAGGTGGAGTGTACAAGTCTTGAGTTCAAGAGTTCAAAACACTTTTTGCAAGTTCAGCACATGTATCCTCACTGCTTACAAGGCCTTGGGTCTGTGTGTGGGCTGAGAAAAAGTCCTGGGTCTGCACCGTCCCCGCCCTGCTCTAAGGGGAAAAAACTGTCAGCCCTGTGCAACCAAAACTCAAAACATCACACCAAACACTATACCAGCCAATCAACTGCAGGGGTACGTTCCCAGGCTCCTCCTGCACAGGCTCAGGTAGGGGAGGGGGAGGGGTAATGTGGCTATGTGTGGCTGAGTGAGAAGAACCGAACCGAGGCAAACAAGCAGCAGTAGAAATGCCGGACAAACCCAAAAGAAAACGCACGGAGAGATAGAAAAAGTTGGACAGAGCGAGGAATAATACAAGGATCTACACGCCCTCCAAAGGTGGAGAGACGTACGAGATTTGAAAGGCTTCAAGACGTATGTGGCTGTATTTCTACTGGACATGTGAGTAATGTTAGCTAACATTAGTTTTGCTAACCTAACTTGCCCTCAGATGTTCATCTTTTACTCAAGCTGGTCACAGGTAACTTACCACTTGCAGTAATTGTTGCCTTGGTTATGTGCATGCATGTGTTTGGAGGGCGGGGCATGAGGGGCTGGGTGGAGCGTCAGATAAAAACACAAAGGGAACGGGTTTGTTTGTTTAGGGGGCGTTCAATTAAAATATCAACCGATGTTTCCAGCAGAACTCAAGAAATGTACACACCACCTTTAAGCTAATTCGCACTGGATAAACTTTGTCCATCTCTCTCTCTCTCTTTTTTCCCATGTCTTCCTTGCCACTGCACCAGATTTATGCAAGAGATGTACTCCAGTTGGCACTGGATTCCCAATCAAGTTACACTGAAAAGAATGGCTTAACATTGTTAATTTGGACTTAAAAACTGTTGTGAAATGCAACATAATAAAATTTTAAACATGCAATAAAAAATATGATTGATCTCAATTGTCATGACCTGGCTCATAGGCAATGACAAAAATGGAGAGACGCAGTGCGAACTAAGATACAAAAATATATTTATTTAAATAAAGAAACATAGCTAAACTAAAATAAAGATATGAGGTGTGTTAGTCAGTGTTATCAGTAATGTCCATGTGAATGTGGGTAGTATGTAGTGTTTGATGTTGTGGTGATAAACTAAACAAAACAACAAACAAAAACCACGGGCGCTGGCCGAGAGAAATCAGTCAAGCAGAGAGTAGAGCAGAGCAGAGAAGAGACTGAGGCGCCGATCAGCCATGGTATTTAACTCCATCCATGCACCGGGCCCAGGTGCTCACGATCGGTCTAATTGCAAGGCTGAATCACCTCAGAAGAAAACAGTGATTAGTTACGTCAGACCACACACCCACTTTCAGACCAAGCGGCCAGCACGCCCGTAACACAATGAACTATTGAAATTCTGCGATAAATTGCAATTTAAAAAATTTACTGTTTGACAACCCCAGTTAAAAGTAATGGGTAATGGTAGCTAGCATTAATGAAGTCACTCATACAGTATATATATATATATATAGATGTATAGATAGATAGATAGATAGATAGATAGATAGATAGATAGAGAGATAGAGTGAGAGATTAAGTAGTATTTAAAAAAAACAAAATATAAAAATATAGAGTTATACAAAATTAATCTGGCTCAATCACCACTTATGGGCTCCTGGACATGTGAGGTGGTGACTGTGTCCGCAGAAGCCCCACCCTCTGACTATAGTTTGGATTTAGTCAGGACGCCCCAGTGAGGGAAAACGGCAGGCGAATAAAGCTGGTTCCAGAGTGAGATTTAATCTCATTTAGGCTTTCACTTGCTTTCAGGCACTGAAGGAGAGGCTGAGGATGAAGAGCAACGGAGGCTTGGCCTGCTCTCTGTTGGACAGGTAACTGTTAGATTGACAAACACTGGCAGTTAGCCTTTGCAAGCTTGCTAAATTATAGACTTTTCCATGACAACAAAAGTAATATTCCTACGTAGTTTGCTGTGTAGGTACAAGCAGTATAAGTATATGCTACGATACTTCTGGCCTTGTTAAGCCTGGGAGGAGAGGCCCAATTTGAATGTCGTGTTTACAAGCCGCCACAGACAATGCTACGGACTCTATCTTTAATACAATTGTTAGTGTTAAATCACAGCTAATTTAAAAAAAAAAATCAGTGGAACACTTTTTTAACATCTCTGGACATTTGTGACGGGTACTTGAGTTCATCTAACAAGGTTTTAGTGGTATATTAGCCAAAAATGTTGGGGACCACTGATGTAGATGTAGTGTTTGAAAATGAGCCACAGTCTGAGCCCAGCAAGAGTTCCATCAGCCAAGGAGGGGCTTTGAAAAATAGCAGCCGTATACCAGTCATTGTTTTCCTAGGAGGGTCTTACCAGAAAGGACTGTTGAGTGTAGCTCTGATCAACCTCTGCCAAGCCTGGAGCCTGTCACACATAAGACACACATATGCCGCCAAACAGGAGCCTATCGCACACTAAACAAAAGGGGCCACATTCCTTATGTATTCCCACATGAGGTTACATCCTGCAGCAGGGGGAAGAGTGGGATGCTGGGAATTCACTGGGGATCAGCTGAGAACGACACTTCCTCTGCCGTAGGTCTTATCAGCTCTGTTTGTGTTTTTTTTTTCTCTCCATCTTTACTATCTTCATCTTTCAATACATCCCTCCCTCCCACTCTGCTTCCCACTCTCCTGTCTTTCCCATTAGAATTGTGAGTCTTGATCTGGAGCTTTGGTATAATATTTACTGTATTTTGAAGCTTGCAGAGTAAAATACAGCAATGCAGATGTCCAGGCAGGTATCACAGTGAATGACAGACCGAAAACACAATGATGCATATCAGCATTGAAACTGAAAGAACCAGTGCTTGACAGAGAACTGTTGTTCTCATGCATCTCTCTTTAGGACTTTTGCCTGTTTGCTGTGTGAGTGTTTCTTAAGGGCATTAGACCACAGTTTTAGCAGGAAGGGAAGAGTGAGCCGACAGTCTGAACTGGTTGCAACGAAGGAGTGAAGGGGTAGAGGAGAAGGAGGAGGAGGGAGAAGGTTAGAAAGGGTCCTCCTGCCTTATATGGCAATTCATACTGCTCCGCTTGCGGCACAGTCTAAAGGCTGAAGTTGTTTTAGTTGAGAATACTGAACTACAGCCATCAGTGCAAGGTATTACAGGTCATGGAACACATGCAACTGCTTAATTTGTACTTTGCAGCCTCATTATATGCAATACAAATCAATAATAAGGTTTTGAAGGCAGAAACAAAAATTTACACGACTGCAGAATTATATCAGTGCTGTAAGGTAAAATGGGCTCATAAAGGTGAGTGGGGATAGTTTGGAGGTAGAGAGGGAGAACAGCTGGAGGGGTAGGAGAGAGACTCAGGTGGGCTCAGTCTAGTCCGGAGAGAGCAGAGCTGGCTCCCCTGGGGCCAGGAACACACACACACACACGCACACACACACACACACACACACACACGCATATGCAGTCACAGACACATTTCGCTGTGTCTCATAATTTAGCTGTGCCTTCTGTACCGTTATCCCCCCTACTTTGCAGATACACCAGCAGCTCCGGCTCTTTTAAAAGCTCCTTCCTTTACTCTTTCTTTTCTACAACAATAAAATAAACTCTTAACTGTAGCAGCCTTGGATTCCAATCAGCCATCCACACTGCGCAAGCATGCAAAAGTGCGCACAGAGACACACGGCACTACCACACTGACATGTTTTAGTTAGCACAGTGACAGATTTGCTTCCTACAGAGTGCTTTTCTTGCTGTACCTGTCATGGATGTAGCTGGGTGTAGCTGCCAGAGGGGTTTATGGTAAATGGCCAGACCCAGGAACGGCAGAAGGAATAGGGAATTGGGCAATAATGAAGCCACAGAAGAAACACAGAACTAAACACAAAGAGACACACACACACATATACACTCGATTTATTCCCATGACTAGTACAGTCCATTTCTTTGGTTGCTTCCACCAGGAGCAGGTAGATCCGCAAACATTGCCTGGAGAATCTTGCGATTAATGACACGCTTGTCATGTCTAAACCCTCTTCATCTTTTTCCTGACGGCAGCCACTCTTCCTTTCCTCACCTCCTCCCCCAGCGGCCTAGCAGGCACACTACTTGAAATCCCCCAGGGCCGGCTGCAGCACATGCTTGGGAGTATCGCCCGGCTTTCCTGATCCAATGCTTCATTCATCTGTACAGCCTCTGGAGGTCTGAAAAACACACTCAGTATCCTTAGACATGCACAAATATGGGGATTACAAATATATGTATGTATGTATACACACATGCACTTTTATCTGATGCAGACATGCTGCCCTAACCCTGTATTCCCACTGGTCTCTACGCTCCAGGGTCGCGTTTGCAGACATCTCAGGCAGGGCTGGTGCATGCACAGAGACACTTTTAAAAACAAGGCTAAAATAAGGTGAGGTGAGGCTCAAACACCGTGAGTAACAACAAGATCTTATTGAAGCCATTCTCCACCTGGAGATCTCGGACAAATGTGACAGAAGTCCCAGGTGACTAAAACGATCAGAGAGGAGAGTTTGCGCCTGAGCCCCTTCTAATCACATTATCCACTGACTCTGCCTGGCCCACATCACCTCAGCAATGATTAAGACAAACACAGGCAAGAGAGGAGGAGAAAGAGACTGCGAGAGACACAAAGAGAGTGCTGGCAGGCTGGAAGGAGGGGGTGGTCAGACAGACAAGGAGTGAGTCAGACAGGCAGATATCCTCCTACATGTAGGTCTGTCCAATAAAAGTGCAAATAATATGTAAAGATCAAGTCCAGCAGAGACAGTCTTTGAGCCGACTTTATCTGTTTGTGTGTTCCGGGTTAAGCCCTTTTGGACGCGGGTGTATGATATCAGTGATAAGGGACTTTGGGTGTGAGGCGAAGTTGGAGGAGCACCTCTGACATCATTCATTCAGCGTTTGTATGTTCTTCCTTTTCACAAGCCACCAAGGGCACAAACAAAAAGACGAGGTGGTGAGCCAAGCCTGCCTGTATGCCTGCGTGTGTGACTCAGTGCACTCTGGACACATCCTGACGTCACCACTGGAAACTCGATGAAAGCAAAGTGATTTGTCCAAGCAAAGGCTGCCAGAGGTTTTTTAAGTGTCCACCATCACTATCTCTCTCTCTGTGCATCACTGGGATTTGTTCATGAAATTCTCCAAGCTCAAGGCAAAGTTGATACGATTCGGTGATGCACTGTTCTCCTCTCTCTTCTTCGCTTTTTTTTTTTCTTTTCGCCGAGCCACCCAGCTGTTCCTGCGAGCGCAACACTAACACAGTAGGTTTTATTATGCTGATCTGACATTGCAGAAGTTGGGAGGGGAGACAGCTGTACTTGTTTGGCCCTAGGCGCACCCGTCATTAGTGCCAGCCTCGCTCCCCTCCTCCTCCATCCCTGCCTTGTTCCACATCTCCGACCCTCTCTCTCCTACATTTGTTTCCAAAACAACACCACACCCTTTTATAATATTTGCTGGCCTAATTTCTGCCACTCTTCCCACCTGTCCATCCATCTTCACAAAAACACTGCACCCTCGCACATCTTCACCTCTCCGCTATCTGCCATCAAGACAACAAAAAAACAACCAGTATTGTGTTGGTAAAAGGCTGAGTGCTGTGTTCTTGCCACTCAAGATTTTCTTGAATAGATAATATCCAAATTGATTCAAGCTGGGCTCACATCTAATGGTCTGTGTGGGCTCTAATGTGAACAGGAGATAATCAACACCCTGCGTTTCTGAGCTCTGTGTGTCAGTCATTTATATTTCTCTGACTGTCTCTCCCTGCCCTTACCTTCTCTTTGCCGTCCTTTCATTTTTCTCTCTGGATATCAACACCTGCTCCTTCTCAGAGCCTATTTCTACACATTTTCTCCACCCCTTTACCTCTCTATCCTGTTTCTTGTAATACCATCCGTGATACTTAGAGGTTGATTTCCCACTGTGCGTCATTAACCTTTTCTCTCTCCTCTTGGTTAAACCCAGCGAGTACATTCAGCTGTTTGAGACGGAGGAGACTTGGGGAGCACGCAGCGCTCACTCAAGTGGGATGGGGGTGTCACCGGCATCATAACTACATTCTTATTAGCTGCTGAGCAGATCCTGTAATGCCTCTTCTCTTTCTTACAATATACCAGTATATTCCTCTGCCTTGCTATGTTACGTAATCTTTCTCAAACCTTTGTTGTTACATCTTTGCAGGAAAAATACTGTTGAAGTTTTAAAGAAAATCGCTCTATACAATACAAAAGCTCACCTTCCTGTTTCTGCCACGTGACAAGACACCCGTGCTAGACAAGAATGCACATGCCATACTGTCGCTGTGGATGCAGTCAGATGATGTGACCCGGTTCATGAGATGCTTTGTGCCTCCAGGGAGGGAGAAAAGATAATCTTTGTGCATAAAATAAAGTGTCTGTCGACTTGCTCTAAAAGTGTGTTTAATCACAATGAGTGAGGTGTAATTAATGTTTCACTGGTGCACTGTGTATGTGCAATCGAGGGCCGTGGGTGAGAGGATGTAGTGTGCGGTCTCTCTAACAAGCTCCCACTCACCCCAGTGGAGGCAGGCAGGGAAGGCTGGAGTGACTGCAAGGCTGTTAGAGCAAGTGGGTTGCATTGGACGTGTCCATGTCTGTGTATGTGTGTGTGAATTTGTGAGTGTGTGCTTGTCAGTGAGTGTGTGTTACTGTGTGAAAAGTGTGCATGTGTGTCCTTTTGTGTGTGTTGTACTGGGATGTGGAAATTGAATGGAGCCTTTCAGTTCTACTGCTCGTCTCCCCGGGGGTGAGAGACTGGTTGCCATGGTTATCCTGGAATCCTGCCGCTAATGGGTGGGAGTTTGTGTAGCTCTGGCAACCTGGCCTGTCTAGGGTGTGCGTGTGTGCAGTGTGTATGTGTGTGTAGCAGGGGGTGTGGTTGGGTGGAGGCAACATTCTAGGACACAGGAGGTCACATATGTGAGAACACAAGCTTCCATTCCTGTATGCTCCTGGATGTATACAAACACAGAGTTTTGTCATTCATATATTTACTCTGCAATATACTGTAGATATTCAGGATGCAAAACCAAAAATCAAATGAAGCCTCAATGTCCACTGACAAATGACAGCAAAGCTGTAAATCAATAGCACATTACTGCCTGAAGTCATTGTTTCCACTATTACAAAAATTGTTGATATATTCACCCTGCAAAGTCAAATTACAAGCATGGTGGATATCTTAATCATGTGGTGATGAAATAATCTTCTACTTTTGCTACATTATTGCAAGTGTAAAACATAATGCATTGAAATAGTTAAGCCCTGCTCTCCCGTCATCCCCATTACCATCCTTTTACCCTCAGGCGAGAGGGACTCTTAACTGGGCACAGAGACCCCACTGAACATGAACACAGTGGATAGTGGATAATGAAAACCTCTACAAAGAGTAGATTAGTGTAAGGAAAGATACATTCTCACCGAGTGTTTTCCTTGCTACACAATTTCAGATATGATTATAAATGCTTGTCCACTGCAGAGTTCCACCTCACAAATATGTGTACGCCTCAAACAGTACATGCTAATTGGGATGTATTATTCAAATTGCATTATGAATTTGACACAGAGCACTTCATGGATAGGAGCGAGGCTGGGCATGTCCTATTGTGCAGAGAATATATGCCCGTGATATGCAATGTGACCAGATAATCCTGGTTTTCCTATTCCCAGCGTTCTGGTAGAGGGGATCAGTCTCCGCTAGTCACACAGATGTCTTGGCTCCTGTTCCTCTTGGAAGACTGATCCATATGTTGCGTGAACCCCTGTGGATTTAAAGGAACTTGGCTTAGGAATTTACTCTCCTCTATTCCAGTCATTATGTATAGCCAATTCACTGTAGCCTAGAAACATTCAGAAAATGTTTCTCTTGTATGGCTTCCAACATGCATAAAAATAGAAAATAAAAGCATGGTGTGATTACCTTCGCGCAGGATACTTTCAGTGTATGCTCTGAATGTGAAAGCAGGGGGCCCGCGGATGAAATCATCTGTCAGGAAACTTGCTGCTGACAGTTTTTATGTGGTTTGATTCATTTTCATGTGTAGCCCCTTTCGGAGTATAGGCTGTAAAAAGGGCACAGATCCCCTCAAAACGCAGTGAGCAGACGCTGAAGAATGTGGGCTGGACCATGCGGTCAAACGCAGCGAGTCATGGGGGGTAGAAGAACCTTGTAGATCCACCCCTTGCTCCTTAGCCCAGATTTATGCCGAACAGTTATATAATTCAATAAACACTTCCAACTCTGTTGCTGAAGTCCAGCCACAGGCCATCTAACCCTCAGACAACCACATGATCAGCACTTTCACTTGTATTACTACCAACTTATTATCACACAGTTGGAAAAATTAAGCCCCCCTTTCCATAGTAGGACTGAGGGAACACACCCTCTTTGTAAAACATTAACAAGTATTTTTCTGCCTCTCTTGTTTACATTTAGATGGCCACTGAACACTAACTCTAAGTATGTCGTGTTGAGGGAATATCTTATCTTCTTACGTAATGCATTCCTTCCCAGTGTGCTGCTATACCAACAGGCAAAGGAGCAATGACAGTAAACTATAGATTTGCTGTACCACAGAATACAACCATATCCATATCCTATCTTTCCAAATCCACCAAAATCCAGGGAACCTTCTAACCAGGTCATGAGAGTTTTCCTTTAATCCTTTATTTTGCATGTTCCTCTCTCCCCTCCCCAAACCTTTGCCTTTTCTGAGATTTCCACTCACTAACCCAGACAGCCTTAGCCTTGACTCGGGGCCACCCCATGCTCTCACTGTCCAACTATTTAACTAACCGCAGTGAAACAGCTTTAATTTCAGCTTACTGCTCAGCCTGGCTGAATGCAGTATCGCTTGGGGGTCTTTCTGGAAAGCCGTGGTATGGGGCCCAACAGGCCAGGCAGGCAGACAAGGGAGAACAACAGCCCTGTGCAGTTAGATCTCAAAGACCCCAGAGACACATACGTCAGTCAGAGCAACCTCCCTCCGGAGTCGTTCAGTTAGTTATGGCTCTTTTAAATGCTTCTCTGCACCTCTGCTCCGTGCATGGAGGTGAGAGTTATTTGATAGCCAATAGTAAACGGCTCGATAGAAAAAAAAAATAAAAGATACATCACTTTGTGTTGTGTGTTTGTGGTAGTTAGAAAATAAAAAAATAACTTGGAAGCTGCTTCACAAAAGAAGAAAAAGAAGTCCTGAGTATGGGATGAAATTTGGCTTAACAAATTTTTGTATATAAACATAGAGATGCCTGATGTGGCATTGCTCAGGTAACACAAGTGTTCTGAAAGCCACACAGATTACAAAAAAAAAATCACCGGTTTAACCAAATAATTAAAAGACAGTTGTAAATGCACATAAACCTGTCTGTCATATCATTAAGCTGCATTATAAAACAGTGTAGTTGCATTTCTTTTAAGTACACTATGGTTAAAGATGAACTGGAGAAATTCTGGTTTGGGCATAACTTAAAGGAATAGTTGAACATTTTAGAAAATGTTTGCTCTCTTGTCCCCAGTTGCTCACAAGTCATTGTTTGCAAGTCCAAATCAAGTCTCGGTCTCATGTGGTTGTAACGAGCTTTCTGTAATCTACTGAATGCCATCTGGTCTGCTTGGAACACCGTGTAGCTTTATCTATCTAGCAATTCAAAGCATGCAGTACTGTAGTATAATTACTCCTTTATCTATTTGCGTATAATATCAGTATTGATCGCTTGTTTTGTGTAAAATTAGTTTAAGGCTATTGTAATACCATATTTCTAAAAAAGTACACAATGAAAACTTTTCATTTAAAATAATTTTAAATTTTCTCAGCCACTGTCAAATGAGCAATGTCGTTTTTCTCGCTGTTTAATGAACATCAGCAAATAGTAGCAGGAGAACATGGAATATTAAGTTACCCAATTAATTTTAAAATAATAGCAAAGCCTGTGCTCAATGTGAACAAGTGTGGCAAACAAACACAATTTTTTTCAAAATATTCAGCAAATACCAGTCCAATCAAGTTAATCTCTCTTAGCTAGACAGTTATTAGCAAGCTAATGTTAAACAGTTATTGCTAAGCTAAATTTGTTTGCTAACAGCTTTCACATTAAGTGACTACTGTCCAGGGAATTTTCAGGCAGCTGATAGTTTAATGTGGTCAATTCAGCATCTTTTACTTTGATACCATAGACGTTGCATTTAAATATTTATCTGTTTGTCCTTTGTGTAAATGGAACAGCAGCAGCAGGTGTGCTGCCATGGTGGTGTTGTTGCAGTATTAAGTCATTTGTAGCTGTGCACACTAGGTCAAGATAACACTGGAGGAAATGACATTAAGCTCATCATACATTTCTTCAATGTCCTTAAAGTCCCAACTTTAAAGCCCAAGTCTTTTGAGGACTATCTTCAAGTCAAATCTCAAGTCTCAAGTCGATAAAGGAGCAACTTTAAATAAAACATGAGTCCAAGACTCCGTCTCTGTCGAGAAGATTAATACCTCCTTTAAAATGGTATCAATCTTCTCATCTAATTCAACAAGGAAGCAAATGGATTTTTGTTCTCAAAACATTGACCGCATACTGAAAAGCAGCATTCACTGCCCTCAGTGAAAGTATAAAAATCTGTTTCACCTCTTATGGTGGGTGTGGTTGGATGAGGTCAGAAGTTGGCTTTGTGGCACCTTAAACCAGAGACTGTAGAACCAAAAACCACCTAAAAGTGATTAAACAGTATACTGACACACCCGGGCCACATTTCTACATGCTGGAGTAAACTGAAATGCCAAAAGACTGGAGGTTGGCAAAAATAAGATTGAAAAAAATTGTTGTACAACCAAACAAACCGGTGGCCAACTAACACTAAAACAAACTAAAAAAAGGTAAAAAATTCTTTATCCTCTATTTGAAGTTTCCGAACAGAGTATAAGTAAAACAAAAAGTGAAGAGTCTATAGTCCAGAAAAAGGTGGACGTGTGTGTATATTTTTGCTGACACAGTAGACTGTGGATTTGTCTGGATGAAGGGGAATACATTTATGGTTTTTGAGGAGTGAGGGCCCACACCAGCCACCCTAGGGTCTTGTTATCCTCTCCTATGCCTGTGCTCTTGGGGCGACTTTAATGAACACTCCTGCTGCAGCCCTCTTCTGGCTCCAGTCAGGCTATCTACAGGTCTGCCCCCCCTCCTCCCCGACTACGCCTGCCTGCACAGCAGAGCAGGTCCTTCTACAGACAGAAGGAAGACCACGACAGAGACAGCGAGGACGCTAGGTGATCGAACTGAAAAATTGATTTGAGGAGTTTGCTTGGGAACACCTTAAGAGTTTGTCTGAGCACAATGATCACTGTATGTACACTTACTCCTGTACAGAATTGAAAGAGAAAACAGAGCTAAGATAGTGTATGAGTTAAACTTTATTTTTCTAATCACCTGCCTTATATAGAAAACATCTGCTTATTACAAAATGTCACTTATTAGGCTACTTAGTAACAAATTGACACTGACATTAGATGAGACTGTAAATGTATGTAAACAACAGCATGGTAAGGAGTGGATGCATTCCTGTTTCCTGGACTGATAAGATCCCCAAGGTGTCTCACTGTGTGCCGATAGGGCCAGGCAACAAGTGGTGGGGCACCTCCCATTACCTCATGGCTAATGGGAGTTGACAGTGTAAAACTGCCAAGAAACATGAGGCAGTGACATGATGTGAAGAAATGTTTCAACACCATATTTCCCTTTCATGAAAAAGTCTCAAAATGTTCTCAATAAAGCTCTGTACCCTCTAGCCAATGTGGTCGAAGAAGAATGATTCACTTATGGAGTCAAGTGAGAGGTGATACAACAATTCTTGGGAAATATGATGCTATGGAATCTGTCATTGGTCAGTTTTTCAACAATCTGTGGGCTAAAAAGGATTACAGACACACACAATGAATCTCTATCTCACAAAATGATGGGTGTACGAGAGCAAGAAGCATTTCTCTCAATCAGCAGTTCCTAAACTTTTTCAGCTCAAAACTCAGGGAGAAATTTAATGTCTCCTTGGGGCCAGAACTCCCAAAAATACATCATGAGTTGACAAAACATCTACATTTAAATATGAGCTACATCTATGAATAAACCATGAATTTAAAATGTACTTATTTCATTGTGAAAGTACATCAGAGCAGTAATTGATCTTGCTGAGTGTAAGGTAAATTTCTTAATATCTCATATTATATGTACATACATTTTTTAATGTATTTTTT
This sequence comes from Naso thynnoides, assembly GCA_029783665.1. NCBI lineage: Eukaryota > Metazoa > Chordata > Actinopteri > Acanthuriformes > Acanthuridae > Naso > Naso thynnoides. The sequence goes on along the minus strand of JAQLOL010000005.1, from coordinate 7,154,666 downwards.
GTATGGGACACATATATCATCTGAGCTCAGAAGACCAGTGCAGCTAAAAAACAAACAAATAACGAAAACTACAAGAAAAGCTCTTCTTTCAAATGGGACCCAATGAAAATGGTTTGATGACCCATTTTGGGTCCTGATCCATTTGGGAAACACTGCTCTAGATAAGACAACACTAGGTACTGCTGATTAACATTATAAAGGTAAAAAAAATTATAAAATGAACCTAATTTGAGTGATAATAGTGTATAATTCCTGTTGCAGGTCTGCTACAGCTGCTTAAGCACAAATTTTTTTGTCTTGTATTTTTAGGGCAAGGGTTACAGCACAATGTGTCTAGATGTACAGTACATGTGCGTGTGTGTCTTTGGATGTGGAGTAACCCTCAGAAAACTAACACTTCTGGAATGCCCCCTGCAGAGCGACGACTTTAAGGTTAGAAGTGTGTTTATGGGAGCGTTTTGGCAGGAAGAGGCAGGGACCCGGTCCAGAATAACGGAACAACAGTGGAATGTGGTACAGCAGGGAATATCCTGAGTCAAACACAAGGCAGTCCTGGGGTTTTTGAGGAGGAGCACTTTGTGGCAAGACTTTTTTAAACTACATTTTTATATTAAGACAGATGACACCCAGCGCGCCACTCTCTTGTGCGGCTGACAACGCAACATGGATGCCTGCAATCGTTTTTCATTTGACTCTTTTCATTTCACACCACAACTAAATTAGAAGACCATGTCCCATGGAATATCTTTCAAACCTGTGACTCATTCACTGAAAATCTCTATCCAAATGTGAGAGCCTCAACTGTGGCGGTGTTGAAGTCACAGTGAATATGAAGTGTTTGTATTTCTCTTCAGGCTGTGCATTAGGCCGGATGCCACGCACCTTCGCCCACATGCCTCCCACGACCCAGCGCCCGTATATAGAGGGCAGAATCTGAGCCCAAGCTGCAAGCAGGCAGATAAAGACAATCTCATTGATGTAGGAGCAGCTCACTGGTAAAAAAGAGACATCTCTGACACAACCCTGCCTGCGTTACCCTTGCTACAGAATCAGATTAACCACCGCAAGAACATTGTGCTAAGGCTTGAAGGCGTAGAGTCAGCTTTTACATACATATCAAGCAGATGCGGTGTTTCTGTATATGCGAATATGTGCGTGTATGTGGCCACAAACCTGGTGGCTGTAGGGAAAGACCTTTAACTGAAACATTGACAAGCAGCTCAATCCATCTCCGAACCATGTCTATGCTTGTAATGACATAAATATGCACCGTGGAGCCAGTGAATGACATGTTCCACCCACAACGCCGTCGACAAACTAAAATATCTTAATACTCTGCGGTCTGTATTTACAAAGAAAGTTAAAATGTAAAGCTGCACATCTCTTTTGGGACTTCGAGGGATATTTGATCCTACCTGGTTAGCTTAGTCATGTTTTTCCTATTGTCTGTGCAATCCACACAATGAACCTATCAACTCCACAGCACCACCCACATTACACCAAAGGACATTTAACAAACACCACCAACAATCCTGTGCTTTAAATCCTCAGCTAAACCTGCCTTCCACCTGCTTTGTCTGTTTTTTATCATTATAAACAAGATTTGAGCAGAGTGTGATGAGCAGCGGTGTACTACAGTATGAGCTCTCTGGGCTGGCTTGTCTCACTCAGTCTGTCTTTTTTTCCCCAACTCTATGCTTTCTCTCCTCTACTCTTATTCTCCCCCTCTCACTCCTGGTCTGTTTCCTCTCACTCTCTTTGTCTTTGCTGTTTTCTCTTGCTCTGCCTCTGCCAGACCTCTACTTTACACTCCCCCTCCTCCCCGAAACCAACTCCTTGGCAACCAGTTGCAGTGTCTCCCAGAAAGGTAGACAACCTCCCCGTGGTGCCACAGCAACCCAGTGCAACATCAGACAGGGAGGCATGCTACATTATTAACCAGAAACAGCCAAGGGAGGCTGTCGAGGACGGGATCGTGGACATGAGGGAGTATCAGGGGGGTGCTAGTCCCGAACTATTGGTTGCTGCAGCGTTAACTTCAGAGGGGAAACAGCACTTGCAGATTTGACTGGACATGCATGAGTTTCCATATAAGCACAGTAACACATTTGCACACTGTGTGAGTGAGAGTAACAGAGAGAGAGAGAGAAATTTTGGAGCGGTTACATTCAGCCAAACCCACAGGGGGATCAATAAGGAACATCTGGGTCTGGGGTGGACAGGGCGGCTTTTGTTTGCAGCAGTACATTGGCCTGACACCTCACCCAGATTCTCTCTGGGTGTCTACATAGGGGGAGGGAGGGAAAAATTGCTGGGGGCTGCGATCAGGGAGAGAAAGGTGTTTGCTTTTCTAAAGGCAAAATTTGTCTGCTACAGGGCTAAGGACATATAGCTTACCAAAGGGACCCATATTGTTTTATTTATTTAAAAAAGTATCCACATTAACATTTATTCAATCTGCAGATCCCATGGGATATCAGATATCAAGCTGAAAAATGGATGCCAGTCACACTGCACTCTATGATGAGGTGAAATCCCAAAGCTTAATGTTTAGCTGAGTAAATGTTTACTATGTTCACCATCTCAGTTTAGAATGTTACCATCTTATATTTGCAAATTAGCATTAAACATCATTATCAGAATCATTAGATCATTAGGATGTCAGTTAAAGTAAAAAAAAAAAAAAAAAAATCACCAAGCTCTGATTAAAATGTCTTCAGCAAATTTAATGCTAATGCATTCTGTACTTGTCAAGCATTTCAGTTAAAACCATTTAAATAGGCTTTAGGATGGTGCAAGAGGAGAATTTAAAGGATCACAGAGGAACGATAGCCAGACTAGACCAAGGATTAATCCACAAAGAGGCTCCAGGGCAAAGTTGAGCATCTGACCACTATTGGCCCCCAAGTTCACCTCATGTTGCCTTTAAGCAGCCATCAAGTACATTGCATACAACAGACTGCACACTGGTTTACCAGCATTTTGCCCTGACCCTCAGAAACCAACAAGGCTTGCTGTGTGAAATTAGTCTTTATTTACATTGTGACTTTTTTGCACTCCATGGAGCCCAAGTGTCCGAAATCCTAATGTACTTCTTACATTACAGTGAACTGTTTCATGTATTGTACACAGGGTTGGGAAGGTTACTCTGGAAATGTAATAGGTTACTGATTACTCTATTTAAAATGTAATTAGCAATGTAACTATTTCAATTGCTTTACCAAAATAATGTAACTTATTACATTTGATTACTTTTTGATTACTTTCCTAAATTTTTAACAAAGGTTTTCAACTGTTTACCATTTTCAAATGTTTAAACCAGGCAGTGTTAACGGCAGATGCGGGACACTGCAAATTCAAAGAGAACCAATCAAAAGCATCAGAATATTGTCGACTTTATTGAATGGTTTTGACCGGAAATGACAAAAGAAGTCATTGTGCTCACCAAAACACGCAAAGCAACAAAATAAATATTATTTAACATATAGCCTAAGCTTTTTACAAAAAATATTCAAATGTAATCCCCTTTGTAACCAGTAACATTTCCAAAGTAATTTAAGTACCCTTTTTTCTCAGTAACTGTAACAGATTATAGTTACATTTGGTTTGTAATTAAATTACGTAATTTCGCTACATGTAACTTATTACTCCCAAAAACTGAATGTAGGAGTGGTGAATGGATGACCAAGTGAATGTTTTTGAACACGACTTGTGTTTTAATTACTTTGTGGTAATTTGATTTGATACATGTTTATAAAGGACAGAAAAAGCTGAATTATATATTTGTTTTTTGACGTATGTGGGTCTCATGATTGGGTAAAAACACAGGAGTTGCCTTAAATTGTTTAGTGGTGTGTATTCCCTTACAAACAATTTACTTTGTTGTATTACCAGGCAGTGTCGCTGGGCAAGTTGGGATGATCTATAATAATCTAGCCTTGTAACAGACAAGAGAAAGAATGCCATGCTTTAGTTGTTGCAACACATTCTCAAACTCAACTTGTCACATATTGATGCTTTATTTGGACCCCCTGGGTGTCTTGCTGTAAAGCAGGAGGTACCCCTTTACTTGCCTCCTAAAACTGTTTGGTTGGGTTTAGGAAAATGTTATCGACTTTTACTGGTACTCAGACACCAGTTTTCTGGCTGAAAGTCCTGTGTGTGATCCACCACTGTACCCTGACCTTCACACTTCTGGATCTTATATGCTGTTAGTAATTTATTGGATGGAGCTGTTGCTATGAGCCAACATTCCCTGCGAATGGCTTTACATAGTGACTTGAAAGCCACGTGTTTATCTATGACCCCTCTTACAGAGCCTATTCGTCTTGCCCAGTTATTGTGCCTCACTGTTCTGAATAAAGGTAATTAGGGGTCATTGTTGTTCCACCACTAAGCAAGCAAGGGAGGTAGAAAAAAAATGCCTGATTTGGCTATTGACCTGTATAAAAAGCTGAGCAGGCAAGCTGAGACAGGTGTAACATTTTGACGACATGTTAAGTGTGTAACCTCTTAGCAGGAGATTTTAAAACAGCTAACAGCAGTTAGCAGCTAACTCAAAGAAAAAAAAAAGCAAGTGAAC